>KK118615.1:374040-437743 GCA_000611955.2 Stegodyphus mimosarum | reverse complement strand
TATTATACAAAAAATTCTTCCTTCTGTAGAAATAAAAAATTAAACATGTAATTTTTTCTCTTCCTTGCCTATTTTACTTTACATACAATATCAGTTTTGATCAGAATATGAGAATGTAAATTCTCATTTCCTAAATCATGAAGCAGAAATTATTGTAATATTAGCTTGAATTTATGTTATCTGAACTTGTATTAATTATTATACATACTGCACAAATAAGGAAATTAAAAATTAACAAAGAACACCTCGAAATAACATAAGAAATTCCATTTTCCATTTTTGAAAGTAGCCTTTCTTTGGTATTATGATATACAGGTCACTATATCAAAATAACACACAGAATAATATAAAATTCGAGAGAAGTCTCCA
This sequence comes from Stegodyphus mimosarum, assembly GCA_000611955.2. NCBI lineage: Eukaryota > Metazoa > Arthropoda > Arachnida > Araneae > Eresidae > Stegodyphus > Stegodyphus mimosarum. The sequence continues at coordinate 437,374 of KK118615.1, read as the reverse complement.
TTTTGATGTTGATTTTATCCCCCCCTTAAAAAAACTCATTTCAAAGAAAATTGATAATGGTTCCCCATAATGCTTAATTTTTTCTTATGCAATTAGCATCAATCTAAGGGTTAATTTATATCTAATTTTAATTTCAAGGCATGCTACTCTTCTAAGAGAACATTCTGTGGCTAGTACTGTATATTTTTACATCTAAATGAGCAACTTTACATACTATGTAATATAACTATACTTGCAAGACCAGAAAACATTTGTAAGGTTTATTATACGTTTTCTAACAGTTATTTTAAGTTTTGCATCTTTCCTATCTTATTCTAATTTCAGCTTACAATTTCCTGCCAGAATGTGAATTCAGAAACGCAGATAATGCAAATGAGAAGGAGTACTATTTAAGTCGTGACTTAACCGACTTCAACAGAGAGAGTCTGATTTCCTGACTAGCGCGCGTTTGCCTCCTGGCCACATCTCTCTTAGCTGTTACTACGCTCGGCCATATCTAGGCCCTTGCTAGGCTCCGCCGATTCAATTAATACTTAGGGGCCAACTAGTTAGATTCTGATAGCTTCGGCTATATTTATTTAAGAGTTTTAGTTAAGTTAATTTTAGTTCAAATTATTAGTATTTAAGTTCAGGCCCAAGTGGCGGCTTTATTGTAAAGTTCCAAGTCGAAATTGATTGTAAATATATTGAATAATAAAGGGTTTTAAACCCTTCTCAAGTCTTACGTGTTCTGTTCACACTTAAGCGATTATTCGCTTGTTAAGTGTCCGTGGGGTTCAGAGTGAGAACTTAAGATTTAAAGAGTTGAATCCTACACAGTTCACCATCTTTTCACTGTGTTTCTTGGAATTGATCTGTTCTGTTTTGAGTAATGGAAGGATAAAATCTAGCCTAACTGTATCCTAAAATAATTATCTCTTACATTTCTTTTAAAGTGAGAAACTGCAGCTTCTGAAACTGTTGAAAAAGCAATGGTAAAAAGCAAAATAGATAGAAGCAATTCTTTCAGATTCTTCACTGAATGTGACGTTCAGTGAAAGTGAAGTTACTGAATGTGACGTCACTGAATGTGAAGTTAAGTGATGATGATGCATGAAAGACTATGTCATACATGTTTAGTAAGAGTTTGTTCCATAATTGGAGCCAAAGATGGTAAAGTAACTGATACACAAGTGCTGTCCTTTTCATGTTCTTTCTCGAAAAGAGAACTATAAAATGTATCTCTTGTACTAGTGAGGGCGATGCCAAAAACTTTTGCAGATATATGTGACTCTAAACCATATGATTCGGTAAATACAGAACAAATTTAATGTGTCAGCCATATTCAGAAGTAAAAGGGAACACTGCTACTGTTCCGTCTCGGTTAGAATATTTCTTACTGATTAGAACTGGGCTCTCGCCACTGACATCACGTGGCGCTGCAAACGTTAAGCCAGTACAAATAGACAGAAATATTCTAACCGAGACGGAACAGCTACTAAACTAAAAAGTCAAAAGTAAAATTAAACTAAAAAGTCAAAAGTAAATTATGAAAAATTCCTTTCTGGAAAAGAAAGAATGACATAAATTAATAAATCAAATAAAATCCTGCTATGGCAATGCCATAAGAAAACACACTAAATTCTCATTGATATAAGAGCCATCTGGGCAATTCATTATCAAAAAATGTCAACTTAAAAAAAAAAAAAAAAAAAAAAAAAAAAAAAAAATAACCACCACCTATTCATGACTTTTGTCCCCTATATGAAAACATGTAGTACAGAATAATAAAACAAAGTAAAAATGCTTGCAAGCCTACGAATTCTGTACAGCTGTTGCAGTGGAGGAAATCAAATAAGTTGTCACAACCTTCATTAATGAAATTCTGCCTTGGCAACATGGCAAATAACATGTGTGCACATATGGAGCATTTCCTTTTCTCATGGAAAAATATCCCAATTCTTCCAGTGCCCCTACAGTGTACCAGTTTCTCATTTTGCAAGAGAAGAAAAAATGTAACTTTTGTCTGAAAAGTTTAAAATAAATCTAAAAAGACAACCTGTCTTAATGTCTTCCAGTCCAGGAGTTTGTGGTGGTGTTACAGTGGGAAGACATGATCTAATAATGCTTTAGTTCGAAAACATCTGGTGTTAGATGCAAAATAGTCTGAACTGTTATGAATGAGGCAGTAACTGCCTTATTTGTAATGAAAATCTTAGTTGTCTCTTTAATTATGTATTAACCCTTTTAGTACCGAACGACGATATATCGTTGTTCGGTACGTTTGGCCAGTGCACCGAACGACGATGCACTGGCTAAAAATACCAACGATGATATATCGTTGCGCCTTTGTTGGGGCCTTATTGTACTCATCACAAGAGGTCTGTGTTTCAAAATAATTTTATAAAATGTTAAAATGGTTCATATTCGATGCAACACAAGTGAAAAAATGGTTATTAGATTTAACTTTTTGTTATATTTTATGCTGATTAGTGCCGCGGGTCTGTATATGTTAGAGCGATAAGATAGAAACGGGACGCAGTCGATGCACGCATGCCTCATGAATACTCCGATAACTATCATAAAGATTGCGATGACGGTCCAGAGAAACTATCCCGGGTCCAGTTTCTATCTTATCGCTCTAACATATACAGACCCGCGGCACTAATCAGCATAAAATATAAAAAAAAGTTAAATCTAATAACCATTTTTTCACTTGTGTTGCATTGAATATGAACCATTTGAACATTTTATAAAGTTATTTTGAAACACAGAGCTCTTGTGATGAGTACAATAAGGCCCCAACAAAGGCGTAACGATATATTGTCGTTGGTATTTTTGGCAAGTGCACCGAACGATGATATATCGTCGTTCGGTACTAAAAGGGTTAACGTCGCATCATTATGTTGCACTTTGGTGAACTGAACTTATTTCATCAACATGATTTTTCACTCAGTGGTACATATCTAAAATCTGATATACTTCTTTATGTTTACATTATCCTAATACTGAATTAAGTCTAATTAAAATTTTATGCATCCAAATACTTGAATTTTTAATATTGGAATTCATTTCATAAATTTAACTTGGAACAAAATAAGAAATTACTCATAAAATTTTCAGATTTAATTCAAAATATTTTTCAGATGTTATAAAAATTATATATTAAAATAACTAATACAATTTTTAAATTATTCACACGATGTACTAATGCGGATTGAAAATTTTAAAATTTCTAATACAAAACAGACTAAATTATAAAAATACCTCTGGCAACCCCAAAATTCTGATTACAAATTCTCATAGCTGCTATTTCATACAGTCAGCATTACTTCCTCTTCCATATTTGAAAAATAATGCAGCTAATCGCAAGATTCTTGACTATAAATCCAGCGGCTTATAGTTCTTAATACCATTTTCAAGACGATTTAATCCTACAAAGATTGAAAAACACAAAAGAATATTAATAATTTATCAAAATGCAATATGAAGATAAAATAAGAAATTCTAACTACCATATTTTCTGGCATATTGATGCAGTGTAAAATGCAAACATCAATTAAATTTAGATACATCCAACATAAGCTTATCCTCAATGTGCAGCATCTAGGACATTTGCTCTATAGAAACAAATTACCCAAGACATATATATATATGTGTTGGAAAATAAAAATATACCTCAAAATCAGGCAAATGCCAAACATACCAGAATCTGAAGATAAAGTGTTTACAGATGAAGCCATTTTTCACATTTTTGGAAAATTGCCATAATTTATGATTTTGAAGCACAAAAAATCCACATGTTGTAATGAAACATGAGCATGATTCTCCACAGGTGAATGTTTTCTGCACCATTTCCAACAGTCGTGTTTTTGGTCCTTTTTTCTTCATGGAAAAATCAATTAACAGGTGCATTTACTAAGATATGCTATCAGAGCGTTTGTTCCCTTAATTGGAAGAAGGCCTTCCAGCCTTCATTCTGCAGCAAGATGGTACTCCATCACATTGCCATAAAAATGTACACCAGTACCTGAATGATAGTCTACCCTATCACTGGATTGGCCGTGCTGGGTCAAACGATAGGCCATTGCTTTTATGGCCATGGAGATCCACAGATCTAAGTCCTTTGATTTTTTTCTGAAGTCCTTGCGGAGTTTTGTTAAAGACAAAGTGTCCATGCCTCCATTTCCCCAGGACTTACAGCAACTGAAGCAGTGGATAAATGAAGTGCTTGAATCATTAACAAAGGATATTCTATCACAAGCGTGGCAGGAACTGGAGTACCGCATAGATATTTGCTGTGTCACGGGAGGGGTACACATAGAACATCTATAGAAACTTGAATAACTATAGTTTCATTGTAAATTTGATTTATCAAAATAAAGTAACTATAGTGTTCACTGGTATGCTTTCATTTTGTCCCATTCCATATGAAATACCTTGTATATAATTAATCACTTTTATTCTATATATATGATTAACTTGAGTATATCATATAAATCACTTGAATAAAAGTCACTATAATATTTTGTACTTGGTATATACCACTTCTTACACAATATTTTTTGGTATAAAACTTCAATTGATGCATCAGAAAATGCAATCATAGCCTTAATTAAATTCTATCAATAAGCTATTTTAGCTGAATTTCTTCTTTTCATTTTGTTTTCACTTTTTATCATTCAGCCTTACAGAAAATATATTAAATAAATGTAAACATTTGTTAGTCTATTTTAATTCATTTATGTAAACATGCCAGCACTTCAAATAATTCCTTTTTCCACTACATATTCAACTATGAGAAAATGAATTTAAAAAAGCAATCATGAAATTTAAGGCAACAGTCACCAGAGTATGATCTATTATTACATTTACCATAAGCATGTGATCACAAGTGGTATGTATAGATATACTAGCAGCACTTTTTTTACTTTGTTTATAAATACCAATATTTTTAAATTTCAGCTGCTGATTGGTGAAATGATCAATCCAATGTTGAAATTCCCCTAAATTCAAATAAATATTGACAATATTATTTTTGAAACATGTTAGTAGTTGAAATTTATATTTCCTCTGTGCACAGGAATCAATTCTACAAACAAGTTCAACAAAAGTGTATTTCTAGGAAATGCCATTATGGACCCATATTATTACAACATTCTCGAAATCCAAATACCTTTAATGTGGTAACATGACCTTTGATTGATTTTCAGATGTCTAAGTCTCAAAGCACATTTTTCTCCCTTCCCACAACCCCCTGTTTTGTTTTTACATTATTATAAACTCAAGCTATCCAAAAGTTAACATTCATATACATGCAAAAATATAAAACAAGTAACAGTACATGCAAAAATATAACAACTTTGTGTTAATTAGTCAACATACATTCCTTAGTTTTCTTTAAAAAGTAGAAATAAGGAAAAAAATTAAGTGACACAAGTTTAGTTATATACAATAAAATGTAAAAAATTCTTTTTTTTTAACTACCTGCATAAAACAAAATTGTGAGGCTGCTAACACTAATATATTTTAAATTAAAATTCTCTAAGGAAACTATAAGTAAATTGAATAAAATTATTCTTATTACATGTCATTTGTATACTGTCACTTCTATTGTTCCTTGTACTTTGTTAATATTCCAAAATATTACCAGAAACAATACTAAGCAATTATTAGAAAGTTATTAAATTGTATTCATCCACTTATATAATATATTTATATCTATTGACTAGAAAATCGCTAATCTGCACCCCCACAAAAAATTTTGTTTAATGTATCAATATTACTGCAGAAAAAAGAATTATGTCTAATTTTATTCTACAAAATTAATACAAGCTTCTGCTGTTATTTAATGTAAAACTTAAAAATGCATTTGGAAGCCAAGCTAATGATGAATGGGAATATGCAATAGAAACAGCTTAGTTTAAATCAAAATGTATTTATACAAAAACTGTACAAAATTTACTTCATTCAGATTGAAGATATCACAGCAAAACCTAATTAGCACTACATTTTTACAACTTCTGAATTCTTGAATTAGTAATATATGTTATTAAGCATTTATTATATTAATAATTAATTATTAAATAAAGTGTAGATACATTAGGCTGTTTGAGAGGAACAGAGATGAAAAATGAGCAACGCCTTTGCCGCGAATCGAACCACGGACCTCTTTGGTTACGCGTCGAACGTGCTAACCACTACACCACGAAGGCATGCGAAAAAGGTGGGAGAAATATCTTATATACTTCCCCTTTTAAAGGGTGACTGGGGTTTGGGAGACCCAATCGCCAAATCTCAGTGGTGGAAAATCATCATCAACCAACTTTTTTAGTTCGGGCGCCAGTGTAGAGACATTAGGTAACTTTTTGGAAGCTTCAGACATGAAAAATGAGCAGCACCTTCACTGGGAATCAGACCACGGACCTCTCCTTTATGCGTCGAGCGTGCTGACCACTACACCACGAAGGCATGCGAAGAAGGGGAAAGAAATACCTTATCAAAGGTTAAAAATTATTTGAATATGGGCTAATTTCAAGCACATAAAGGCTATCTAGCTAAAGGAAGGAATGCCTCTGTGGAAGACTTTCTAAGTAAAACTGGCTTGTATTTTCATTAAACTTGGAAAAAACCATGAAACCAGGCAGCTTTTTTGCCTAGGCTCAAATTCTCAGCATTCAAGGTCTTGACCACTCGGCCACTTTTATTTAAAAAAATGATCGATTTTGTTAGTAAATGTACTTAGAAGTCATCATTAATTTTTACAGCTGATGTATAATTTTGTTAGATTTTTCAAGGTTCTTATTATTATTGACTTTAAGTATTAATTTACATGCCAGAAAATATGACATTAAGGTAGGTAAAAAAATCAAATGAAGATTTTGGGTACAATTTGTTTGAAAGCAGTTTATTTTTTGTACTGAATATTTTTGTCTGGAATCAATCTTCTTAATCTGTTCATATTCACTATATTTCTGTGCATACTTTTGTTTACATGTTTACTTTTAACACAGATATTTTAGGAATCAATGTTCTGGGTAAAGTATTTTAATCTTTGACACAAATAAATAAAGGTTTATATCACATAATCAGTAATTTAAATAATAATAATAATAATAATAATAATAATAATAATAATAATAATACCTTCATTTAAATGATTTGGACTGCCACTGAAAGTCAGTCTAAACCACCCTGGCTGAGCAGTAAAAAATTCTGCTCCTGGCACAATATATAAATGCATTTTATTTATCAGGTATAAGAAGAAATCTCTTTCTTGTTCAAAAGATTTTGAACCACACACCTGCAAAATGTTAAAAACAATAACTTTCAAAGATAAAATAAATACTATGTGTAACTCAGTTACAATTATGCAAGATAATTCGACTAAATATTCTGTGAGAGGTAAGTTGCACAAAAACGAATCAAAATTATATAGCAGTGAAGGAATGGAAACACCTTTTTCACTACACAATATTCTACAGACTTTATACATTCATTTCAATGTAAGAAGTGTGTGCTACCTGCCAGGCCTCTATAAAGAACCTGTGTCACGTTGTGTCTGATACAGCCATGCAAATACTTGATGGCTGGCAATCATTGCATCGAGCACCATTTTCTGGATTCAGTGGCACATTTATCTGGATTCAGTGTCTGTTACACACTATATGGGATTTCCATGATTTTTTTAAACTTAAATGTGAGTGATGATGTTTCCTTTAAAAGAACTTCATGGAAATATCACTTCCAAAATCATCATCTCATCCATTTCTCACTACTTTTCTTTTTTTTTTTTTAAGAACATCTCTAACTAGTGTAACCACCCAGCCAAAAAAGTATTGGTACTTCCTTATTATAAAAAGATTGACCTATTATCTTATTGATGTATTATAGCAGTTCCTAAGACAATCCCTAATCAACCAAGATATCTTGCCGAAATCTCACCATGTGTTCTTATACCTCGCTACATGTTCCATCTCAGCTGATAAGGAGTTAAATTTTGGAGGCTGCTATAATAAGGAAGTACCAAAGTATCTATGCAGACTGTTTACAAACAAAAGCATCTTGAAAGAACTTATGATGTTACCAGTTACAGATTTGTGGAGATTCTTTCCATTAATTACTTCAGATAAGCAGGAAGAAATTGGCAATTTGAAATTAATAAGAGTACACAGCAAAATAAGAGCTGTTAATAACTTAAGGAAAATGCAGAGATAATATATACCCTCTTTAAAATACGAAAACTATCGTAGATTACCAATATCTTTGGATAAACTTTAAAACACAGTTCAGCTAACACTTTGATACAGTCTCTCTGAAGTAATTCAAACTGGATTCTTGCAGCTCCAACACAGTTGCTTCATATAGCTTTCAGGATACTTCAGGTAAAATTACTCCTACAGCTACAAAAATACATTTTCCCAAAACTTAAAAAAAGAGGGAAAAAAAAAAGACAAATGTCGCACACTTGATGGGCTGTCAGGAGAGTTTTGGCCTAGTCTTGGGTTCTAGTTCAACTATTTTCACAATTTAATAAAGAAATAAGAATTTACTAACATGTATAAATTAACTTATATGCAAAAAATATAACTTACAAAATAGGATTTTGCATATAAAATATGCAACCAAAAATCTAATTACAGGAAAATACACCTAAATATTATTAACAAAACTAGGAAAAAATGTATAAATGAAAACAATAAAAAAAACAATAATACAATCAAATACTTAAATATTTACAGAAATTTACAACAATAAGCTAAGACCTTTGTACATGCTTCAATAAATCAGCATGTAGGTATATAAACTACAATATATACAAGTAACTACCTGATTAACTGAGATTAAATGAGTTGAATATTAATTATGTCTTGCCTTAGAAGATTGTTTATGTTAGGCTGACTGAAAAATTACCATAACAAACCATCAGAATAAAGCAAAATTTCTACAAGAAATACACGAAGGAGAAAATGCACAGAATAACAGCAGTGACAGATAATGTCACAGTACAGTACAACGCCAATTATCTGAGTCCCTTCCAGAATTTAAGAAAAAAATTACGGCGGAAACGTACTGCGATTAAAAAAATAATGATTCTGTCTGAGCGCGCTATTGTATTTCATTCGCGAAGCTAGTGTAGGTGCAGCATGAACATTATTAGGATGATGAGTCGCCGTTCTCATAGTACAGTTCTATTATCGGCTACAGTACTGTCATTTCTCGCCTGGTGGCTAGAATGGCCCACTGTTCGTTTTAATTACTAGTCAGTCAGAATGTCACTGACCTGCTACAGTACTGTGATGGTACTTTTTCACATTGATGCATCGTTTTGTTTGTGAGTGTGTTTCGTCATTCACCACAGCTTCTAAAAGAAAACGTATTCTGTTATCATTAGCAGATAAACTAAAAATTATAGAGCAATCAGATAAAGAAGTTATGGATAAACAGTTGGTTGAGATGTATGGTGTTGGACAATCAACGACTTTTAGACATTAAAAGGAGCAAACCTAGACTTTCAAATTTCGTGTCACTGTTTGAAAATGAAGATGAAAGTTTTTCAAGAAAATAAGTAGCAAGAAATAAAAATTTAGAAGATGTCGTTTTCAAGTGGTTTTTGCAGCAACGTTCTATGGAAAATCCGGTTTCGGGTCCAATTTTTTGTGAAAAGCTCAGATCTTAGCTCGGAAGCTTGGTTGTTCATCCTTTAAAGCAAATAGCGGTTGGCTAAGAAATCTTAAGTGCAGGCAGGGTGTCCTTTAGATTTAAGTGATGAGAAATTATCAGTAGACTCCAAAGCTGCAGAAGATTTTATTTAAAAACTTAAAATTATACAGACGGTCCTGAGTTTTTGTCTAATGCTGATGAAACCAGTCTTGTTTAGAAAGCTCTGCCTAAAATCACTTTAGCATCTAAAAGGGAGTGTAGTGCTCCAGGACATAAGGTTAGTAAAGACCGTGTTACGGTGCTTACCTGTGCAAACTCTACAGGAAGCCATAAAATACCTCATCTGTTAATAGGGAAGTCAAAACACCCAAGAGCATTTAAAAGATATATTGATTTAAAGATATGTTTTATAAGATTTAAAGATTGTTTTATAAAAGATGGGGAAAAGCTCCCCCTCTTTTATAAAAACCAACTCAAGGCTTGGATGATTGCAGCATTGTTTATGGAGTGGTACAGCGAAATTTTCATTCCTGAAGTGAAAAAGCACCAAACATCTCTTGGAAAAGAAGGCAGTAAAGTGCTTTTGATTTTTGATAATGCACCAACTCAGACCACTAGAGAATTCTTGGAAAGAGGGAATGCCCAGTTTACAACAATCTTTTTACTACCAAACTGTCTTGTTGCAACCAATGGACCAAACCACAAAACGCCATTACAGAAGACAATTTTTGAGGAAACATTTGGTAGTCAGTGAAGGCGAAGAAGTTGTGTTGGCTAACCACAAAAAAAATTAATTTGAAAGATTATGCTTACATTAGTGGCGAAAGCTTAGAGCTTGGTTAAGGCAGTCACTTTAAGATATGTCTGGAACAAGTTGAAAGGCATATCAACTGAAGAAGAGATGGAAAAGGAGAAAAAGGAAAAAGAAGCTCAAGAAAAGGAAAGGGAAGAAAGAGACAGGAGAAGATGAGGAAGACATGTCACTTGAGGAATTGAGAAACATTCTTTTGAAAATACCTAAATGTTCAAAAGTTAGTGCTGAGGATACAGCAGAATGGATGGTGTATGATTCATCACGCCCTGGGTTTCAAATTCTAAATAATGAACTTATTGAAAGTGTGAGAGAAGGTGGTGTCAAGGAAGAAGCTGATTTTAATGTTGAAGCAGACATAGGACCATCAGCTAGTGAAGCATTTGCTGGTCTTGAAACTGCATTGAAGGTAGATGGAGCTTCAGGTATTGGCGACTTGGCTGCCCGAAAACTGATGAAAACAGTCGAACAGTTTACTTCGACCGAGATGTTCAGCAAATAATGACTTATAGCACTTGTAAGTACTGTACAGATTGCTATATAACATGTACGCTGTGCCAAAAAAAAAGGAGGGGGCAGTTCTATATCTCCTGTTCTACTGAGCCAATTGACAAAATTCAGATTGCGTTTTTCATGTCTCGAAAGCGCGACTTAGGATATATATTAGATTTATATATAGCATCATTCTCACATAGGTATTTTGACACAAAATCGGACTTTTTCTGAAAAACCATAGCAATTTTTTTCCCATATTTCGATTCTACGACACAAATTATGCCTAAATATTAAATTTTGTAAAATTCGGTGTGAAATTTACTGAGAAATTCATAAATTTAACTTGCCGAATTTTTTTCAGTTTGAGCCAAGAATAATTCACTTGGCGTACTTCTTAATATGTGGCAACCTATTTTCCTTCCCTTTGATTGTGCAGTGGGGGAAAAAAGTCACATCATTCCTGCCTTTTTACATTGTGGATAGAGGAGAAAAAGTCACATTGTTCTACTTTCAAATAATTTCAACGAAGTGCCTAAACCACATTTTCGTTATTATAGCTTTCAACAAATATGCCAAATTTCAAAACGTGCCAGTATATAAATTCATGCATATCTTCGGAAATTTTGAATTAAAAGCTCTAATTTTTTGCAGGTATGCTTAGAAATAAATCTACTTTAAGATGATTGTAAAAATTTTATAGGTCATAATTCAAAATTTTTTTCGAAAAGTTTATAAAAATTATTTAAAAATAAAGCATAAAAAATGGGCGAATTTTGTTTGGAATGAACCTGAATTTCGAACTGTGTAAGAAGGAATCATATAAGTTTCATAAAAAAAGATATACTAATAAATATATATCAAATTCAACTAACATTGAGGAGTTAAAATTTTGAGAGCTAATTTTCGAAAACGACTCGTGCGATTTTTACAAAATTTGGCAGTTTGGCATCATTTGAGTCGTAGAATCGAAATATGGAAAAAAAAATTGGCATGTCATTTCAGAAAAAGTCCGATTTTGTGTCAGAATACCTATATTTGAACAACGCTATATATAAATCTAATACATATCCTAAGTCGCGCTTTCGAGACATGAAAAACACAATTTGAATTTCGTCAATCGGCCCAGTAGTACCGGTGATACAGCACTGCCCCCCCTTTTTTTTGTGCAGTGTACATAAAAGTCTTGCCTTTTCTAATTAATTAAAACCTCTTTTTCTTTAAAAATAGTTTTTTTCTCCCATTTTCAACATACAGTAATTAATTAAAGAGTACATAGACACTTTCTTCGGGGGAAAAAAAAATCTAATTATTCGAATGGGGTCTGGTCCCAATTGATTCGGATAATTGGAGTTCTACTGTATTTAGAAACTGCTTTTATCCACAAAAATGTGTACTTTAATTGTACAAAATCTGGAATATATGAACATTCTTAAATCATTTGTTAAAAACAAATTTCTAAATTGTACGATTAAATCAATTGTATTGCCATTAATCTTTTGTTACCCACCGACTCTTAATGAAATAAAATAATTAATAAAAAAAATTAATCTTTCTGTTTAGTAGTATGTTCTGATTCAAAAGCTGATTTAATTTACATAATATAATAAACTCATTCTTCAAATTTAACATTTTAAAAATGCAGGTAAATTTCTTAAATATTTTTTTTTAATTATAATATGGCCCTCTTTCCTGGGCTTTTTTTAACTGCTACTGAAAAAATAGCAACTTTTGGTTAATCATAGACATCGTCCTAGGTAATTCTTTGGTTCGTTAGGAGTCCATTATACTTTTATTAAAATAAAAATTAACAAAATTACAATAAAATAACCATGCATTGTTTCTATTTCTACCTACAGAAAACAAGTTTCAATTAACTTAGCTTTCACAAAATTTATTCTGTGTTTTTTATTTAATACCATTTTGATGTTAAAACTAACATTATTTTAACCACATGCAGTAATATACAATTTAAATAATTTGATTTTGGAATGTAAACTTAGAAATTAAAAAAAAAAAGTATCAAAATGATAAAAATATAATAGAAAAAAAAAAGCTGAACAATGAAAATTTAAACTGATATTTTTACTTACAGGGTGAAAATCCAGCCATAAAAAGAAACCAGCATTTGAATTTCTTACGTGAATTCCTAACTTCTTCAAATATGCTGAGCATGCGATGAAATTAGTTTTTAGGCGTTCTTTATTTATAGAGATATACATTTTGCACCATTCTGGGAGGGAAAAAAAAAAAAAAGATCATGCGAAAAAAATCACAAAAATTCATACTATTAATTTCATTTATTGTTAATGAATTAATAAACATTACTAAAAATATTTATTGAATTTTTTTAGGCTGACTCTCACAAAAATATATACTGAAAAGTAAAAAGAAATAAAATTGTATTTCATTTACATGATCTGTTCGAATACAAAAACATAACAACTTTTGTTAGTCATGTTTCAACACTGACAAACTTAGCAATTTTTAGAGCCTTATTCATAAGATAAATCAATCAGTACAGTAAAATTCATTTACAATTTTACTCTGTAACACAAAGTACATCTTCCTTACAACACACTATTTAAAATTCCCTTTATACTTCAACAGTATGGGTACGAAAGCATTAACAACAGTTTATGATCACAGCATTCAGACTGCTGTAAGAATTTGACACTAGGAACAACTGCTGTCAGAATTTCGACACTAAGAGCAACTTGATGTAATGGGTTCGAACAAATTTCATTACACTAAAATAGTTGGACATTATTTTTAATTCAATGTAAATGAAAAATATAAAATTTCTTGTACATTTTACATAGAATTGATTTTATCTTTAATATTAGCATCAAATGCTTTTTATTTTTAAAATAGTAATGTCAGGAAAATTTATTTCCCAGAATGCAAATTTAAAAAAAGAAAAAAATGAAATCTATCATGCACTTAGGATGTAAAGAAGTTATCTGAAAGCTGCTCTTAGGAAAACTGCCTAAACTGATGAACCTGATATATAATAAAGGAGTTCTGAAGCCAATCATTTATACAGACTTAAGAAATATTAGTGTAAAGTCTTACATTCTCTCCACAGTAAAAAGTATAAAACTAAATTATTAGTCTAAGGGAAGAAAACACTCTGAAATTTGCCCCTTATTAACAAAATAAGATACATTGCTTGACAGTTTTAATATTAATTCCTTTTTCATTAAAATACTTTAAAATTATGCCTTATATGCAGTAAAGAACATACTCATAATGCAGTACATTTCGAGGAGAAAATTAAGGATGACAATTTTCTCATTTTAGAGGTAACAGCTCATAGAACTTAGGTGAATTTGAAAGAAAAAAATGTTTAATGAGAAACATCAACTAGATATAATAGGAAGAAAATTAAATGAAAAGCTGGAGAGCAATTATAATAATCAAGGACTTTTATGATAAGAATCTAACACTTATCAACCCCACATTTTTTACTGGCTAGTAAAAGAAATTTAAATTCTAAAAAAGTCTACACGCTGATTTATTTTATTTTGCAAAATATAAATTGTTATCTATGGAAAATAAAAGATGCAATTCAGAGAGGGTTAGTATTTATAAGAATTCCCAAAATGGAGGTCAAAATGCTAATATGCACAAAAGAAATAATATAATATGCTTTAAAATTGTCAAAAGTTAGCTTGGATTAAATACTGATAGAACATTATATCATTTGTTTGATTATCATCTGCTCTGATTTTAATTTAGAAATCTGCATTTAATGCTGAGTAACATGCTAATAAAATCAGCTAAATAAATTAATAAAATTATCTCTCACTAGCTTTTAGATGCTTTAGGCATATTAAAATTACATTTCCCTAATTCAAACTTTTAATTCTTCATTCCCCTATTCTCTTCCAAAACTGAAATTTGATACTGAAAGAAAATTGTAGCTGAACATTAACTGAATTCCTAAATGACTTTAAAACAAAAAGCAAACAATGTCAGTTAATAAATCATTCCTAATTTGTTCACCATTTCATATAAAAAATAAAATGTTGCATTTTATAAATACATAATGTACACCTTTAGCCAATTTTTCTTTTCTATCTACAACAAAAATAGTACACTGCTGAGCTGAAGTAAGTTAAGTGAGACCCTTGTTTAATTTTATTTTTTCCAAACCTATTTTTAAATTTTTATTTTTTTAAATTTATTTTTACCTAAAAAACAACACACAATTTTTACAGACCCACACTGGTCATCTTTTGAGCATGAGCTAGCAAATGGCCACAAGGTACTTTTAAGTCAATAGAGGGACATACATTATTTTTATTAGATATAAAGGGATTAGTCTATAGGGGGACATTCAATAGTCCAAACAATAGCTGAGTGGTTGAAATTGCTGAATATTGGTAGTTCAATCCAGATTCAAACCCAAAAGAATGGGCGGGCTGCACAATTCATTTTCATGGTTTTTAATCATGCCTAACATGAATATGAGTCAATTTCTCTTAGAATGTACTCAACAAAGACATACTATTCCTTAAATAGCCCTAGTCTGTTTTCCCATTTTGAAATAATCTAACCTTCTCATGCACCGGCAAGTCATGGCATTGTCCACAGAAACAAATGTAACTCATATTCATTAAAAGGTTGGGCAATGCTGTCATAGATTATTGTTCTATTATAATATTATCACTCAATGATAAAAAAAATCTGCTGTGGTAAGATATGAGTATCATGGTAAAATGAATCATGTCTACTAATAATAAATAAAATGAGCCATAAATACATTGAGAATTAACAGTTTGAAGGCATGCTTGCAAAACTGCATTTGTGATTTAAAAAAAAAAGAAAAAAGGAATAAAATATTCAGGATAAAACATGGTGGAGATACTTCCATATTGTAAACCACCCCTACATGCATCAGAACAACATATGCAAATGTGTTAGCTTGAATATTATAAATCACAAAATCAATTTTAAAACAGCTACATGCATAACATACAAATTCAATACTAATTCCAAAAAGGCTTTTACATTTCATTTTCCAACCATTTTTTATCTAATGGAGATGAACAGAAATTCCCTTAATGACACAACATTTGTTCATATAAATACCATTTATCTCTGAAAATAAAGCTTAGAATTATAATTACTGTTAAATATACATGCAAAAATAATTTTCATAAGTAAGAAAAAGTGCAATAAAAATTTTGATAAGATTTAAACATAGTTAATAAAATATAAATTATCCAAGTTAAAAAATAGATATTATACAAAGCAAATAAAGCATATGAAAACAAAGTTTTGTTTATAAGTGACAAATTACATGAAAAACAATCATAGAACAATAAAGTATTATTTAAAGATTAATTTAGTGATGTACCTAAATCTTCGATAAATCTTGCTGCTATATCCATAATAGGGTATGGTACATTTGGGAAGAAGGAAAGCTGCATTAAACATTTTTGCAGTTCTTTGCACTGAGTATAGATTACACCTATTCGCAATCCAGCAACACCAAAATCCTATAAATATACGTTCACACACATATGTTATTTAAAAAATACACCTCTGTAATAAATTCAATAAAATATACAACACATTTAAGAGTTAAAATTTATTGTACAAAAAAATTAACTTCCTGTTTTAAATAAAATTCAAAACTGTTTTTATTTCAAATATAATCTTTGAATTAAAACTTTCTTTAGCATAAAAGTCATTTTAATCTGGAAGTAATTCTGTTTTATAATTAGGCACTTCATTGCTATTTTTGTGAAAACAGCAGTAGTGGCCCAATGAAAAGAAATACTAAATTGGTAAAATTCTATAAAATTTCTTTGAAATTCCTTGAAGATTTATTTAGATTACATTTTTGTGAATAATATAGGCCATATAAAATACTGCTTTAAATTAACATGATGTACGCAATTAGAAATCCACTCAATTTTTTACAAGGAATTCCACAAGCTTTTAAATCTCTACTAATTACAAAGTGTAATTCTTAGAAATTATAAAGCATAATTCTAAGAAAATGATAAATAAAATACAGGGTGATCATATGGCAACTTTACCTGTATGAAAGGCTCTATATGAGGTATGGTTCAATGAATTGAAATGAAACTTGATATGAAAATGTTGTTAAGTAATGTGCTTGAAAGTGATATGAACAGTAATAGTGTGGCTATTACAATTACAGTTATAATGAACAAAGTTCAAATAATAATACTCACTTTTTCACATTCTAATGTTATCAGCACAGTGGAGATATACAATAATAAAATACCCAACTATAGCTTGAAAAATGCCAAAACAAGTCTATTAAAAAGAAGAGCAATTGAAAAACAACAAGGGAAAAAAAAAAATTTTATTGACCTAAATATGCTTCACATGCAACCTACATAAGCAATGGCACATTATATGCAGGAGGTGGTTGACATCATGGATATATGAAACACTGTACAAGAAATCTGCAGAATCTTGTCTTTAAGTCGACATATTTCATCAATTTATATGTGCACTTTGGATTTCAAATATCCTCTCAGCTTGAAATTCCTTACTGTAAGGTTGGGAGAATTTAAACACTATAGCATAGTTTATATAACTACTGCTCCCCTAAGAGATAGCATTGCAATGGAAGCATACAGAAACTATACTATATCTGTCCCAAATCTAACAAACCTAGTTCTACATCATGTTATAAATCATTGGAAGTAAAATTACGACTGTTGATTCATCATTTGGTTTCACTGAAACAAAAGGTAAAGCCCCTAAGAATATTTTAGCTATAATTCTTCAGAAATTACTGAACAATGGAGTTGATGTTCAGACTTGTAGAATGGAAAATTGTTTAAACATAAAATATTTTAAATTATTATCTATATATATATATATATATATATATATATATATATTCAAAGAAATGTTTATATATATATAAAGAAGTAAGTCTGTGTGTTTGTTAGTTCACTCATAACTCAGTCATTACTATAGCTATATCATCACCACACTTTCTACAACTCTTTTCCTGGTCCTGAAACTCTTCTTCCCCCCCCAAAAGCTAAAATTAGAGATATTAATTAAAAACTTGGAAAAACGATCATTTTCGCCTTCACTTCTCTGAGTGGCAAGTCTCTCAAGCTGGAGATGAAAATCTGCTTTGTTTCAAAAGTTGTTGCCACTGCTTGTTTTCAAATCGTAGAGTTTGTTAATAAAAAATTTCTAAGTTTTATGATTAAATAAAAATAGCATTGCCAAACTAAAATACATTACTCCCTATCCCGAAAATTCGTGGGAAGCCATTTCGACTGTGTATGATTTTAATCAGCCAAAATATTAAAACTCCAAAAACATTAATTTTCACACTCATTTTTTTGAGTGGCAACGGTTTTGCATGTTGGAGATAAAAATGCTTATTTCAAAAAGTGTTGCTACCGCCCGTTTTCAAATCATAGAGTTTGTTAATAAAAAATTTGCAAGTTTTACGAAATCTATATATATAAAGAAGAACGTTTGTTTGTTTGCATTATTGATTTCTGATTAATTATGATAAATTTTTTGCCACATGTAATTGACTGAAATTGAATATAGGTGAAATATTGAATGAGCCTTTACGACCATTTTATTAGAAATTCATTGAAAACTGTGTACCATTGTTGCTGATATAATGAGAGAGAATTAGTTTATTTTTCTACAGAAATTTTTTATGTGGGTTCCATATCACATCAGATTGAAAAATGTATAATTATGAATCACATTTTTTGCATTATTTATTAGAGAAAGATTACAGCAGTATTATTCTCTCTGTTGTTACATGCATTGCTCTCAATCTAGCTTAACTGTCATCGGGTACTTCCGCTAATTAAAAATAATAACAAGTCAGTATTCACAGACAAAATATTCATAAATAATGCCATACTTTGCTCAAACCATACAGAACATGTGTTCTGTCTGGATCAGGAATTTCAGGAAATTTTAGAACACTATGAAACTGCGGTCCCCCCGGAAACACAGAAAGTGCATATACTTCATCCACTATGACATGCAGCTTATGCCTGTAAGTTCCAAAAATAATAAAGTGTCACAAGTCACAATGGTCTTCAATGAATTTGCTCAAATAAATTATTAAATTTGCTTTACAGTTTAATAATCTATATATAATATTATGAAACAAAAAAGTTTTATCTAATAATTATATGACTGAAAGTTGCACACATCAAGTTAGTGTTATGGTAATTACAATATATATATATATATATACATGGGGCTGTTGTAATAAACTTGTTTGGCAAAGGCAGATCTAATATCAAAGATTAACTCTCCATGTTTTTCATGAAAAATCACATATGTTCACTGTGAACATACTTTACAACATGACAGGTTATTTTTTGCTATGCACAACTTCATCAATTTGACTATGCTACCTACCTACTAAAGACTTCTGGAAGTGGGATACTTTGTCTTTCATACTTAAGAGAAAAAATTGCAAGGCATTAGGGTGAGTGATTTGGGTTGGAACATTAATGGAAACATCACTCAGTTTAGTGTTATGGAAATGTTGCTTCAGATAATCAAGTCAAGAGCCAATGCCGAAATTGCATATAACATTCTTACTGTAAAATGAACTTGGGTACCTTTTCGTCTAATTGGAAAAAGATCACTAGGAATAGCACGTAATTGTGAACTTCACAACACATTACATTTGATTTTTTAGAAAATCACATAAATGTTCCAAAGTGAGATGTGAATTTTCTATACCGCAAAAATCTCAAATTACATGTGCTCACTTTCATCCAACTTCAGCTACTTTCGAAAACTCATGCAGAAATCTGTCAGTTTTGGTTAGTTTTTAGTTTTTATTACCTGCAAATTTTGTAAGATATGAACTGCAAAGGCCAGTATAACACACGCCACATCATTGCTAGCAAAATTTAAAATTCCAGTGATGTTTCAAGCACCTGCTTTATTAAATGTCAATGACTGAAAACAACTACCAAGTCTAAAGAATGCGGCAGGTCTGCAAATTACCCGTTAGCGGGAAGTAGTGATGAAAAATAATAACACTAGACTCTTTTGAGACCCCATAACTGGAATGAGTACAGTTTACATCTTTTAGTGAAGATCAAACAGTGGCTTACCCGTTAGCGGGAAGTAGTGATGAAAAATAATAACACTAGACTCTTTTGAGACCCCATAACTGGAATGAGTACAGTTTACATCTTTTAGTGAAGATCAAACAGTGGCTTACCCGTTAGCGGGAAGTAGTGAGGAAAAATAATAACACTAGACTCTTTTGAGACCCCATAAATAGAATGAGTACAGTTTACATCTTTTAGTGAAGATCAAACAGTGGCTTCTAGTGCATTAAAAGGTGGTATGTCACCACCGGATTCAGGTTGCATATAGCTTGAATGTTCCATGAATGTAAAAAAACTACCTGCCAACAGTCACATGCTTGTCTCACAGACTAAGCCACACATGTCTAAGCACATACCGTATTAAGACAAAATCACATCTCATAAAATTAGCTATGGTGTCTTGGACTTACTTAAAGTTACTATTTTGATAACTGTGGTAGTCTAGTGGTATGACATGCAGATTTATGGGGCTTTGTACATTACTTGTATGAAAAATGCCTGCACAATTTTCCTTACATAAACAACCCAGCTCCTTAAATTGTTTCACTCACCTTGTGATGCTGTGATGAGGTATTTATTCAGCACATTTGACTTTGAAATGTCTCTAAACAATGGTTATCAATTGAGTTTTTTTTGTATTCTAACCTAAAACAAACTTTTTGTTTTGCTGATGCAACTATTTTGAAAATCAACATGTCTAGTGAGCATTTCCACATTGGCAAACTTTTGCCAAATTGAGAACTGGAAATTTTTTTTCCCACAAAATAAATACATTACAGCAGTTGCAGGTATGTCTTCTTTTTGAATCATTCATTTTGAATTACCGTTAATATATCTGAATTTTAATATTCTATTGTTTTCAATTAAAAATTAACTTGTCATAACATATATGTAACGTTTTCAGAACACAGTTTGTGATGGCTGAATGGTACGCTGAGAAAAAAAGAGCTGATACAAAACTAAATTCAGCCAAGTATCATCTTTATTTGCAGGCACACTAGAGCAATCCCTTGTAAACAACATACTCTTTAATCATAACAATTACGATAATTTCTTTATGCACACGTAAATTGTTGCGACGTCATTTCAGGCAGGGAAGCATAAGCGGAGCAGATATGTTTGCATAGCAGAAGTCAGGAAAAAAGAAATGCAGTTGCTCGTGAAGCAGAATTTATACTGCATAGGTGCAAATGTGAATCAAAAGCCATGATTGGTTAATTTTACTTTTAGTTACCATTTTCTAGCAGTGTTATCTGACATAGAAAAATCTTGAATTTGGGAGAACAGATGAATTCAAGGGGACAGCACCAAATCTAGAATGTTAATTTTGAGATCACCACGTATTTTTTTAAAACAGCTATCGTATTTTCTTATATCTTACACATCCCCCTTTCAAAAGAGAGGTTGTGTGAGCAAGGTGGAAGAAAAAGCATTAGAGCAGCAAAATGTGAAAGATATAATTTTGAAAATACAAAATATAATATTAGCTTTTATACAAAAAATTATTATCATACAATTTTGACTGAATTTGACATTGCACTGAAATTTTTTCATCACGTAGCCAACGAAAAGCACAGCACCTAACACTTCGGTACAAGCACACACGTCGTTAGAAGTATCTAGGTGTCGTCACACGACAGCCTGGAAACAGAAAAACCCATGCAGATCACAGCACCCAAAGATCTTAGCAGGCATCATCCTGTTGTAGCGATCGATGAACTTTCAACACATGACATTAAAACAAATTTCTAATTTTTTATTTCGCAGTCCAATCACTGAAATTTTTTTACTTTCAACATATGACATTAAAACAAACTTCTAATTTTTTATTTCGCAGTCCAGTCACTGAAAATTTTTTAGAGTTCATTGGAGTATTCACTGCACTAAACAGTCATCTGTGTCGACTTTTTACTTTTGTCGTAATTCTGAAGCACAATTGTGATACCTGAGAGGTACGATGAGAAGAAAGAGTTGATACCAAATTAAATTCAGCCAAGTATCATCTTTATTTGCAGATTTGCAGGCATACTAGAATAATTCCTTGTTAACAATATACTCTTTAACCATAGCAATTACAATAATTTCTTATATGCACAGGAAAAAGATGCGACGTCATTTCGGGCAAGAAGCATAAGTGGAGCAGATATGTTTGCATGGCAGAACTCAGGAAAAAAGGAGAATTTCTCGTGAAGCAGAATTTATACTACTTAAGTGCAAATGTGAATCAAAAGCCATGACTGGTTAATTTTACTTTTAGTTACATTTTTCAAGCAGTGTTACGTAACATAGAAAAATCTTGAATTTGGGAGAACAGATGAATTCAGGGCGAGAGCACCAAATCTAGAATGTTAATTTTGAGGTTGCCAATTATTTTTTTAAAACAGCTGTCGTATTTTGTTATATCTTACAAATATATTTGAAAAAAAAAATGCTTAAATGATTTTTGACATCATCTTTGAAAACTATTCCAAGCATGACACTCAAAATAAAATTTAAACAAAAAATATAAAATATTTTTATAGACAAAAGTATGCAATTATATATTATTCTTGATAATAAGAAAATCAGTCATATTAATTAAAAAATAAAATTTCTAAAAATAAGAATAAAAGAACATTGCATAAATCATAAATTTCCCTATATAGAAAATAAAAGGCATATGAAGGGAATTAGAAATCAAGAAGTTAACTAACATACTTACTTTTGGGCAAATATTAATATATCCATTAGCAAATCAGGGCTGTAAATATCACCAAGAGGATTATTTGGGTTGATTAAAAATATTCCACGAACAATTTGATTCTAGAAAAAGAAGGGGCAAAAAACAATTAAAATATGTATTATTTAACTCCTTAATAAAATACAGCTTTTAAAAAAAATCTGAAAGTTTTCAGATTTTATATTACACCCAAAGGGGCTTTTTTTTAAGGTTTTGTGTGTTACCTTTATTTACTAAATATCATGCTCTTCATACTTAAACCATAAAATTCAATTCAGCAGCAGTATCACAAAATAATTTAAAAAGAGCATATCTTTAGAATATCTAATATACAGTCTTGCATGCTGGAGATAAAAAAAAATTTATATATATATATATATATATATGCAGTGTTGCCATTGCTTGCTTTGAAATCGTTGAGTTTGTTAATAAAATTTGTTGAAGTTTTACAAAATATGAAATAGATAATAAAACAAATTCCAAATTTGGGCTTCCAGATGTCCATATTCAGGTGGAGGGTTACATTATTCAAAATTCGATGGCTCTAGGTATCATTGTTTTATCACAATATGAGAAACATACATACAATTATTATGATTGTAGGTATTATTGTAAATGCATTGTATGTATTATTGTAAAATGCAGATTCTTCATTCAAATTTGCTGAAATAACCTTGTTTTTGGCATACACTTACAAAAAACACTCAATCGATTTCGAGGGCTGCTACAGGTCCCTCCTTATCAGGAGAACAAAATATCTAGAAAAGGAAAGAAACTTCAGTAATGACTTTTTATACCCTCGGGTAGAACCACACACAAGGAAGCAACGCCATCTGTTGGCAAAAATAATAATCAAGAATTATGTTAATAGAATTTTAAAAGCGCTAGAAAGGACTGGATTAGACTTGAAATCGTTCACTAAATATGCTAAATCTTTGTGAATATGAAAAGGCTCAAGAAAATCTAATTCACCAACGGAAGAAGCTTTTTGGATAATTTTTGCAGATCCAAAGTCAAAATTATGATTAAATTTCCAACTATGATACGCTATTGAAGACGGCCCTTTCGGACATAAGATTCATGTTCCTTGATACGAAACTTTAATGCTCTTTTTGTTTGGCCAATATATCTTAAGCCACTGACATGATATACTATAAATTCCCCAAGAATTAAAGTCAGAAACAGAATCTTTTAGACTTAGAATCTTCTCTCTAAATATAATACTATTTTCTCTAAATATAATTTGACAACTGATAATATTTGGTGGGAACAATTTTAAAAGTGATTCAATGTATTCAAGTTCTCAATGCAAAATGCCAAAACAAAATTAATAGCCCTTCTGGTCAAAATTGCTAATTTGGGCTAAAAAAAAAAGAGAATGGAAGCAAGAAATTCAAAATTTATTAAAATATTCTATTATAACTGTTAGAAAAAGTGCAAAAATAAATTAAACGCAGAGTGATATAAAAGCCATTTTTTATTCTGTAAGTGAATAAAAAATAGTGCACACAGTGACTGTACACAGTGTTCCAAAAGAAAGTTTCCAAACACTAAAAGTACATTCTACAAGTAAAAAATATTCTTTAATGCAATGTAATTTTGAAATTATGGGACACATGTACCATTACTACATGAATTGTGGGACACTAGTACATCTCTCAAAACATGACTTAAGCTACTGGAAGTTGGTGTTCTCATAATGCATTGACACATGAGGTGTATGCTTAATAGAATACTGCAAATTTTGCAAAGGAGGTTTGATCATTTATGTATGGAATGTTCTCCAACAGACGGACAAGGTGGCCACATTGAATTTCTGCCCAGTAAGAATCTAGTCAAACAAATCAGCAGGCATTTGGAAATAAACCATTCAATTTTTAGAATGACAATGTGATGCATATTTCTGCTGATTTCAGCATTTCAAGCACTTATTTTGATATCTAAGTATACATGTAATCTATTCAAAATAACAGTTTTGTATGCATTACCAAATTTTGGTAATTTCCTATACTAATGCAGAATTAACACATATTGTCATCTTTTTTGTTAACGGTGACAATCCGGAATCCTATTGGCTGAACTGAAATCTGTTGCTTCATGCCTTCACTGAGGTCTATGTGTATTTATTTTTTCTGAATCAGGCTAAGAGTTAATCTTCAAAGCTCCAATTATGCATCTTTAATTTCCTACAACTTGTAAATTACACATTTCTCTCTATACATTCATAGACACTTCTTGCTTATTTTTATCTTCACTTTTTGTTTTGCTTATTTGGCAACAGAATGCACTCATGAAATTTGACAACTTCATTTGCGGATCCTTATCTAACATATCTATACTGAGTTCAACAAGTTTGAATATTATTAATGCATCATGTTTATCATGATTGATAAACATGATGCATTAATTATATTCAAACCCATCACAACATGAATTTCTATGATAATTTTTTAGAATTTTAGGGTAATTTCTCAGATTCTGCAAAGATCAAATTTTTCTGTGAATTCTTTTTTTTAATACTGTTTTAAATTAAAATTGTCAAATCGGTTTTTCCCATTTAAATCATTTAACACCATTTCATTAGAATACACCTGAAAGACACTCCAAATCCCAAACCAGAATTTTGAATTGATAGCAAGAAAATAATGATGTAGACATAGAGATTAATTAGCACAGGAGGATTTAATTTTATTATACTGCCATTTTTCACAAGCAACTGATTGCAGAATGGCTATCATAACAGAAAGAACTCTATAAACCTTCAAACATTTTCCATCAGCTGGTAGTAATGCCCTCTACAGAGAAGTGAAAATAGGAAAATGTAACCAGATCAAAAGAAGAGATGAAAAATGTAATCAGATCAAAAGCTGATCTGTTTGTACATTAGATAGAAATATGGATTAGAATTTAAATCAATCAACGCAACAAATAGATTTTTATGAATACAGAAAGCCTCAAAAAAATGCAATTCGTCCACTGATTCATTTTTAGAATGATTTGGGAGAAACAAATAGAACTTGTGGCTTTCATATCAACAGTGCTGTACTTTACATGGCTTACAGCTGAACCTGAATATCTTAAACCCTGCAGGAACAGAAAAAAAGGAAATTCAAAATAATAAAGTTTGGATTTCTGGTATGAAGAAATTATTTTTATTCATCAATAAAAATATAAAATGTTATCAATGTTTTATTTTTAATTTAAACTTTTAAGTTAAAAAAATCTTTATCAAGGTTAAATAAATCTGCTTAGATAAATACACAATACAAACATAAGCTACAACAAAATAAAAGAAATAAAAATCCATTAATAAAATCATTCTTTTCAGGACTAGACAACTTAAAGTTGTCTATGAGAAGAAATAGACTATATTCGGCACCAATATTTGAGAGGGTTCTTAAAATTGCACAATGTGTTAATAGCTCAATCTTCCCATAATTCTGCTTTAACATCATCATCAGTTAACTTCATAATTCTAAAACTATTTATAAGAAGAAGTCGATTTCCATGCGAAAAAAAAAGATATGATGAATTACAGCTGTCCTCTAATACATCATCACTATATTGGGTGTTTTTTTCATTTGTTCATTAGTAAATATGTGCATGCAAATTTATATTTAAATGATTAAATTGACTTAACAAGCTACTAATGTACTAAAAAGCTGCCAAGATATTTTATTCTCTTTAATACTATTGATTTAAAAAAAAATGGTTCTTCTGTTAACGGGACCAAATTCAAAAATGCTATGCATATGTTCATGTATGCATACATATATGTGTATGTATACACACACACACATGTATGCTGAAAAGGTATGAAAATCATAACAACCAAACCGGTTGAAATTTGAATAAGCTACATTGGGATAAGGTAGTTAGACACCTAGGGACATGAATGGAGTATCCAGTGTGGTATGCGTGGGATGCAGGACAGAAGCAGGCATTTGTGTGTCCAATTGACGCCGCAGTGCACGTGAAAACATCATGGCATTCACACTTCAGAATTTGACAACTGATGAGCTATAAGGTCTTACCAGATTTCTGACTGTGGAAGCACTTAAATCAGCCAATATCCATCATTTGATAGTGGCCGCATATGGGGAAAAATGTGTGTCTGACAAGTTCAGTGAGAAAGTGGAGTGCCCATTTTTTGTGAAGGACGGGAGTGCTTGAGTGACCCAAGATCAGGCCAAGTCACCAAGGTAACCACAGTCAAATTCATTGAAAATGTGAATGACCTTGTGTCACAATGCAAATATTGACATTGATGGTGTCAGACAATATTGAAACAGTGTGGACAACTATGCAAAACAATTCAAAAATGCTATTTGAGTTACCAAAAGGTATGCATGCAGTGGATTCCCAAGAAGCTCAGCAAACTGCAAAAGAATTGTGTATAGAGCTTGCACTAGAACCCTGTTCCAGTATCACGAAGATCCTACTTTCCTGGAGCAGATAGTCAGCAATGACGAGAGCTGGTACTATCGCTTTGAGCCAGAGACAAAGCAGGACAGCATGCAATGGATGCATGTGTCATAAGCTCACCCTTAAAAATTCAAAGCTATGCCCTCAGCAGACAAGGTGGTGCTCCCCATCTTTTTAACAGTGGTAATTCAATCCGTGTTCGAATCCTGGTTTGGTTTTTTCCATGGCTTTCCCCATGTATAACATGAATATGAGAGAGCTTTCCCTTGAAAATCCTCCACAAAAGCATCACTACCCTTGGGCAGAGAGCCCTTGTGTATGTTCCTCTCTTTGAAAAATCTAATCCTTTGAATAACAACTATTAAGCTTCATATATATTAACAAATGTGAAGAAATGATTGACATAATTGGTATAATTCTTCTAAAGATGTGCGATATGATGTTTGTAGAATCAACTGGACATCTAAATATTTGTGTCATGTAACTCTACAGGGTCAATCAGTCAGCTGTCTCCTTATCATGGCAAACAGCCAGCAAGGGAGACTGACTGGCAATTGAGGGTTAGAATTGACTGGAGAACTTCGGTAGGGTAGTCGTACCCGAGTTTTGTTTAAAAATATTTAAAACTGTGGGTATTTTCTTCAACTATATATATGTTTTTTTTTAATTTATGTAAATATTTCTGTATATTAAGTAACATTGGTAAATAATGTTAAAAAATAAAAAAAACTCTGAAAACTTTCAGATTTCATATTATACCCAAAGGGGCATTTTTTTTAGCATTTTGTGTGTTACTTTTATTCACTAAATATCATGCTCTTTACACTCAAACCACATGAAATTCAATTCAACAGCTACATCACAAAATATTTAAAAACAGCACATCTTTAGAATTTCCAACAGACAGTCTCACGTGCTGGAGATAAAAAAAAAATTTTCCCCGTACAGTGTTGCCATTGCTCAGTTTGAAATCATTGAGTTTGTTAATCAAAAATCCATTAAAGATTTAGAAATTATGAAAGAGATAATAAGACATATTCGAAATTAAAAATTCAGGCTTCCAGATGCCCATGTTCAAATAGAGGATTCGTTATTCAAAATTTGATGGCTCTAGGTACTGTCCTTTTTTCCCAGTTCAAGAAACATACATACATTCATGCAGATTCTTCATTATTTAATTTCTTTAAATATAATACAGGGCAATAATATTTGGTGACAACAATTTAAAAAGTGAACTGAAGCAAAATGCCATTTTGAGACTAATAGTCCTTCTGGGCTAATGCTCCTTCAGGCTAAAAATGTTAAAATTAGATTTATGTGAATTATAAATCATCGCCATCCTGAGAAGCATGAAAATGTTTTAAGAATTTAAAGAAAATGTTTTAAGAATTTAAACAAAAAGTATTTAGCCAATCAAATTTTCCAAGCCTATTTTTATTGCTCACTTGGTCCTGAAGATCCCTGTACTGACTCTTTGATAGTAATGCTCCTCTAGATCTCATCAGTGTTCTCATTGAAAACTATACTGAAAGATCAAGCAATCAGAGAAAATATTTTTGTTGGCCACAAATTAGGAAACTATTTCTGGATCATAAATTTAATTGGCTACTTAGTTCAAATAGAAAAACCATAAGAATCTTTCAAATAATATTTACACAAACATTTGAAGTGTAGGGCACAGAATTACTAAAAAGCAGGAGTAATCTTCCAAAATCATCAAAAATGCTCAATTTTAAATTCTAATTTCAACTTTCTTTCTGATCTCAAAGCATTAAATAGCAAGCATTTTCATTGGGAAAATTTCAATACTGAGAAAAGATATCAAAGCCAATAGAATTCAATCAATCGATATTTAAAACTTTATGCCCGTTGTGTTGTGACGAGACTCTTGATAAACATTGCAGCAAATGAAAATAACCATTCTTAAGAGCAGATATATTTAATCAGATTTTAAGCTCTACATTCACAAAACCTAATAACACATGGACATAACAAAATTACACTAAACAAAACATGACTGATCTCTACGACTACTTCATTAATACCATGCCCCCAGAGGATTATGGGAGTGACGCTAGCTGGCTAAGAATGTAGCGCCGAAGAATATGTACATAGAGGTTCTTTGGTAGCGCCTTCTAGTGCGTTAAAAGAGAAGGTATTAGTAAATATACCCGTTACAACTTCTTTTTGACTAAACACAGCAAGAAGTCATGCACATCAACCCTTCCAATTATTTCTAGCTTTGATGTATATATAAATTTTAACCATATGTAAACAAAAATCCTTGCGTGATATAAAAACTCAAATTATGCCTTTTATTTGTAATAAAAAATAGTAAGATTCATGTATTTTGTTTCATGAGAAAAAAGAATATAAATTTTTTTCTCAGTCTATTAACTTATTTCTTTCATTTAACAATGAATAGGTATATAATAAGCCTTCCATTGTACTTAACATAATTACAAAAATTATAATTTTATTTTTTTTTAAATTTATCAAAGTTGTACCTGAGAAACAGCAGCTGAATACGCATTCTTTATCTTATCAAGTGTAAGGACAGGAAACAGCTCTTCATTATCCTTTAAAAATACACAAACAAAAACAAATCTGTAAAATCATTTAAATTAAATTTTAAATTATTAAATTATACAAAAATGATTATATTAACAAAAACATTCACATTAACCTACTTAAATGTCCTAGTAAAAAAGCTATGCTATTTTAAAAATAAAATCATAAAACAAAATTCATACAAAAATATAAAAAAAGAAAAGAAAATTGTATGTAAAGTTAGTATTCTGAGTAATAACATGGCAAATTATATCTTACAGTACTTCTGAAAATTTGCTAACTTTAAAAGCATTTTTTAAAAACAATGATCCTACAAAAAGATATAATTCACTACTTTATTACTTGTAACTTTAACATTAATAAAAAATCATTCATTTTAAATTTTGACGAAAAAGATAAGGTCTTACATGAAATTCATTTTAATCCAAACATTATCATTTTCAAAGCTGTAAAAGTGATCAGATTATCATTATGGACAAACACACATACATTGATAGAATCACCAAACTGAAAAATAAGGGCCCATACTGCTCAATCCCTAAAGTCCTCCATCCGAAAGTCATCTGAATTTGAAGGTTAATCTCATATACTCAGTGGCAAACTGTACCATGCAATTACTGCCTAATAATCACTCACAAAAGTACCACTAGCAACTGACAATATCATGTTCCCACTAAACTGTAGGTAACATATACAGGTCAGAATATTCAAGGTCACTTATTATGACACTGAAAATAGGCAGGCAAAAAATTCACAACCCAGTCAAACTTGAATGTATATCTAGGTGTATTTATACTCACAACAAATAATATGAAAAGTCTTTTGAAATATTCCAGTACAGAAAAAACTCAGGTTTGCAAAGACCGTTTAAATCATTTCCATAGTTCATAAATGAATAAGAATACTTCAAATAAAACATAAAATATGCAATTAAAAAGAGTAAATCATATATACTTTAGTTATGACGGGAATGGGCCACAATTCCACTTGTGATCGTTGTTTAAGATCAGTGCAAATTCGACCGTATATGGGAGTAGGAGCTAGGATTACTTCTGTAAGAGAATTAAAAAACAAACTTAAAATAGTCTGACAGCTTATTCTTATGTAAATTGCAATTTATATCAAACAAGAAATTTCCAATTGAAGCAAAAATCACATTTATTCACATATTTGCCATATTATACAAAATCATACATGCAGTTAGTACCATCACGTTCCTTTTTGTGAGACAAAAGCACCTTACCACCAGCTAACTCCATAACAGTGCGTTAACTATTTTCTTTAGGTCTATCTCCTACAAAACAGTCTTACTAGTACCACTACAACTGCAAGGGCTGCTTTGGAACAGAATAAGAGATATGGGAGGATATCTATGTTACAATCCCCAACAATCTTAATCTCAAATTATCTTCTCAATGAGGACAAGTGAACTGAGGAAGGCTTTCGGGGACTGTGTCACCTCTCTTGGACAAGTGTTTTCTTAAGCATAATTAATCATAGGTAAAACACAGTGATCTCGAGAATAGGCTTTCAAGGCAAATGAGTGGTTAATATTAATTAGGATTTCATGATGCTCTATTAAGTGACTATATAAAAAAATGACAATCTCTGCAAAAAGATAATGTATGGTAATGTATTTTCTTTAGGTCCATCTCCTACAAAACAGTCTTATTAGTACCACTACATCTACAAGGACTGCTTTGGAACAGAATAAAAGATATGGGAGGATATCTCTGTTACAATCCCCAACCCTCCTGATCTCAGCTTATCTTCTCAATGAGGACAAGTGAACTGAGGAATGCTTTCGGGGACCATGTCACCTTTCTTGGACAAGTGTTTTTTAAAGCATAGGTAAAACACAGTGATCTTGAGAATAGGCTTTCAGGGCAAATGAGTGGTTAATATTAATTAGGATTTCATGATGCTCTACTTTGTGACTATATCAAAAATGGCAACCTCTGCATAAAGATAATGTATGGTAATGTATTTTCTTTAGGTCCATCTCCTACAAAACAGTCTTACCAGTACCACTACAACTGCAAGGGCTGCTTTGGAACAAAATAAGAGCTATGAGGGGATATCTCTGTTACAATCATCACCCCTCCTGATCTCAACTTATCTTCTCAAAAAAAAATGAGGACAAGTGAACTGAGGAAGGTTTTGAGGGACTGTGTCACCTTTCTTGGAAACATAATTAATCATATGTAAAACACAGTGATCTTGAAAATAGACTTTGAAGGCAGATGAGTGGTTAATATTAATTACAATTTCATGATGCTCTACTCTGTGACTGCATACCAAAATGGCAACCTCTACGAAAAGATAACGTACGGTCCACTTTGTTTGGGCATGAATTTCACATTTTTACTTCCTACAGTTTCACCTAGTAGAAGCATAATTACATATACAAAGGCTACAGAACTGAAATTGCATAGCTGATTTATGGTACTCATCGGCATACTTTTTTCCACCCAATCCTATTTCTTTTTCTTTCACAATCTCTTCTCTGCATACTATGAATTTTACTTTTCAAATAAGCTTTATTACAATTAAAAAATTATCATTTTCAGTTACATATGAATAGTACTGGTATCATCATCTATGGTAAAAAGTTCTCTATCAAAATTGAGCAAAAAGGTTGACTGACCCTCAAATTTCTATTTAAAATTTTTTAAAGAAAAACAAATAGCTGATGTAACTCAAACCAAGAGTTACACTTGCCTTGATCAAAATGGCTAGGCATGGCTTTAGATATCAACTTTTTTCTTTCAGTCATATTGGCTTAGGGATGATAAAGAAAGATGAATGAATGTTTCAAGTCTTTGTACATGGCAAACTCAAGTGGCAGTCTTTGTACATGGCAAACTCAAGTGGCAATGATGGGCATTGCTTCCAATGAGGATCTTGCTCATGCACTACCACACGAAACAGTTGAATCAGATACTTTGTGTGTAAAAATTAATAAGGCTGTTAAAAACACTGTGAATTTGATGAATATATTTTTATTATTTAATATTAGTAGTGCATTTTCTCTATATATTAAACAATGAAATAAAATAAATATTTGAAAGGAATAAATAATTGGTTCCAATTTAAGAGAAATAAATTCCAGATTAAATAAACAAAGTAATTTAATAAATTTTCAACAAAAGGAACCAATTTTAATGTTGTACCTTAATGAACTCAGTCACATTCATTTGGACACATGCGTCATAGAGTGAGATTTTTCAACTAGGTCAATTTCTTAACAGTGAAACTGGATAACTGAAACAGTTTTACCCATTTAGTAATATTTTCAATTATGAAGATGAAACTTAATGATTTTTCAATATTTGGACTCTAAGAATGATCCAAAATAATGTGTCAAAAGGACTTCAGATTTTGGAAAAGGAATAAGGGTTCATTCAGTTAACCTAGGAATTCATATAGCACCTTGCAGAAGATATCTGAATTATTTGTGACTTAGAAGCTTTAATAATATGTTTTATTTTGTGTTAAATTCCCTCAATTTAATTAGGAAAGATAAATAAAGAGACTAAATATTTTAATAGAAAATTACAATCAAAAATATTAGTCGAAAAAGCAAGACTGGTGTACATTTTGAAAAAAAGTCGATGGATGATCAGGCACAAGTCTCTTTTCTTTACAAGCATTTCTATCCATGAAACTAAAATATAAAATCAGGCCAAAAAAAACTTAGTCTTAAAAAATGTATGTCAATTTAGGTTGCTTTTTTGCTAATTTTAAATTGTACATTGACATGTTTCTTTTCTAGTAAGACCTCTATGATACCTAAGCTTCCTTAAGATGGGACAGTTACTCTTCTTGTATGTGCATTTGAATGAATCATCAAGGTTCACATATTAAAAAAAATCAAAATGAAAACAACAAAATTATATAAAATATTTATTATTAAACACAATTATAACATTCAAATTAAAGAAGAAAGATTGATGAGGAAAATTTGTTTCTTTTGCTATATAAACTCAGATAGAATAAAAATGTTATATTTATGCACCATTAAAATGAGAAAATATCATTATGAAATATCAAACATTACCTCCTGGATCAGCTATACAATGGGTGAGGAGATCAATACAGCTAGTAACGCCAGTAGAACAAAAAAGCTGAAAATATAAAATATTTCTAATTCAAATATTACCTTTAAAGTGTATAAAGATTTCTAAATTAAAAAGATATAAAGATTTTTAAATAAAATTTTTAAAAAATGAACACATATACTAAATATTATGCTCAAGTTTGACATATATTTTTAAACAAAAGTTTATTAATATTCGAACCAGGCCTTTTTTTTGCCTTTACACAGGACAATCAAATTAATTTTCCTGTATGAAAATAGTTTGAGCTTTCTAAGTTTTAATTCTTGTTTTTTTTTTTAGTTTTTCTTTTGCATTTAAATCAATTTTGATCATTTGCCTTGATAGGCAAGTACCTATTTAGGCTTTTTCTTGTATATTATCAATTTACTTGCATTCACTGTTTCAGTTTTTAGTCTCTAATTGTTCTACCTATTCCAACATTCAATACTTTTGTGACCTGGGCAACTGAAACAAGTCAGGAAAAGAGATAAATTCAATGAGACAGTTCCTTTATTTGTTTTGATATTTTTAAAAAATTTAAGTTCACTTGGCAATTTGAAGTCTCAATTGATTTGTTGGAACGAAACTTGTTTTAGTTGGTCGAGTTAATCGACTTGATTTGAAGCTTCAAAACACTTTTCCCTTGACAAGTTCTGTTTCAAGCTTTGAAAAAAAGAGCTTAACAAATGTTTTAGGTACTCATATGCTCCATTTTTCATGTTTTATATGCATTTTTGGTTCAAATATTTCTTTTTTTAATTTTTTCGTTTTGCAATGTATTTCAGAAAAAATAAGGGATAGGTTGCATTCAAGTATTCTTAGGACTCTTCTAAAATTGCATTGTTGAAATTTAGCAGCACTAGGCACTAATTTTCAACTCGTTAATTCTTTCATAATTTTTGAAAAATGCACCTTTGTCTACTTTTCTAATTCCTTATTTATGTATGTAAATATATATTGAAAATGCAACACCATGAAGGAGTGGCCTGAAAATTATGCAAATTTCAGGGTAAATGCGCATCACTGAGTTATGTGAATGAAGTGAAATGCACAGCTCTCCCAATAAACACTGAAGAAGCTATAAGGTAAGGAACCTGCAGAATATTCAAATTTCATGCCATTATTTCTTTGTTTCAGAGGAAGCATGTAATAACACAGAATGCCAGGCCTTGTCAATGGAGGCAATTTCAGCAGGCAGACAATTTTATGAGAGGCATGGTGATCAGACTGAGAAGGGCAGATTGGTCCATACTGCAAATCTCAGTTGACACACACCTGGACGCATCCACAGTGCACCGGCTGTGCTGATGATTGTTAGAACAAGGAAATGTGGCTGGTGCAGCCAGAGTGACATCAGCTCACATGGATCGATGCATTCGCCAACAAGTGGCATTGCACTCACAAGCCACTTCTACCTCCATTCTGCAGCATGTTCAAGACGCCCTGGATGTTCCCATATCGACCAGAACCATTTGCCATCAATTGGTAGCTAATGGGCTTCATTTGTGGCATCCATTAAGAAAACTGCCACTGACCCAACATCTGCAATAATGGCAGGTTCAAGAGATGTGGGCGGCGTAATACACAAAGTCATGCTTCTGTTTCTCTAATGTTGCTGCATATGAGTGTGGCATCAATATGGAGACAGGTCGAATCCAGCAGCAATTGTAGAACACCTCTCCACATGACAACGTGGCATCATGGTTTGCGGCACTATTGCATACGGTTCCAGGTCACCTCTAGTTCTTATTAAGGGCATTATGATGGCCCAAAGATATGTGGATGATGTGCCGCTGACACTCCCCTACTTCAGGCAGTCCCAATGGCCTTTATCAGCAAGACAATGCCCAACCACATACTGCTTGCATAAGCTAACACGCTCTGCAAGGTGTACAGATGCCTCAGTGACCAACATTTTCTCCTGATCTCTCACCAGTCAAACACATTTGGGATATGATTGGACACCATTTGCAGACACTGCTGTTGCTGCATTCAGAAGCTGAACTATGGCAAATGGTTGACAGGGAATGGAGAGCTTTCCATTCGTAATCTCATTGACTCGGTACCTAGATGTGTTGCTTTGTTTCTACAATCTTACCACTGACTAACGTATTTATGTTTCTTATCACTAAATGAACTACCTTGTTGTACTATTATATCATACACTGACGCTTTGCTTATTATCATGTCATATTTAATCGCTGCATTATATGATTCCATTTATACCAGGTCTAAAATATTATGTTGGTTCCCGATACGAAATTCTAACAGTATAAGAATTATACTGTTAGAATGTATTAAAGTATTAATTATATGATTCTGTGATGGTTCACATAATGTAATTACCAACAGTATGTATACTTGATTAATGATGACCAATGTACTACACTATTCTATTATGAGATGTAACACATCACATATAGAAATGTATTTATTATTCACTTCTTGGACTTTAATAATTTTAAAATATATATCTGTGTGTTCTCGTTTATGTCTTTCTAATGCACACAGAAATTGGCACAACTTTTATGTATATAATGTATATATTTTGCATTACGTGGCAGTCCACTCAAGATTATTGTAACCTAACTTTACATGGATGCACAATCTTATGTATCCTACATAGCAATTTATGCAAGATGTCTTTGTAATCATTTTTGTAAACTACTTTTGTGTAACTTTCCTGATTAAGAACAATTAATGGTGTTTGATCTTTCAGCCACTACCTATTGTGGTGGCTACTTCTTCTTTTTCCACTGATCAGGCATCATTCCGTTTGGTTTTAACTTAGGTCAAAAGCCTGGTCAGTGGTGCATAACCATAATCTACTGAGCCGACGCTGTTTTCACTCTGTATTATGCATATCATTTCAAAATAAAGATCACTTGTTGTTCCTTGCTGTCTCTCTCTGTTTACCGAGTGTCATCACTTTCTGGTCACTCCTTCTTGGTATTGGATTTTCAATACAGAGTAGTATATATATATACATACGAGGGTTGGAACTTTAATAGTGGCAACTATTTATTTACAAGGAATACAAAAGTGATTCATGTCACCATGTTTTACAGTCCTTCAATATAGTCGCCTGCATTGTATACAACCCGTTTCCAACAATGTGGAAGTCGCAGAATATCTGTAGCAGCGCCTGATTTGTTGATAGTTTGCATGGACCGGTCTACTGCCGCAAGAATCTTAGGAACAGTTTGGAAGCGAGTGCCATGAAGTGGTTCCTTCATCTTAGGAATTAAGTCATAGTCACAAGGGCTTAGATTTGGGGAGTATGGTGGATGGTAAAGCACTTCCCAGCCCCATCGCTTGAACAAATCAGTCACAGCTTGCGCTGCGTGCGGCCGAGCATTGTCATGCAAAATGAGAGGGGCGTTTTGCAGAAAGTGTGGCCGGCAACAGCTTGCAGGTCTGACACTCGGACGACCTGGCCGCAGCATGTCTGCCACGTTTTGGTGTCCTTCATTGAATGCTTTCACCCATCTTGCTACGGTTCTGTAAAGCAATGCAGATTCCCCGCAAGCTTCTTGAAGCCCTTGATGACACTGTCGTGTTGTACGACCTCTGGCACATTCAATTTTTATCCAACATCGTTGTTCTTGTTTTGAAAACATCCTGACAACACTTACTTTAGACCGCGAGCTAATACAAGGATGTGTTCTTCGCGTCACTCCACATGCGCATGACGTAGGCAGGACGAGTCTTTTTGCGGAGATGTAAAGTAGGTATCTAGTTCACGTGTGGTATACGCGATATTCTTTGGTTTTGTTGCGTAGCATGTTTTCAGCTGTGTTGCCACTATTAAAGTTCCAACCCTCGTATATATATGTAAAATACAAAAATATGAAGGCTTTGCTCTATGCAAACAGGCAACCTCTAATTAACTTTCAGCAATTTCAGGACCTTATATGTACTGAAGATGTTCATCCATAATAAACAGTAAATGTAGCAAATACAATTTTTCTATCTTATGTATGAGTAACAAATATTTTGAGAAATGTTAATCCCTGCTTCCTAAATTTGGATATACAATTTTACAGTTCTTGTAAAAATTTGCCATGCAAAAAATGTCTTCTTCACCATAAAACACTGCTACAGAGAAAACACCATCTCTATTCTAATCCAAAAATTGTGCATGGTTGGTAGATTTTGTGAACAGAAGTAAGAAACAGTAAGAAGGGCTACACAAAGTAATAAGGCCAAATGATACAGTAACATGGCCTTTTCTTTTCCAACTAGGGCAAGCATAAATTTTGGTGTCAATCTATTGTCTGATAACAGTTACAGTGCCACAAACAAGTAACTTTAGTTATGATCATCAAATAAATACCAGTTTCCAAAGAAATTAAGGATACTGTTTCAAAAATTAATGCCATTTAACATCAAACTTGGTGATACATGTAGCATTTTTACATAAATTATGAGTGGCATAATGTGACAGTACATAACATAAAATGGCAATGGCAATTTTCTAAAAGGATCTGTATTTTATGTTCCTAACACCATAAAGAATGGCTATTTTTGTAAGAATGACATCTTGGCAGCATTTACTAAACTATTTCCCAGTTCTGCCCATGTACACCACAAGGGTGCTCCTTATAAGTAGTTAGAACTGTTTTTTATCATAAAATAATGACTGATTCAGAACATATGCAGCTAATTTGTTATGTACTATGTATGTGGTGCTATGTGTGTTCACTGAAGAAAAATGACAACTGCAAAAGTATTATAAAAAAGACTACTTATAAGCAAAAAATAACTACTTGAAAACAAAAGTATTTTTGTTTTACTGTGATGTTGGACTGTAACTTGTTTTAAAATAAATCATGCAAATCAGGTCTTTGGGGTGGGGAAAAAAAAGGTTAAATAAACGTAATTGTAGCAGTTTCAATCTAACATTAATATAAAATAATTCTATTTTTTATATACACAACCATAAGTGCGATTTCCCTGTTAGTTGCTCATGTAAAAAGAAAAGACAAACTTCCATGGAAAATACTATTATTTTATTGGGGAAAAAAAAAGTTGTTCTTAAAAATATTTAAAATGCTAATTTATTACTATTTTCCTGAACAAATGTTCCATATTTGGGATCAAATTTGGGAAGGGAGGATTAAACTGTTAAGTGATTAATGAGAAGAATCACTCATCAATATAAACCTGGTCAAAATCTATCAAAAGTAGCTCAATATTCTTCTGTGGTCTGCACTAGTCACTCAGATGATATAGGGGTTAGTGACTGCCATATCTAAAGGCATGGGTTTTAATCTTAGAGAAAACATAAATGTTTGTAAGCATATAGTGCTTGTTTATGTGGCAAGAAGGCACTCAAAATACATGGCAAGCCAAAATCCTCTCGAGAGGTGGTGGTAAGGCAAAAGGAGTAGGAGACCACTGGAACCTCCTCCCAAAGTATTCTCCCTCGGAATTCCATCTGGAGTGCAGCTAGCAAGGCCCAGCAAAATAGAATAGGCCTAGATGGATGTACAGGTACCGGCTTTGCTTCAACCTGTATCGGTACCTGTGGTCTGTATTCCAGAGGTAATTTCTGAGGACAAATTCAGCATCTTAAAGATTACGCTAAGAAGGTTGAGAGTAATGATAATTGCATATATCAATCATTACCTACAGTTAACTGCAAGAGGGAAAAGATTGAGTAATTTGAGTTAAACTGCTTTAATTTAACTCAAATATACTCGATAAAATTTTGAAATTGAATTAATTAGATGATGACATTTGGCAATATTTGACAGAAACTGATATTACTAAGAATCACAATGAAAACATAGATTTTCAAATTACATTAAATTGTTAAAAGATCACAACTTGATCTTGATAAACTCTTAGTTTATCAAGAAAATGTTACCATATTTTTATATAGATCAACCTCTCATGTGGCACACAAAGCACAATATAACAGAAAATGATTATAATATAAATTGAAATAAATATATTTCATGTCCCTAAAAAGAAAATATTTGTCCGATATTTTAGCTCAATGTTTTGTAATTCTAATAATATTTAATGCAAAACAAAATTACATAAACTTGGTAGACTAACTGTATTAAATTAAGAAAGCAATTTTATAAATATAAAATCTAGAAGAAACTACATTAGACTAAAGACCATATATTTGAAAGCATAATTACTAAACTACCTTCCTCAAAGGGTCTACTCTAATTCACAATTTAACCATGACTTAAATTTCTTTACATTTTGTTTAATTATGACAGAAATTCTTGCCCTTCCCAAAATAGTATCTGACAAGTACACTAAATGTTACTACTTTAATAGATTATTATTTATACTAAATTTCCTTTTATATAAACACAGACAATTTTTTTAAACACTATTATATGGAGAAATAATATTACATAAAAATTCTTACATCAGTTGGCTCTACTGGCTTGTGAGTTT
This sequence comes from Stegodyphus mimosarum, assembly GCA_000611955.2. NCBI lineage: Eukaryota > Metazoa > Arthropoda > Arachnida > Araneae > Eresidae > Stegodyphus > Stegodyphus mimosarum. Next base: position 397,075 of record KK118615.1, on the reverse strand, counting down.
CTAAGAATACTGTCATTAATGTTGCCATGGCTTTCCTTAACCTTCAAAATGCAGGAAAAAAATGAATAACATGTGTTGAAAACATTGTTATATTTAAATAACAAACATGCACAATTTGCAATAATATAATGTCTGGAAAGATCTTGTAATCCAGATGTGAATGCATCAAAATTGCGTGAATATTCATATTTGGACATGTTTGAATTAACATGTGTAGAAATTTCAAGTTGACAGAGACAGTTATTTAGTTATTGGAATGAAAACAAATATCTGCATGTGCACTGAGCAAAGATCATATACTTGGATGCATGAACACCTCGGCTATACATTATTCAGAAATTATCCATGTCGGAATGACCCAGTAGATGGTTAACCTACACAGCTGCTCACACTGTATCTTCAAATGATGATAGCTATATAGTAGATATAATTATATACATCACTGAATATGATCATTATGATGGTAGTGGCATCACAGTGTGTTTAGTGCTGGTATTTTTACATTTTTCCATGGTTTGAAAAGAGAATATTTAACAGTTTAATATATCATAACTCAATTCAATATTACACTCCATTTCTCAGGAGGGGATGGGGTTTTGTTCCTTTCAAGAAATGATAATACATATATATCATATTAACAAATAAATACAAAGTAAAAAACAGTTATAAACCACATGAAAAGCCAAAAAAATAGAAGCACTGTGGTAAACTGCAAGATACAAGGAAACAAAATATGTCAAATTCAAAAATGAAAATTAAATTTTTATTTTTCACCGTATAATCATCAATGGAATGCTGAAATAAAAGAAGTAAATAAATAAAATAGCCTGTTTCTGAGCAAACAAATACACAAAATTAAAGCTTAAAATTAAAAAATAATCTTAGAAAAACAATCAGAGTAATCTGATAGATATTTTAGCTCACCTATCAGAGAGCTAACCCCTACTTTCAGTATAACTCTTACTTTGATTTGACTGCTGTACTTCTACTTTGACTACTCAGATTACTTTGATTGTTTTTCTAAGATTATTTTTAAATGTTAAACTTTGATTTCATGTTTTTGCCGGTTCAGAAACAGGCTGTTTTATTTATTTACTTCTTTTGTTGCACCAACCTCTTATGATGATGTAACGAGAGATTTTAATTTTAATTTTTGGTTTCATCATATTTTATATCCTATTTCTTGCAGTTTGCTACTGTGCTTCTGTTTTCTGGTTTTTGCATGTGCATTATTCCAAACTGAATATAGGATAAATTAAAAATGTACTTTTATTTTACTTTGCATTATATATATAGAGAGAGAGATATATACAAGTTTGCATATTCTAGTTAATCAACTTGGTTGAAAGCTTGAAACTTTCATCCAAGAATGGCAACCGTGAATGGCTTCCAACCAAGAATGGCAACCTTGGCAAGTTCTGTTTGAAGCTTTGAACAGAGAAGATTAACAAAATATTTTAGTGTACACTTTTTTCAAATTTTTCTGTTGTTTTCTTTAAAAAAGTTTTTTAGTTCATAATTTGCAATTTAAATGTAACCCATTTTACAATGTGTTTTTGGAATTAAGACAGGTAACTGCAGGAGTTTTTAATGGCTTTTTATGGGATTTAGAATTACTTTCTTGTTTAATTCATAAAAAAACAGCAGTTAAAAATACTATTTCTGACTAGATGGGTCATTCAATTTTTAAAATACTTTTTTAATTCCTTTATATATACACAACATAAAATAAAATTCTGTAGGATACCCCTATAGAAAATATAGTAAATGAATGCCCCCTGCCCAGAAAATGAAAAATATTACAAATCTGCACTGATCTGTCTACTTCTTTGATTTACATCCAAATGAAAAATGAATATGAAAGAAATCCACTAAAGCAATTTTTTACAAGATGTCAAATGTTCTGCTTTGGAATTTGGCTTTATGGAAAAGTTTGGCTTCATTGAGAAACTAGAAAGAGAGATGTTAAAAGTTATTATCTGTAATGGTACGGTTTACCAGCAGTCAAACAGTAAAACTGCAGAACACTGGTAGTTCATCCCGAGTTCAAATTTTGGTAAACAGGTTAACTGCAGTTTAAAGCACTATGAGTTTTCACAGTTTTGGCATGTGTAATGTGAATACAGGCTTTTTCCCATAAAAGTCCTGTGCATTGTCAAAATCAGTCAGTCACTGTCAAAATTGACAAATCATTGTACTGTCAAAATCCAAGTATAGTGTCATAATCCTTAATGCATCAGCACCAGTACATTTAATACACTAATTCTTCTTCTTTATTTTCTCATTAGAACAAGATTTATAATGTGACTTTACATATATGAGTCAATTTATTTTCAATTTTAAATCTATAAAATGAAACTATATTTTAAAAGTTTATTATTAATTGTCATTTCTGTATCACAACAGTTATCTCTGATATAAAAATCATATATAAAAACCCTTTAATAAAACTTTACACACCAACACAATAATTAGAAATTTCATATTGCTTCTATTGGACAGGCGAAATCAGATTTATTTCCTTATTTATATATGAGACAGCATTTTAATTTATTTTACACATGCTCAAAGTGTAACAAAATATCTACATTTTTGAGCATTATCACAGGAAATATCATACATGCAAAGTAATTTTTAAAATTTTGTCCAATTTCGAAGCTTGCTTCATGCCATTCTTAAAATCATTAGAATTATTTTTGATTAATATCAGACTATTACACTGAGTGCCAGAATGAATTTTTAAAAAATGTCTGCTAACTACAACGACAAATCTATGAGCATTGTTTAGGAGAATTTTTTCTATTTAAAACTTTTAATTGATTTTTTCTACAGCCGATGTATGCATTTTGGCATATATATTTTGGAGGTCTAAGTCAAGTTCAGAATTGATCTTTTTTGTCACAATTAACTTAAAAATAAACAGTGAAATAACTATGATGATATAATTCATTTGGATTTACACCAAAAGTTTATCTTATAATGAGTGGTAATCTTCTCAATTAAAATAAATAAAACTCACCTCATTATGCCATAGGCTTCTCTATAGAGCAACATAGATGAATCACAGCACCAAATATCTTTGCTTGTAAGCTGTCACAAAAAAAAACAATAAATGATAATAATAATAAATAACAATAATTAGGCAAGAAGAAAATGTTAACTTCCTTTTCAAATGATTACATTATCAGTGTTTATTGAAATATGACTACCAAACATTTTTTGGACAAAGCTCTGGCACAGAAAACAGAATGGATTACATGAGATGCAGATATACAATTAAGAAGATCTAAGCCCATATATCATGAATGACAGCTCATTAACAAATCTGTCAATATTTGTGCGGAATCTGAATCTAAAGATCTAATTTATGTCATCCTATTGATACTCTAGCTAGTCCATCCTGTACTGCCTCTAACGTGCAAATGATGGCTTAGCCAAAGGTATGCGAAGAAATTATCAGTAGCAGCGGAAAATAACAATAAAAGTTGAAATACAGAATATATTCAGAATGTTTCAGTTTCACACTGAATAAAAGGGAAAGTTATCTGAAGCATTTTCGATGTGACAGTTACTGATTACTTACTCATTAACAATCATGCAGAATTATAAATTTAAATAATACTGTCTCCTTATATAATATAAACTCCTGTACCTATAACTTTAGAAGTAAAATTAATGCTTAATAATACCTTCTTTTTACACTGAATTAACAGAAAATGAATAAACAAGAGTTTCTTTCCAGCTGCTTATTTCAAATTAAATTCAGAAGCTTTGAAAAATACATATATCATAACTCTTATCATAACCTTAGACTATTTTTAAGGTACAAATCTCTGTCATAAATTTACATTCTGCTTCTGTGATAGCATGCAAAAGGATTCATGTAGCATCTCATTGATAGATGGTGTGCACTAAAATGACTGCACTTGTTGAATCAGGTGTTAAATTTATAAACGAAACATTAAGAAATTCCAAAAATAATTGATTAACAATGATTATAATCACATGTTAAATATAAACAAAACATTAAAAATTTCCAAAAATAATTGATTACACAAAATTTAATTACAACTGAGAGAAATTAAAGTTGCTTAATAAACATCTGTTGCTTGATAAATATAGAAAATGATGCTTAATAAATTTCAAAATAAAAAAAACTTTCAAATAAAATATTAAAAAAAATTTAATCTAAAAGCTAATTTGGGTGGTCTATATTTTGAGGTATCCCTTGGATTAATGCCTAGTTATTGTTTCATTTATGATAGCCTGAGTATTTTACGGAGTATGTTTTGGAAACCCGACCATGAGGTGATTGGTTGTAATGTGTGATCACACTGATTTGGATTGTTAAATATTTTGCAGGACTTATTTCTGCTTTGGATGTTGGTTAGGAAGTACATTGCTTATTTTTTTCTTTACACCACTGACACTATCGAAGGTATGATGGGTGTAATAAAAAGAGATTTTTGAAAGAAATGCCACCGACAGTCAGGCACTATGGAGGATAATTTTCATTCTTACTTTTGTGAATTTATGTAGCAATGGCAGTATACAGATTCTAATTCAGTTCTAGTTCAGATAATTTTAAACAGTTTTTGGGTGTTGTTTCAGAAATGGCACATAACCAAAGACACAGAAATTTCTAAATAAGGTAATTCAATATTTCCTTTTTGTACTGCGCAGATTAGATAACATGTATTTCTATATTTTTGTGTTATTTCCTTGTTTTATTTTGATTTAAAATGCAGTTTAATGACATTATAATTTTTTAATGTTTTAATTATGTTTTATTGTGTTATGTTTTAGACACTATTTTACTTGGGAAGGTGTTGTACGTAAACGGGAACTGCGCCAAAAAATCACCAATTTTCACCAAGGGGGATCCTTAAATATATTTTTGCTGCTAATTCTATTAGCTTGATTCACACTAGAGAGTATGAAATACAATGACTTCTTGATGACAACACTCAAAAATTGCAGTTACTCTTTTATTCTAAATCAGCCAATAAATATAAAGATACTAACAGCAACTGCAATTTTTGAATGTTGTAGCCAAGAAGTCATATAATTCTTCTATAAGGTATTTTCTCCCTCTTTACATCATGCCTTTGTGATGTAACTGTAACATACTTGATGCCTATTCCAAGAGTTCCTGGTTCGAGTACCCGCAACGGCAATGCTCATTTTTCATAGCTGTTGCTTCAAAATAACCTAATAACTCTATGATGACACTCGAACTAAAAGGTAATGAACAATTATTTGTCACCACCAGGATTTGGCGATCCCCAGTCGCCCTTTAAAAGGTGGAGTACATAAGGTATTTTTTACTCTTTCCATTCAAGGTGTAACAGTGGCACATATTCAAGAGGTCCAGGTTCGAGTCTCGGCGAGCGCATTATATATTTTTCACATCTTCTGCTTCAAAAAATCCTAATGACTACAATTTTATTCCATACTTTTTAGTGCGAATCAAGCTAATTAATAGAAATAGCCTTTAGATTTAAAAAAAAAAATTTTTTAATCTTTAATTTAGATCAAATTTTATTTTCAAAGAAAAGTCTTTATTGTTGAAATTTATGGCTTATTGCAACACTTTCATTCATACTATTGAACAGAATAATGCTTTTCTGCTTCTTATCAGGAACTAATGAAAATTCTGCACTAACAGGTTTTACACTCATGGCATATTTGTTGCCTTCAATTGAATATATGTTAAATTTGGCAACATTTGAAAAAAAAAAAAAAAAGAAACTTGTCATTTCGAGGACATTTTGTGGATATGGTCAAAGCATTATCTTGCTCTCACCATCTCACCAATTTGGAGCCAGTCTAAAAATGTTTATGGAAGAATGTAGATTCTCATTTATTATATATTACTTAACACTGCATCATGTTTTAATAAATAATATCAAAAAAAATCACAAACTATTAATTCATTTTATACCAGCAAAAATAGTTGACATCAAGACATCTTTATTTCCTACTTCTCATACTAAACAGAATTTAATTTTAAATGTGATTCATACGAACATTTACGATAAGAAACAATCATTAGCCACTATACTGAGTCCACCCTCCCAAACAAAGGAACCTAATTAAATAAAATAATAATAATAAAAAAAAGCACTTACTTGCGGATAAACAATGTCTAAGCATAAATTATTGACAGCTGTTGCAAGGTTAACAAATCCCTAAAAAAAAATGAGAGAGATTATGTATAGTACTAGGTATAGTACTAGGTTACAGTAAACAATTTAGTGAGAATAAAAAGTACACAAATAAACAGCATGGGTCCAAATTTAACACACTCTAAAATGTAAGAAAATCTTGAACTTTCAAAATTTTTACAAGGATAAAAGGACTTGCATGTATTGTTACAAGTTTCGCATATATGCAAATCATTTTAGCGAAATGTGTCAAATTGTAAAGCAAAGCTCTGCTGGAAAAATAAGATTACAGGGGCATGTCGATAAGATAAATGGTTATAGTGCCAAGCTAGTGATGGTTTTGACGACTAATCTTTGTCACCAAATTTGGTGAGAAATTTTCAGTTGTAGCCAAACTTTACAACATTTTGGTCTGGTCCCCTGATGGTCCTAAAAGAATGTCATTTTCATGGGTGAAGCTATTTTGAATTTCTTGAAAAGAGATGATGATGTGTGTTTCCCTATCATTGATCCAGAAATTAAAAAAGAATATTTCGAATAATTAAAAATATAGTATACAATGTTTTAATACAATAATTCACAACAGGCATGTAATGTGTACTATCCACAGAACATCAATGATCTGCAACTAATCATCTCAAGAACATCAGAGATTTGCCAACAGTTACAAAATATACCATGGAACAGTATAAGACATTGTATGCCCTCATATCCCATCATATACTGATATGTAATGCCTTACTGATTAATGGTATTTGTGACATAACTAATACACAATAATGTGTAGAATAATAGAATTCTGGGGTAGTTTATATTTTAGGGTACCCCTTGGATCATCGCCAAGTTGTTGTTTCATTTATGGTAACCTGAGTATTTTACGTTGAATGTTATGAAGACCCTATTATGATGTGGTTGGTTGTAATGCATGATTGCAGTGATTTTGACTGTTGGGAAAATATTGCTCAGGGCTTATTTGTGTGTTAGATGTTGGTTTGGAAGTATGTTGCTTATTTTGTGCTTTACACCATAAAATGCTTGCTGGTGGTACAATTAATCTGAAGTTTCTGTATACTTTGGAATGAATGGGAAAGAAACATTGATTGACTGGTATGTAAATGAAGACTTTAATGGCTTTGTTCACCTCTCAGTAAATTACACAGTGACATTTAAAGATTTGGAAACCGGAATTTATATCAATACTGTAGAAGGTATGAGGGGTGTAATAAACTGGGATTATTGAAAGACATGTCAGTGACAGTCTGAGAGTATGGAGGTTATTTTTTATTTTTAATTTTGTGAATTTATGTGACAACAGCAGTATACGGATTCTAATTCAGATAATTTTAAACATTTTTTTGGATGCTTTTATAAGGAATTTTATGTGCTACATATAGAAGACACAGAAATTTCTAAATAAGGTAAGTCGATATTTCCTTTTTATACTGCACAGATTAGATAGCATGTATGTCGTATTTTATGTTATTTCCTTGTTTTATTTCGATTTAAAATGCAGTTTATTCAGATTGCAATTTTTTTATGTTTTACTGCATTATGTTTTGAATGCTATTTACTTGGGAGGGGATTGCATGTAAACAGGAATGTCGCCAAAAAATCACCAATTTTCGCTAAGGGGTACCCTGAAATATATTTTTCTCAAATTCTGTAACTTTCATATTGTATTGTCTAGCCTCTTACATATATTCTCATTAAACAATAGCTTCAAGATATTTTTATTTTTTAAATCTGTACTCCTCACCAAAAAGTCACAAACCCAGTGCCAATTCTGGATAGCATTTGTGAATTCGTAGGTGATTTTGGAGAAAAACTTTTGTTTAGTTAACTTCATGTCTATTTTAAAGATGCTTCTAGATATGCCTATTTTTTGTGCTTTTTTAATAAACTATATGCACATTTTAAAATTTTTTTTTCTGTTTTTCTTCCCATATACACAGTGATCTGTTTATACTAAGAAAACTGCGTAAACTCGGCACTGTGCTTAACCTTCGCACCAAAATCCTAAAACAAGAAGGAAAATAGATGCACATAATACCTTTAAGGGAGAAATATTATGGATTTTGTATGCAGAAAATTATGTCAGAGATTTTACCAAATATGACAAAAAGTCAACCATTATTATTTCATGTTGATAATATAAAGATAATGGAGTCACCTTTCAAGATGTACAGGAAATAATAATAAAATATGCACATGTGTATCTTACCTCAGGATTTTTCTCTTCATCATATTCATCACTATTACAGATTCCAAGATATTTAGTCAAGAAATCTTCCCAAGTTTTAACAACTTCTGCTCGCCTTGAAATGTAACTAGCTAAAGTATAAAGGTTGAAAATGAACCAATTAATCAACATAAGCACTTCAAATATTTCTTAAGATAGCTTTATATAATGTGGTCTGAACACTGGGCACCTAAGGGAGCCAGTGTTATGATTGTGTTATATAAAGTATTTGGGACAGTGTTATACAAAGTACAATGCACACATTATATAAAAAGCCTGGGTTCTCAGGCCTGGGAACCAGGGGATATAGATGTCCATAATATTGAAAATTTGTTATTTTGAGACAGTTTGCATATATAAAGGTTTTAAGAAATTACGGCTTCTTTTAACAAAACAACCCTTTGCCCTCCCAAAAAAAGCATGGTATTTTTCAGTTTATATAATCTCAACATAAATGCCGGCATGAATTTAACTGGAAACTGAAATGGCAACACTAACAATATATGCGATATCATGAAATGAATAACTAAATCTAAAATAAAATTATATTAAAAAAAAATGTGTATTGAAATTCACTCGTAAGAACACACTCTAATTATTCCAATCCACAATTGTACAATAGTCAATTTTTAGTTGCTTGACAGAATTTTATCAAAGTAAGCTCTTATACCAGAAATAAATAGGATATTTATCAGAAAAGAAAGCCATTTCTAATTATACACACTTCTGATTTCAAAATTGGGCAGAATTTGCATGTTTTTGGCATATATTCTGGTTTGCATGCAATAAAAACCAAACCACACAAGTATATATAATCTATGTGCATTTACATGATGTACAGGTACTTATGTATTATCTCATTGACTGCTGATGGAAACTTTAGCAACGATCACCAGTTGCCAGTTGTTATTGCAGAATTCTAAAGAACACAGTTATCCATAATCCGCACTAAACGTGATAGTTGGCTGGTTTAGAAACTAATATGTAAATACTTATTTATATTTAAGTGTCATTTTACTGAACATTCCCCTCCGGATGCAAAAGTGTAAATACTGGCCAAAAAGTGTTTTCTTCTTTAAATTTATTTTACAAAATGCTTCAGGTAAAGTGAAGCACCAGACACACAACAAATTTGATAATTTTGTAGTTAGATAATAATTTTATCCTGGCAACCTTACTTTTGCTGTTAAATAATATTATTCTGGCAACCTTTTTTACTATACATATTTTTAAGTCAATAAGATTATGGTACATTCTCTCTTGGGCATGTGCTATCTATTTTTAAAGCAGCTTACTTTGAAATGGTAAAAACAGAATCCCTCTTTTACTTTCATTACATTATAGCACATTTTATAGTTTCAACTGTTCCTGGGTGATTGTGATTATGGCCAGTACAGTCTGTCTATGATAAGAAAAGCTCTTGCCAGTTAGTCTGCAGTTGTCTGTTGCCGTAGAAACGAGCCTTGACCCATTTCCCGTAGGGGTGTCTTTTAGTTTGCCATCCTGGCGCATTTAAAGATGAATTGGTAAGCCTTGGTTCGCCCCTATTTGAAGTATAGTAGCCCTGTTGCTATAGCGACCGCCACCCATCAGACACTGTGGAGGGAGCTATTCTTCTGATAGACAGGCAGTACATAATGTTAAGGTTTTGTGCATTGGCAAGTTTGTGCAATTACGTGATACTTTTTTAGTGAAAACAGATTGCTGTGTAGATGGGAAGAACAACAGTGCAAAAAAAGATACTTTCTAATTATCCACATCCACCACCCGAGAAGTCATGAAAGATAAAGCAGAATGTCACCAAAACATTTTGTAACAACCCAATATGTCACTAAAAAAAATTTAAGTGACAACCAAAATACATGCATAGCATGTCTGTTTTGGCCAATGCGCAATGTCAAAGTTGTACAATGCCAAGTTTGCACAATTCTCTGACATTTTTTCAAGCAAAAAATAGGTTGCTGTATACACAGGGTCAACAATGCAAAAAAAAAGGGGGGGATTTCTCAAAAAAGATAAGAGCTTTATTACTGATGTTTCTTGCCCTTTTGATTTCATTAATTGACTGCTCTTGTATGGAATTCTTAGAGCACAGACATATTGGAAATGGCTGTTGCCTTTCATGCATCAGTCTGGAGTTATAGCATATTTAAGGGTGCCCCTTGGATTATCGCCAAGTTGTTTCATTTACGGTAACCTGAGTAGTTTAATGGTATGCAAACCCTACGATAATGTAATTGGCTTCATGATTGCAATGAATTTGAATGATGGGAAAAGATTTGTTTGTGTGTTGGATGTTGGTTAGGAAGTATGTTGCTTATTTTATGGTTTACATGACAAAATGTGGTAAGATTAATTTGAATTTCTATATGATTTGGAATGAAAGGGAAAAAAGCATTAATTGACTGGTGTATAAATGAAGGTTTACTTAGTAATCATTATAAGTGTCCTGTTTGTAGGAAGGAAATGCGTATGGTCGAACATCAGAGGATACAGGCACTACAGAGGATATTTTTTACTCTTATTTTTGTGAATTTATGTCGTGACGCCAGTATACAGATTCTAGTTCAGATAATTTTAGGAAATTTTGGATGCTGTTAAGGAATTTTGTTTGACTGAAGACATGGAGATTTCTAAATAAAGTAAGTCGATGTTTCCTGTGTGTAGTGCTAAGATGAAATTTCCCTTTATGTTATTTCATCGTTTGATTTAAAATGTAGTTTATTGAGGTCATATATTTTTTGTATGGCTTTAGTGTAGAATTGGCTGCTCCTTTGACTTTTTCAGTGAAAATAGGTCAATGCATATATGGACAAAGTCAAGGGAGTGCACAATGCCAAGTGCGTGAAATTCTCTGATTTTTCTCCTTTTTTTTTAAATGAAAATAGGTCAATGTATACATGGATACTGAGTTTGTGCAGTGTTTTGACTTGTTACTTTGGCTCTGTGTAGCAGTAAATTTTAGCGCAAAAATCGCCACTACACAAAGCCAAAATAACAAGTCAAAGAACTACACAAACTCGGTGTCCACCCAAAATCACCAACTTTTGCCAAGGGGCACCCACAAATATATTTTTACTCAGTCTGGCAAAAAATTAGTAACCAATGAATCCACAAGTGCTCCAAAGTCCCCAACAAAACCACAGGATTTCAGAGATATACAGAAAATTGGAAAGTACCAAAAGAAATTACAGAAGGATTTAGTTTCTTTTTTAAAAGCATCATGTAATCTTTATTCAATAATTAAATTTTATATTTGAAATTGTTAAAGCATGTTTTCTTTTGATATGTTGATAATGTTTGCTAACTTACAATAAATACTGATAATACACTTTTTAAAAAAGTCGTCAGTTTGCACCTTATAACTTTCTGATAATCCACATTCCTCCCAAAAAATCACAAACTCATTGCCAGATTTCAACAGCATTTACATACTCATTGGGGACTTTGGAAAGAAATGCTTGTTTTTATATCTTTATTGTCTACTTCAATGATGCTTCCGTGCCACATGTTTTTCACCATTCCTTTTTTTTTTTCACACAAGATGAACATACTTCTTTTACCCTTTGTCCTCCCTATGGGCACAGTGATTTGCTTTCACTAAAAAAATATGATAATCGCTCAAATTCAGTATCACAGATAACCCTGCAGCCAAAATCCAAAAATGAGAAGGAAAAGGCACATGATGTCTTCAAACAAGGCATTTTACACTTTATGCATGCTGAAATGGAAGCCTGTAATTTCACCAAAGATAACAAAAACTACAGCATGTGATCCAACGCTATGCTAAAATGCTGAATTTCTCATAAGATGGATCATAATCTTGCTGAAAATGTCTGGAGAAGTGAAAGCTCTCTGAGGAGATTCTACCTGGATTGCCACACAGCACTTTTTTGTGGGTTACCACGCAAATACTTTTCATTACATTGGTGTATAGCCCATGGAGGTATGAAGTAAGAAGGAATGGCCTTAACCGGTTTTCCCCATACTCTGCTTTGAAGCACTGGCGATCCCTGTGTGGTGACCATAACATTCGGTTACTTAGCATTAAGATCAATGGGTTTTGACACAATTGGATGTAAATATTTTGTAATTATGTCGTAAATATACATACAAATGCATATGTTTTCTTTTTCTACATTATTTCGAGTCCTAAGTATGTAAAAAGAATACATTTTTAAACAACATTTCATTCTGAACAAAATTAAATGCTACACTTTTCACAGAACAGTTTGTTCAGAATGGTTTCACTTGAATGAAGTATTTTCACAAGTTTTCATTAATTACATTAGAAAAAAAATTAAGGTAATTCAATTTTATTCGGTTAGGGATTACAAAGGTTAAGATCAAAGTTTATTGTATTATTAACATTAAAATTATGCATTATTTCTTTTCTATTTATAGAGCTTCTTCCTAAAATATTTTCTCAAGTATGACATGATTTTTTAGCTTCTGAGGCATCTTTTAAATCGAAAAATCTAAGTCAATTTATAATTAATGCTCTATTTGGTATATTTCAAATCAGAGTACCTTTTATTTTAATAGTGAAACTTTCTCTGAATATTTCTTAAAGAAAATATAAAAAAAGGATTCTTTTAAAATATTATTTAAAACTTGTAACTAGGTTATTATAAAATGTAAGGGAATAATTCTTTTAATTATACTTATCAGATTTTTTTCACCCTTATTTTCAACAATGCATATTCTAAAACATTTCTTTATTACTTACTTAAGTATACATCTCATGTCTTACAATACCTTTTAACAGATTGTTTTCCAGTACAAACAATTCTTGCTTAAATAGTTTTATAAATGTATATGTCAGCAGGATTTCAGTTTATGATTACAATTCAATGTTAAGGTTATTATATATTTAGATAATATTTATAATCATTATAAATTTAGATACATTTAATAATTAGATTTCTTCACAGTAACTTTCACAGGAGTTTATAAATGAATAAATCCTTCATTTCAAATACATTTATAAATAATTTAATAAATATTTACACATTTTGCTAAAGGCAGATACATGCTTTTTGCAAACATATGCATAAATATCCATACGTATTTCATATTTTTCATTTTCGGCATGTGCAAATCTTTAATTTCTGTGCATTCACTATATTTTTTGAGTAAAGTAATTTACAATAATTTAGCATAGACCCAAAATTTTTGCATAAGAAATATGTATAAATATAGTTTGAATGAAAATTACATCCATTATATTTAATACCCACTCAAAAGTCAGTTTTTCTTCAAAATTCCTCCATGATGGCATCTCTCCCTTTAGGCAGATAACCCTTGCATGTCTTAATCTATGTAATAAAAACTTAACCTGACATATGTGCCAATTTTATATTTACATTTGGCCATCAAGTTTCAAACTTTTAACTTAAAACACTTTTAGTATACATTCATTATCAAATTCAAATCTTTAGGAAATTCATGATCAAACCTCCTTTGACAGGATACACAAATGTTTTGACCTCTGTCGATTACCCTATTTTCAAATTCTTAATCAGCTGTCTTGATGATGTGGCATGTTCACATGGTCACATCAGCACATGGTACTTCCGTTGAATTCGCAAATGTATTCTGTCTTCTGTTGCACACATTTGTGAAAAACTGTATAGTTTTACACAAATGTGTAGTTACAAATCAAGGAAAAGTGAAGTTATTGGCATATCTGTGTGCATATTTATTAATTTTGATGAGGATTGCAGGATTTGATGGTAATTTTATTTTTTAATTAACCCAAATAAGTAAAAAGTATAAACCCAAAGGGATTATTTTTCAGGTATATAAAAATAAAATGATGAGTTTAAAATGAGCAAGTATAAAACCTCTTCTCTAAAATTTTTTAAAAAGTACATGTTACAATAATATGTAGATGACAAAAAAAAAATTAAAACATTTTGGTGTTTGAAACATAAAATAAAAGTAGCGAATACTCTATCAAGGGTAAGGCCCAGACTTAGAGACACAGGGCCCCTAGCACTTGATTGAATATCACCCTAGGCTGTGCTTGGGCCCACCACCATCTCTAAGCTATTTTGGAAATTTAGCAAATTAAAGGCCTAATTCTAGTTTTGTTGTGCACTGGGCTGTAAGTTATTAGTGCCCTGATTAGGCAAAATGTAGTAAAAATATTTATTCTAATATTATTTTTGATAAAGCTTCTTGATAATGAGAGCCAGGCTTTTGAGCTTATGTAAAGATTCCAAAACCGGGGCTCTTAGGCCGGGACCTTGTAGGCCTAGTGAGAAAGCCTTCACTCTCAAGGGCAATGAAAGACGTACACAATTTTAAAGGTACCGTAGGATATTTTTCATTCTTTAAGTATAACATTTTTGCTAAAATCTATATTTTTGCAGTTCAACAGCTTAGAATTTTATAAAACAAATTCTTAATCAAAATTGCTGTTGTTAGTTATCAAAAAATAACCAAGATGTGATTTTTGCGTAAATGTCACTAAACTATACACAAATTGCTACCATCCATCACACAATTAATGCTTATTTTATGCATAAATGTCCTGTTTTTTATTTGTATGGAACTGTAGTGTGTTGAAATACTATCGAAGAGCTGTCAAGGGAGCTTCTGAATGTAAACAAAAAACAACCCATCTGGAGACCAAGCAGTGCTTCACTTGTAGTGCGCAGCTGGCCTATCCTTCCTTTTTTATCTCCATGATATTGCCTCATCAACACTTTTTTGTGGCTTTTTGTTAGGGATGTAATTAATCAGAAGTACCAAAAAGAATCAAGCATTTGTACAAACTCAGGATTGTCGACTAGCCAAAATACATAACTAAGTTGCGATTTTAAATAATTTTTGGTGACACTGTGGGTAGCCATATAACTATTTTGGTTCATTGTTCTCATGAATACTTTTTAATGAGTTTTCAGCGGGTGTGAATAATCAGAAAGTACAGTAACTTTTAACAGAACTTTTTAACATTATTTATGAACAGAACTATATTTATGAGCTGTAATATTAGCAAAGTGAATATTTTTCACTAATTAACAAAGTTACCAATATAATATAAATATTTGCACTGATCTTCAACTGGTATTTTGAATTAAACCAAACCGATCAGCTCTAAATTTTAGAGAATGTAGCAAACAGTTAAATTGAGCAGTGGCTAAACAAATAGAGTGCATGCTTTATTTACAGTTTACATAACAGATTTGTAAGGTGTCCATTTATTTATAGAACATGATGAAGTAATAGATATTCTTATAAAAATTTCTTTGTTAAAATGTAAATCATTTGCTTATTAAATAAATACGTAGTTATACCCCCCAATTCAGTTAATTTTAATAAAATAATAACAACAAAAATTAACATCATTTCGTATAACTGTTCGAACACTTTGCTACAAAATATAACCCAATACCCATCTTACTGGCATCAAAATTGATCCATGATAGGAATGCTAACTCAACTAGAATAATCCTAGATTAATCGATGATTTATTTATCCACTTCCAACTATAAAATCTATGCTACTTGTATTAACTTCTCTCTCTCTTTTTTTTTTTTTTTTTTTATGATTCAAGTTAAAGAAAGATATTTTTTTCTACTTTAAAAAATTAATTTTTCTTAAACTCCGCTTTTGATAATGAGTTCTCTTGTACAAACTTCACTACGGGATAATGTCGCAAGCACAGAAAATACATAGATATATAGATAATGAATTCAGAAAAGCATACAGCGAAAATTCAAAAAAATATTCCATTAACAGAAGTTAAGAAGATGTACCCATGTTTCTGTACTACTTCTTTACATATTTACTATGCACAGAAGAGATGAAAACGCATGCTGATGTTTTCTAAAGTTCTATCTTTCTACATGACATACATTCTTAAACAAACATTGAACGAAACACGTAAGAACAATTTTATTCAAACGCGTTTACCGTAGCAGACAACACATAAACAAAAACATTCTCAACTGATGCCAATCCATGAAACTAAATTAATATTTTATAAATAAATAACGCTACTGTTGCCAAATATGAGACGCTAAGGTTGTCTTTTATTAGCAAATACAGTCAAATACCAAAAATCCGCCAACCTGAAATCCGCATTGCCTCTCAAAATATAAACATTCAATTTATAGGTTCCAGAAACCACAACATGGAGAATGAAATACCGAAGGAAAAATATTTATCCAGTAATGACGTCATAATTACTGAAAAATAATGATTCTGTGTTAGTAGCAGAAAAAATTCTTAGCCCAGAAGAGGTTTTTAATATGGATGGTGTGTTCAGATTATAGATATACTAATACTATTATTACTATATTATACTTTTTAGTATTACTATATATATGGTTCAGATGAGCCAGCATTGGCATATCAGATGACCGATAATGAAATCATTGGCTCTGTTTTGAAGTCGCCACAGTAAGAAAACGATTGTGACATCGACGCAGTGAATTTGATAGGAGTGAGAAAATATCTTTTAATGAGGATTTGGAACATGGTGAAAACTACCTAAAATATTTGGAACAACAAAGCTGTATCACAGAGCAAGAGATTATGAAATATTAAAAAAAAAAAAAAAAAAAAAAAAACTTACTCTAGAGCACCCTAAGGTTTTAAAACAAACTTCTATCAGAAAAATGTTTGAAACATGTAAAAAAAAAATATCTTATGCTTCAATAATATCCCTTATTTTTATATGTCTTTATTGTATATATCCTTTAAAATACACTGGTGTGCCAAAATTAAAGACGAAGTCGAAAAATTAGCATATCAGCTGAACGAAGAGGCAGAGCGGACAGAAAGACCAATCAGGAGATTAAGTAAGGTGATGTACGGTAGCACATGCGCAGATATGCAGGTAGACGTAATGGGGGAGTGTCTGAGTAGTATAAAGCATGTTGTCGGTGTAAGATCAGTATTTCTGGCAAAGAGATTGCACGCCGTATAGCAGTTAAAATCACACCGAGTTGCTGCCTCAGCGAGAAATGGCGAATAATCAATCTGTTAGACGACATCTGGATGCTTTTACCCGAGGTCGAATCATTGGGAAGTTGGAGGAAGGCCGCAGTGTGACAAGTGTGGCTGCAGAGTTCGGAATTGCTCACAGCATCGTTTCACGACTTTGGAGACAATTTCAAACTACAGGAACAGCTATCCGGGGGTTTAGTAGTGGTCGTCCACGAGGAACCACACCCGCAGATGACCGGTATATTGCCTTACAGGCCAGAAGAAACAGGCGGCAGACAGCGGGAGAAATCGCTAGACACACGACACAGGCGACTGGACGACCGATATCGCGTTTTACCGTGGCCAGAAGACTGCACGGTGGTGGTCTGTTTGCACGACGCCCTGTACGGTGTGTACCTCTAACGCCTGCCCATCGGAGAAGGCGTTCTCTGTGGTGCCGGGAACACCGGAATTGGAGAGACAATGAATGGGGACGAGTACTCTTTACAGATGAGAGCAGATTTAGTCTGAGTTGCGATTCTAGACACATACACATCTGGACAGAGCGGGGAACACGCAATAACCCCTTCAACATCATCAAAAGGGACTGTTTTGGAGGTCGCGGAGTTCTCGTTCGAGCAGACATAATGCTTGGTAGCCGGACCGACCTTCATATCTCCCAAGGAGGTTCGTCACCTGGGACTGCTATTGTAACGAGGTTCTTCTTCCTTACATGCGTCTTTTCACAAGGGCTATGGGTCCTCAGTTCCTCTTCATGGACGACAACGCTCCACCTCATCGCACAGTTACTGTCGAAGAGCTGTTGGAGAGTGAAGATATTGAACACATGGATTGGTCGGCAAGGTCTCTGGATCTAAATCCCGTCAAGCATGTACGGAACTTACTAGGGAGACCCGTGGCAGCACGTAACTTATCGCCAGTAACGATTCCGAAACTGCGATTGGTGCTACAAGAGGAACGAGCAGCAGTGTCTCAACAGCTCATTAACAACCACATATCCAGCATGCACAAATGATGTGAAACCTGCCTAGCAGTCAGGGGAGATCATATCCCCTATTAAAGACCGGATGTTTCTTGCTAGACACCCATCACAGGGATGTTTCGGCCTTCAGTCGCATTGCGCTCCATGCTACTTTTTCAATAAAGCTTCTTTTTATCCCTCTGATTTCTCTTTTAGTAAGTGTTGCTTACATTACTCATGTCCTTACGTATTGGGGATCTTACGGTATTAAATGTGTTGATTTGGAAAGCTTTTGTACAAAGTTATATTGAAAAAACCGTCTCGTCCTTAATTTTTGCACACCAGTGTGTTCCCTGTAATCACTAAGATAAATGAATAATAATACATATATATATATATATATATATGCATAATTTAATGCATATAATAAAGTAATGTAATAATGTGTCTAATATGTCTTATTTATTTTGCACTTTTAGTCTGAATATTATGATTTACCTTTTCGGTCCTGAAATCCACAAAATCTTAAAATCCACACAACCTCTGGTCCCAAGCATTGCGGATTTCTGGAGTTCTACTGTACTATCACTTACCCTTCCTTGTTTATCCTTCTTCATTAAAAGACTTGATTTTTAATTTGTCAGTTCTGCTCAAAATTATTCATTCACTTTTAGAGCAGTTGGTCATAACTTACTTAGCAGAGTTCTTTTTTTTAAATGGCGGGCACTAGCCATTTTTAGGCTTTTGCTACTACTAAGACCAGAAGTGGTGCTCATTTTATTATGGAGGCATCTATGAGGGAAGAGATAATTTACATTCATGCCTTCTCCGGGATTCGAACCCGGTACCGCTGTCAGCTCCTCTAATCACTATACCGCCTAGGCTACACTTAGTAAAAATGTGTGCTTCTTGATTTTGAATCATGTAAACTTCTATCACTAAACTAAGATGTTTCAGTCCGATTAACTTAAGAAAAACATTAGCACGTAACAAAAAAAATGGCTGCCATAACACTGGAAAACAGAGCTGATTCTGGATTATTAGAAAACCGATTGAGCAGCGGTATTTGGTGGCAAATCAAAGAGCAACCTTAAGAACGATGTATGTTTTAAAATAATGTCTCGGATAGTACGGTACTTATAACAAGCGATAAGCTTTTGGTAAAAATAAATTTTTATTAAGCTATCATTGGTTCTATGTGCATTTAATCCATTACGAACCCGTACAAACGCAACAATATTATTAATGCATTTTAGCATTTAGAAACTATAAAATACGTGTGTGAATGATCTTGGCATGTAATAAAAGTGATAGATGTAATAAAATAAATAAATTACAAAGGGCTGTGCAATAGTAATTGACAAAGTAATATTGCTAAATGACGTTAAAAGGAACTAATATAGCTCGAATTACTCTAATTTATTTTTTTAACCAACTTTTCAAGGAAAGGCGAAAAAGGGTAAAAAAAATCGCAAATTTGAAATTAAATATCTTGATCAATTTTCGTTGTTTGGGTGCCAAACATTCTGCGCTCAATATTTTATGATGTGTAAAAAATTTTACTTTATATATAGGGACCGAAGAATATAATATAAAAGTTTGGTTTCGTAGTTTTTACAAAATTGATTTTTTCTAAATTAAAAAATGTCAGAATGATAATACAGTAGAAGTCCAGAAATCCGCAGTGCTTGGGACCAGAGGTTGTGTGGATTTTAGGATTTTGCGAATTTCAGGACGGAAAAGCTAAATCATAATATTCAGACTATAAGTGAAAAATAAATAAAAAAGGCATATTAGATTACATTTAATTAAATTATTATATACAATAATGTACATTATTACGTTAATTTATTATATGCGTTAAATTATTATATATTTAGTTATTTATTATATTATACATTTATATTAGTGATAACAGGAATATTTTAAAGCATTAAAGACATTTAAAAATAAAGGATATTAATAAAGCATTGAATATTTCTTTTTTTTTAATGTATTTCAAACATTTTTGTGATAGAGGTTTGTTTTAAAACTTTAGGGTGCTCTAGAGTAAGTTGGTTTTTTTTTTTTTTTTTTGTTAAATTCTATAGGGTAATAATCTCTTTCTCTGCAGCACAGCTCTGTTATTCTAAATATTTTAGGTATTTTTCACCATGTTCCAAACCCTCATTAAAAGATATTTTCTCACTCCTATCAAATTCACTATCTGTGTCGGTATCATTTTCTTGCCGTGGCGAGTTCAAAACAGAGCCAATGATTTCATCATCCGTTATCTGATGTGCCAGTATTGGCTCATCTGAACACATCATCCATACTAAAAACCTCTTCTGGGCTAAAATGTTTTTCTGCCACTAACACAGAATCATTATTATTCGGTAATTATGACGTCATTATTGGAGAAATATTTTTCTTTGATATTTTATTCTCCATATTGCGGTTTCTGGAACCTCTAAATAAAATGTTTATATTTTGAGAGGGAATGCGGATTTCAGAAGTTGGCGGATTTCAGGTCGGCGGATTTTCGGTATTCGACTGTATTCACATTATTTACCACGTTTCATATATCTCTGAAAGCTACAGTACAGTAGTTAGGGGAAGCCTACTGCGATACCGAAGGGTCCGGGTTCGAATCCCGTAAAGGCATGGTTGTAAATGTCCTTCCCTTCATAGGAGGCAATAGTGGCAGCTTATTAGGTGCCTCCACAATACAAATGGCCACTTCTGGTCTTAGGAGCGGCCAAGGCTGAAAAGGTAAATGCCCGCCGTTGGACAGATTAAAAAAAAAAGTTTATTTCCTCGACCAATCATTGAAAAAAATAAAAAGCGCATAAGTTCTTTTATGAACACGGCATATTATTAGTTGGGAAGTTTTTGAATCGATCGTTTTATTGAAATGGTCGATATAATGAGTGGCCATTATAACGAGCATCGACTGCATTTGATGCAGTCTAATGTAAAAGATGATGCCAGAATTACCTTCGCTTTAAAGATACTATTTGAGTAAATATGCCCAGTTCATTTAAAAATAAAACTTAATCTCTGTGTATAAAGAAGAATGTCTGTTTGTGTGTTTGTTAGCGATTAACTCAGTCACTACTACAGCTATCGTTACCAAACTTCCCACCATTCTTTTCTGGAACCTGGAAAAGTTCGACGTTCATTGAAAAAAAAAAACGATATCAGAGATATTCGTTTTTCTCTGATATCGTTAAAAACTCTGAAAACGCTAATTTTCGACCGTATTTTTCAGAGTGGCAACAGTATCGCACGCTGGAGATAAAAATCTGCTTTATTTCAAGAAGTGTTGCCACTGCTCGCTTTCAAATTGTAGAGTTTGTTAACAAAAAATTTCTAAGTTTTAGAATGAAATAAAAATAGCATTGCCAAACATTAAATACATTATTCCCGATTCCAAAAATTCGTGAGAAGCCATTTCGACCGTTCCCATCTTCGTACGGAATTCGTAACGAGATATTAATTAAAAACTCTGAAAACACCAATTCTCGCACTCATTTTTCCGAGTGGCAACAATCTCGCACGTTGAAGATAAAAATGCTTTATTTCGAAAAGTGTTGCTACTGATCGCTTTCAGATAGTAGAGTCTGTTAACACTCCGTCGGGCGCGCCTAGAATTTCCCTCCGTTGGGCGCGCTGCATCCGAGAGATGCACATCACATTTTAATAATATAAAATGTTTTATATGATTTGAAAAGTGTTCCTTCTTTTTCTTTTTAGTTCCAGAATACATCTGGAATTTTTTTTTTATTAATGACATGCAAATTACACAATTTAGGAAATACAAAATACAACATACAGGAATACAATTACAAAATGAAAAGTATACAATACACAAAATAGTGACAGAAGATTTTGTAAAACAGGAAATATGTATTTATTTATTCATCAGAATCATATTCTATTTGAGGCTCTTCTTCAGAGCATTTTTTACACATCATAACGGCATGTTCCAAGAAAAATACTCATTACATTTCGTACAAGATTATTGTGTCATTCTGCTTTTCTTGAATCCATAGCATATAAAACACCGTTTTCGCTTATTTGGAGCGTTTGGACATTTTAAGGCATTTTTATATTCTAGAGACGGTTTGTAATTTTCCAACTTCCTTTGCAAATCTCTTGATAAATTAGTTTTTGTGAGGCGTCTAGTGATTTCTTCATTTGTTAGTTCTTTTACTAATCCTCTTAGATACTCACTTCTATTTTTTACCAAATTTTGATTGCCTAGATAAACCACTAGTCCATTTATTGCTGAAATGTTCAGCATAGAATAAAATATAACCATTGGCCATCTTCTGGTGTTACGGGCACAATTATATGTCCCACACATTTTATCAAGAGCATCCACTGCAAACTTTGTGTCGTTATAAAAAGTAATTATTTCGGGTTTTCTGTACTCCCCCGTTTCACAATCAATGGAATCATCCATATGTATACTCGATGCATGTAAAACATTTTTTTTCTTTTGGGCCATATATGACACCAAAGTGTAAATTTCATGAAAACCAAAGAGACTTGAATAAATTTCACGCCCCTTTGTTTTTAAAAAGCAAGGTGGTATTTCTTTTTTATTTTTTCTTAAAGTACCTACGTATGAAAGTTTTTTCTCTTTCAATTTCTTTATTAGGTCAATTGATGTGAACCAATTATCTCCTGTTATGTTTCTTCCGCTATTGAAATTGGTTTTGT
>KK118615.1:340210-373923 GCA_000611955.2 Stegodyphus mimosarum | reverse complement strand
ACATCTGAAGATGCATTGCTCACATTGTATGGTCCTTCTGGTTGTTTCCCGGCGTATATTTCTAAATTTGACGTATATAATACTTTTGCGTCAACCATGGCAAATATTTTTATTCCATATTTGTTGGGCTTCGTTGGTATATACTGGCGGAAAGGGCACTTTCCTCTAAAGCCTTCTAACTTTTCGTCAATAGTTACATTTTGCCCCATGCAATAATGTCTCTTGCAGTTTTCTACAAATAATTCAAATATCTCTCTTACCGGTGCTAGTTTGTCTAATTTCTTCCGCTCATCTCTTGTCTCTTTGTCGTCGAATCTACAACATCTAAGCAAAAATTTAAAACGTTTTATAGACATTACTATTCGAAACATTTCTACTCCCATTCCTTCTGTAGACCACAATTCTTCTAAAATTTGCCTATTGCTTCGTAACAGACCTGCTAAATACAGTAAACCAATGAAAGCTTTAATTTCTATTATATCTGTTCCGAGTGCGTCTCTTTCACGACTGAAGTTACCTCTAATTTAAGAAATAAATTTATTTGTATTAGTGACAATTATGTCTAGTATTTCATCTGTAAAAAACAGTTCCAAGAATCGTATATAGTTCTTGCATTTTTTGTAGTACCTATTACGCCAGGTAATTTAGTTATAATATTATGTGACCTCAGTTTAACATTTTTACGTCCCATTGATTTTGCCCATCTTGTTGATCCATCTTTACCGATAAAATTATTACCTTCAGAATTAAAATCCTCACCTTCGGTTTCTGAATGACTAAAATCATTTTCAGTGTCCGAAGGAAGCTCACATATTTCTAAAATATCTTCTTCATACTCAGTTTCATCCAATTCTTCATCATTTAATTCTTCTTCTCCATCACTAAATAAAATTTTCTGCGCGATTTCCAAATCTGCTGGGTTATTCAAATCTAAGTATTTTTTGGAACTCATCGTACGGCACAACCGTTGTCGGGCGCGTGCATCTGATGAATGCACAGCTTCGAATAAACTCCAAACGTGTACTCTTTTCCCCTTCTCTCTCAAGAACAACTACATTCCTGAAGAGCACGTGACCGGGAGGGCAGATATTGTGAAGATGAAGGTCGTGAATTCCCGTTTTCGGTAGAAAAACAAAAATTGTAAAAGGTTTGCATCTGAAAGATCACGCGCGCCCGACGGAGTGTTAATAAAAAATTTGTAAGTTTTACGAAATCTGTATATATATACAAGAATGTTTGTTTGTTTGTTTGTTTGTTCGCGTTATTGATTTCTGATCAATTATGATAAATTGTTTGCCCCATTTAATGCGCTAAAATTGAATACAGGTGAAATATTAGAAGGAATTTGAGCTTTTACGACCATTTGATTAGAAAGACGAAAATCATTAAAACTGCGTGCCATTGCTGCCGATATAATGAGAGCGAATTAATTTATGTTTCTATCGAAATTTTTTACGTGGATTCCATATCGCATCAGTCTGAAAAACGTACGACTATTAATTTTATTTTATTCATATTTTTTTTTGGCATCGTTATTAAAGAAAGATTACAACGGTGTCATTCTCTTTGTTGTTAGATATTTTACTCTCAATCTAACTTAACTGGCATCGGGTATTTCTCTAGTTAAAATATAAGTTAGAATCTTAGTTCAACCGAGCTGATGAATTTCTAATTAAACGCAGAAATTATAAAACACATTTAAAAAAAATGTAGTTTGTAGTAGAAAACACGGCTCTCACTCATTACGTGAACCGTTAGGTCACATGAAAGTCACGTGAGAAAAATCTAGTCCAGCACCATTCTGAATCTGACCTTCACATCATGATCATGATAATATTCAAAGTTTCCGGTCAGCACTTTTGTAACGGATAATCCATGAGCAGATTTTCTTATATCTTAGTATCATTTTTAATCATCTCGCCATAATTTGAACGAGTGAGGTGTAAGAAAAAATTTTGAGAAATATATTTTATAAAGGAGTAAAGAAAGAATGGGTGCGTATTATTCATTTCTTTACAGTAGTATTTTCTTTTGAATTCATGCTGTATTAAAATTTAAAAACAACGGAAGCTTAAATACAACATGAAATTGCCTCTTCTGAAGGATCGTTGAAGTATATAAAACGTACTTTAATTGAATAAAATTCAGTTTCTTGTTGAAAAGTGTGAAATAAAGAGTTGTAGGTCTGTAGACATTAGTTAAAATGTTGATGGTTATGTATGAAGTCAGTACTTTTGTTATCGGGTTTAGATTCAGAAATGTATATATGTATGCCTGTATGAATGGATGTATGTGTTCATGTATTCATATGCTATATGTACGTATGTATGTACATGTTTATATGCACATATACATATACGCTCATACATACACACACACATACGTATATAAATACATTTCTTATCCGGTCACGATAACAGAAGACAACGAATCAATTATATGTTACTATAAGCTATGATGCAAAGTGTTTCAATACTTTTTTTTAACATTTTCGCGCAGTGATTTTAAGTTTGTGCTTGCTTTTAAAAAATGTGTGTATATATATACAGTGGTCCCCAAAAGTATTCGTACACTTATGATTTTCACTTAAATAGGCTCTATCCATTAATTAAAAGTAAACTTTCTGAATGAAATTTTAATAATAAGATCTATAATCTATTCGTAACAAAATTGCATGAAATATTTTTTAAATATAGCGAAACTTTAAGAAATGAATAATCAAAAATTGACAAACATTTGATCTCACAAAAGTCTTCGTACACTTAAAAAAAATCTTGACATACTAGTAATTTTTTTCATTTTTCGTTAAATTAATATTTAGTAGGATATCCTTTAACATCCACAATAGCTTTTAAACGTCTGGGAATAGATTTTACTAGTTTTTTTTGTAATTTCTGTATCAACGTTCATCCATTCTTCCATCAGGACTGTTTTGAGTTAGCTTTTCGTTTTGATGTCGTGTTTTCGTACTCTAACCTCCAGTTCTTTCCAAATGTGTTCTATGGGGTTTAAATCTGGCGACTGAGGTGGTGTTTTCGAAGCCTGTGGACAATTATAGAGACACCACAGGTGAACGTGCAGAGCCGTATGCTTAGGATCGTTATCATGATTAAAAATAAAGTTGCTTCCAATACCCAAATTTTGGACTGATCATTTGTCTCTTAAAATATTTAAATAAAGAGAATGATTCATTATGCCATCCATAAATACCAAATGACTTAGTTCTGATGCTGCCATGCACCCCCACAGAAGAACACCTCCACCGTTATGTATAACTGTTCCAACTAAGTTAGACTAACTTAGAATGAAGTTCCTCATTTTTTCTTCTCCGTACAGTTATTCGATCATCGGAACCAAAAATGTTAAATTTGCTTTCGTCAGCAAATAGAACATTATTCCAGTATGTTTCGGGTGTATTTATCATTGATTTTGCGAACGAAAGCCTAAGCTTTCTGTTTTTCTCACTAACAAAAATTTTTTTACGGGCAGAACGCCCATGTAATTCGGCTTCTCTGAGAACTCGTCGAACAGTTTCAGGTGAAATTGAAATAGAAAATTTTGCATTAAATTCTGCAGAAACTTTTACAGCACTCAAACGCGGGTTTTTCACAAATTTTCTAATAATAAATCTCTCATCCCGTTAAGTTAACTTTCTCAATCGACCTTTTCTTACCTTATTTTCAATCCGATTTTCTTCTTCAAAGCTTTGTTGAATGATGGAAAAAGGTCATCAAACAAAATGGTCAATACATTTATTGACTGAATTCTTATTTTTATAGAAATAAATCACCATTGAAAAACATAGTAAAAATCCGACATGACTTTCCGATCAACCCGATATTAATATTAAAATCTTAACATTACTACTTTAACTGCGAAAACTGACCATGACTGGCATACATAAAGCGGAAGAATTACTCTAAGAGCTTGAAAGAAAACAAATATTGATATAAAAAAAGTTATTTTAAGATTGTCAAAGAAATATACACATTTTCTAGGTTAACATTATAGGATAAAGGTAGTCTTTTGAATCCAAAAATTATTCGGAAGAATAACAGGAACTTAATCAGAACGGGATGGAATAAATAAAAATAAAGTAGGGATGGGAAGGAAAGACATCCTGAGTGCAGTTGCAGGGAAGTAATGAAAGTAGCTTAAAATGAATTCAATGACATTTGCTGCACAAACGTTTCAACCGTAGGTAGGCTTATAGTATATCCTTGCGTGCGTACGAGTCTGTAATACATTGAATGCACACAAAACCGATGATAGCTTGATAAAATGTATTTTTACGAAAAAAAAAAAAAACACTTTACAGTTCTGTAACTTTCCATAAACGTAGTCGTACAGCTGTTCTCAGTATCGCAGAACACAATCAGTACTTAGACTTCAAACCCTAATCGTTACATAGTTTATACATAGTTTCCCTCCCGGACGCGGAGAAATGTTCAGTAGCTTCCATTCCGCGAAATTACTAGAAGGCCTATAGGGCTAAAGTTGCCCATAGAAGCCGGATAAGGTTACAGTTACATATAGGGATCAATTACATTACCAATTACAGTTATACAGGAACTGGACGAGAGTGTTGCCAAATAGTCGCCAAAACCATTGCCATCTTGGCGATATCTAGCAAATTTACTGAGGCACAGCTTGGTCTCTTTCAAGCATTTCTTGTTACATTATGCAAAAAATACTACAATTTCGCATATAATTTCTCTAAAATTATTTATACACATAGAAAATTCGTAGCAATACTTAACAAGTCATGGCCAATTTCATCTCAAAAGCAGATTATAAAAGACAGCAGTAGATATAAAGAAACTCTCCATAAAATCTCAAAGCAAAACCAAGCGTTCTCAGTTTTTTGTTGAGATATTTAAAGATGAACCAGAGCTTAAACCGCATCGGAGCCCACTGGAACTCAGCTTCGGTACTTTTCAATTTTTTTTAAAAAATTTAGATCTAAAAAGGTGTGTTTCGTTCCTCGTTACATTTTCAAAAGGTTGGTGCCACGAGTCACGTGATCAGTAGTTTAATTCGTTTAATTCTTTTTATTATTAATTTAAGATTACTTTTGGCCTTTGCTAAATTGCTTATTGGATGGCTATGGCTACCTTTCACGTTGCCACGAACTCCTTGAAGGAGATGTTACGAGAAATGTAATACCACGCTTAATTTTTATTCTTTTTATATTAGTGCCCTAGTGAATTTTTTGTTCTCTTCGGTGATTATTGTATCCTTCAATGACATTATTTATGTTTTTAACATTGGCAACAAGAAATAAAATACTAGAGTTTTACATTATAGTAATTTATTTCTTGCTGTTTCGGAAGGAACACGAATTCCTTTTTACTATACATATGCTAAATACATTTACTATTTCAAATAAAATAAATAGTAAAATAAAGATATTTTTATTTATAAAAACTGAAAGTCAAAGTTTTATTTTACGCAAAACTTTTAAAAAGGTAAAAAAAAAAAGTGATATTGGCTGAATACGCTCGGAAGCAAATTAAAAGTAATTGCAGGTATTCTTTTTTTAAATTCATTTATCTCTTAATCATAGACATAGACGCAAAAAAAAAACAGTTATCATCATCAACCGGAAATTAAAGTGTTCACTTATTTCCTTTTTATTAAAAGGAAATAAATTGACGTCACTATTATTGGACCATCGGTATTCAAATTACCGGAAGATTCACTTTCATTCTCACACTTCCGCAAAATAATCTTGTTTTGCATCTAAAGAGTTGAGTCATTTTATAAATGATTTTACAACAGTCTCTAATTTTATGCTTTTAAAGATGGAAAAACTTGGAATATCAATTAATAATAAACTTATGGATTAGATTTATATACCAGATGTACCTAAAATTACTGGCTCTTTAAATAAATCTTTAAATTTTAACTCTTTAAATATCGGTATCAAATCATAGCCTGGAAAATGCAGTATTTATCGTTTCTCTTTCTTTTGATTTTAATATTCGTAAAAAGCTTGCATTTATTTCTAATTGTAAATACCTTAAAGAGTATTCAATGTTCGATATAAAGAAAACAACCCTGAAATCTTATCAGTTGTGAAACCTTGAAAAACAGACACCCTACTTTAGTCTACATCTTTTCAGTGGTCTAATTACTGACCTTTTCTCCTATCATGGGAGAAATGCGTTAGATTTCTTTTTATTAGATAGTGATAAAAATCATTTTATCATTGAGATAGCTTCTTCTTTTTTTCACGCTTAGATTTCTTTTCATCTCTCAGAAAGGAAAGTAGCATTCTTTTTAGTCCAATAGGGCTTTGTCCCTGAAGGACTATTGTTTTCGTTTTGCGATTTTGCGTCGGAAACATTAAAAGTCTGTATCACTTTTCAAACTGTTGCCACAAAATATTGCAGCCCTGTATTATATTTAAAGAAATTAAATAATGAAGAATCTGCATAAATGTATGTATGTTTCTCGCATTGTGATAAAACGACGGTACCTAAAGCCATCGAATTTTGAATGCCGTTATCCTGCCGCGAATATAGGCATCTGGAAGCTCAAATTTGAAATTTGGAATTTGTTTTATGAGCGATTTCATATTTTGTAAAATTTTAACGAATTTTGGATTAACAAACTCGAGGATTTCAAAGCGGGCCACGGCAACGTTGTACAGAAAAAAACATTTTTATCTGCAGCGCGTGAGACTGTGTGTAGGAAATTCTAAAGATAGGCTTAGTTTAAAATTATTTTGCGATATTGTTCTTTAACTGAAATTTATGGCTTAAATGCGAAGAACATGATATTCAATAAATAAAAGTAACATGCAAAATGTTTAAAAAAACGCCCCTTTGGACGTAATTTAAAATCTGAAACCTTTCAGATTTTTTTTTTTTCTATAAACACTCTTGTAAGAAGTAAAGGAAGTATTGTAATCGCGAAAAATTTCGGGTACCATATTTCAACGGAAATATCCCTTTAACGTCTGTACCTACGCACAGAATAAAGGAGCCTTTTTTTCCAAAACTTTTTCTTTCTTTCTTGTAAAATGGATTCAAAAGGGATTTTGTCTTTTGTCACAACATTTGTATACGTATGATGTATGCATCATAGCGATTAGGAGTAGAACTTTGGAATTTTGTATATGGAACTGTTATAACATCTAGTTGTGCATCTCCCTTTTTATTGCAATCGACCGTATCAAACCCGGCTTAAAAGTCCTTACTCGTCCTTTCGCAGTCATTGGTCACAGTCATACACTTCCGGTTACAGAATGTTTTAAATGACGAAAATATTCATGTTTTGGTTACATGAAGTTAAAAAAATAATAATAATTTTCGACAAATAGCGCAATGTAATTTTTATATATGGTCTCTCTGTTCTTATACTTATATTTGGAAAGATTTTATACTCGTTATAGAAAAGTAAAATTATAAACAGTTTGACTGCCGTTGGACGAAAACTGACCGAGATATTTAATTTCAAAATTTTCAGTTTTTGATGTAATTTTCAACTTGCCTCAAGGGATGGCTGACTTCCCCGTGGGATGGCTGGCTGACTGCACACGTTGCAACAGCGTGGTGTCCACCACGCAGCATGAAGACGAGCAACTGAGTCATTTTCTACTGTAACTAGGTCTCGATACATAAACTTTTCCCGATGACTTCATAGGAAGAAATCCAAAGATGTCAGACCTGGCGACTTCTCGATACATAAACTTTTCCCGGTGACTTCATAGGAAGAAATCCAAAGATATCAGACCTGGCGACTGTGCCGCCATAACCCAGTCCAGCAGCCTAGGTATTCTATATCCAGCCAGTTACCTATAGTATCGCCGAAATGCGTCAGAGTTCCATCATGTTGGAACTACAGGCCATGTGTTGCAGTGTAAATGGGTATTTCCTTTCACATTTGATAACCGAAATTTTTCACTACTGTAAAACTTTCTTTACGTCGTAGAAGGAAATAAAAACCTTTACCTGAAAGCAAGGCAGAAACATGGTATGGAACATGGTATAGGTCGACCGTCTCAAACGCAACCCTGGCTGGCATTTTGCCAAAACACATAGACTCGTTACGGTGGGGCGTTATTACTTGTTGCGACGTGAAAGTCCGTTTTTCTTCGCAAAGAGATATGCTGGAGGGAAAGAAAGTCTCCATCCTTCCACTCTATTTTGAGAATAATTCGGTCCGAATAGCGCATGCCTGCTTGCGCTCATGGTCGCGGATGAGACAATCGAACCATACCTCTGTGCCTGCATGGATAGAAACATGGTACTTGTGTTGTGTTGCGTACAGCCTGATCGACGATTAACTGCTGACTGCTGTAACTATTACTGACGAGATAAATTTAGGAAAAACTACTACTCGTCGGATTTGATACGAAAAATTAGGAACCAGAAAATTAAATGCAAAACTATCTCAGAATGTTTAACTGCTGAACAAAAAACTGAAAAGAAAGAAATGCTGTGTTGATCGGTCAAAGTTTTTTTTTTTTTTCTCAACAGGATAATTACAGGCTATCAGCCGTGAGTTACTGAATAAAAAGTGGGAAAATGAAATCCTGGACAAAAAATCTCAAAGAAGTTTTTTCTAAATTTCAAAATCTAGGCATTGTTTCACCCTCCCCAGAATTCCTGTAATTGTGCATTTGGAATTAGTCCCAGAATAAAAATCTAATGGATAAATGTATATCATATGTACTACATGAACATAAATACTGAATGCGCGCGCACCTGTAATCATAGTGCTGTAGTAAAGAGTATACGCTCGTATAAATGTTCACAATACGAGAGAGGCATATCGATTAAGTCCAAGTATGGGAAATGATTCCCAAGAGTCCGCAACAAGAAAGAGAACAGCATTTAGTAAATAATGCGTTAAGAGACATTATTAAAAAACATTATAACAAAAATACTCAGAAGCAAAACTCTCAACGCAAAAATCACAACGTAAGCACAGAATGTGATGGAGCACACTGGCGTTTCCAGTTGCCCCCTTCCAGCGTGCCCCACGACATCCAAATTCCCGAGTGGCGAACATTTATTGGCTCCTCCTTGAATTCCCCTACAACCAGCTTTTCCTTCTTAGTCACTCTCTCTCCTCGCTGCTCCATGCCTATACGCACCGCGTTATATTATAGATGAGCTAGGGTCTTGTTCTTTTTTTTTGGGAGGGGGGAGGAGCAAGAAAAGACCTGGAAGAATTTTCATTAGTTGTTAACCAATTAAATAGTTAAGTATATAAATGAAACAGGATTTCGTTTAGAGCCAGTCAAAGAAATGAACTAGCCTTTCTCTTTGATCCAGGTTGAAATTTAGCACGGGCTATTCTTCAGCCTGGATCCAGGTTAATATCAAGACCGAAACTGAAATCAGACCAGATGGTATATATCTTCCCATTAGCTTAAGAACAGCAAACATTCGTCTCATTTCTCACAACTAATCTATAGTTATAAGAAAGTTATTCCTGTGCAAGTATCATCAAATATGGCACTATAAGCACGTTATCAGTTTACGTTACATATGTTAAAGCATATATATTTAGTAACTTTAGTAATGACTCTGCTTACTTAGTTTACTATACTCACTCTGTCCCATAATAAAAGTAGCAGTTGATGAATTTGTCCCATAATAATAGCAGCAAAAGAAAATAAATATAGAAAGCAACATATATTATCAAAAAAGTTAAACGATGAAGTTAAACAATAAATTAAAAATATTACTAGTAATTATTTAGTGTTCAGATAGTTTCTGGATTTTCTAATAATTTCGTTAGTTCTTTTAAATTTGTAGATAAGATCCGTTGGCTGCTAAGCTTTGTTTTTCCTTATGTGTGTGAGTTTGAAATTATTGGAGCCATCGTTCTTTATTCTTTCCGGCATAACTTGTTGAAGCTACAGTAACGTGCTATCCAGTATTTCGGGAGAAATACACTCACGTTTGTGAAAATTGCAACACCATGAAGGACTTACGCGAGTGAGCTGAAATTTTCAGGAAATGCAAAGTAGCGCATGATATGCAAATGATTAGAATTGCAAATCCTTAGCGCATGCGTATGCTGAGCAGCGCCCTCTGAACGGCTGATGGATCCGAATAAATAGACGGCTGTAGCGAGGCGTGTATGGTTATCGGTGGTTATCTGCTAGTGGTAAACGTTAACTCAATCTGTACTTATGCCTCGTCGACGAAAGAGAGCGAGATTTGAACAACTTACAGAGTTTGAACGAGGGAGAATCATCGGCCTTCGTGAAGCTGGATTGTCGTATCGTGCAGTAGCCTCTCGTGTGCAGCGTAACAGCAGCACAGTGATGCGCGTTTGGAAGCAGTGGACGGACGAGTGTCGGACAACTCGGAAATCCGGGAGTGGACCCCGAAATGTGACGTCAGCTCGCGATGATAGACACCTGGTCCGCATGGCGCGGACGGACCGTACAGCTTCCTCTAGACAATTGGCAGCACTGTGGTCAATAGCTACAGGTGTTTCATTGTGTGCTTCATCAATTCGTAGACGTCTGCTGCAGTGTGGACTGCGCGCACGGACTCCTTTATACAGGATCCCCCTAACGCACGACCATCGCCGCCTGCGGCTACAATGGGCCAATCAGCATAGAGACTGGCGTGCTGATTGGCAGCATGTCGTGTTTTCTGACGAATCCCGCTTTAATTTGTGGTACCATGATGGCCGCATTCGTGTCAGACGCTATGCCGGTGAACGCCACCTTCCGGAGTGCATTATCGAACGCCACAGTGGACGAACACCCGGAGTTATGGTCTGGGGCGCCATAGCATATCATAGACGATCTCAATTGCTACGAATTGTGGGCAATCTGAACAGCAACCGGTATATCCGTGAAGTTCTACAGCCCGAAGCTGTTCCCTTCCTTCAAAGCTTGCCAGGCGCTGTATTTCAACAGGACAATGCCCGCCCTCATACTGCTCGGATTGTTAAATCCTTCTTTGCAGCGCAGCAGGTACAGCTTCTTCCTTGGCCTGCGTGTTCCCCGGATATGTCGCCAATTGAACATGTGTGGGATGTCATTGGTCGGCGTCTTGCTCGTGATCCTCGTCCTGTTGCGTCTGCAGACGAACTTTGGGTACGCGTACAAACGATATGGAATGCTCTTCCTCAGTCAGACATTCAAACTTTGTTTGACTCCATGCCACGTCGTATAGCAGCACTTATTGCGGCGCGTGGTGGCCACACAAAATACTGATTCTGATCTCTTGTTCTTGTTTGTTTGCTTTGAACATTTAATCATTTATTTGTGTCACTACCACTCAACTGTGTATTAAATTGCATTCAATTATGACGATTCCTTCTTGGTGTTGCAATTTTCACAAACGTGAGTGTATTATCAAGGCTATGTTTACTGCTTCTATAGCACCTTTTCTTCTCTTCTTACTTAATTTTTTTCAAGTTTTTCTCCGTAATCTTTGCATTTATGTTTGAAGTTTTGTTTTTTTCAAAGAATCAACACTAGCAAAAGATTCACCTTGACCATTTTAGGTTGCACCATTTTAGGAAGCACAAGTTCAAATTCTTGCTATGGTCAATTCTGTTGCACTTAAATTGTTTTGCAACTAACGTACTACTAATAAAACATTTTAAAAATCTGAAAGGTTTCAGATTTTAAATTACGTCCAAAGGGGCGTTTTTTTAACGTTTTTTGTGTTACCTTTATTTATTAAATATCATGTTCTTCGCGCTTGAACCATAAAATTCAGTTTAACAGCAATATCGCGAAATAATTTTAAAATGAGCATATCTTTAGAATTTCCAAAACACAGTTCCGAGCGCTGAAGATAAAAAGTTTTTTTTTTTCCGTGGAGTGTTGCCATTGCTCACTTTTAAATCATTGAGTTTGTTCCTTAAAAATTCGTTAAAGTTTCACAAAATAAGAAACAGGTAATAAAACAAATTCCAAAGTTCTCGTGATGATTCAGTGGTATTTCGCTTATATAGAGAGAGATTTATGCAGATTCTTCACTATTTAATTTCTTTAAATATAATACAGGACGATAACATTTGGTGGCAACAAAGCGATACAGCCGGTTATAGTGAATCAACGCAAAATCGCAAAACGAAAGCAATAATCTTCAGGGACAAAGCCCCCTTTGGACTAACAATTAATTTGGATCAGCGGATGAAATTAGAAAAATAATTATAATTCGTAATAATTGGGTTAATATAAAAATTGGAAGATGTGTCAAAACAAATGACAAATGTCGCGAAACATTGATTCTGATCGAAGGCTTCGCCATTTTGCGCTACAACGCCATTTGAGCTGTATTCTCCAATAATTTTCGTTTAAATATTCATTTACTGGTATTATTATGGGGCATAGGGAGTATGCACTAGAATGCATATTCGTAAAAAATAAATATTTAATCAGTCATCTTTATTGTTTTTCCAAAATATTCTTTTGAAAAATACTTAAAATGCCTCTGGTGATTAAAATCTTTGAAATAACTTAACAATTTTTTCCTTTCAGCTGCTTGCCTTTCAAGACGAGCAGATGCTATTAAGAACTGGGAAGATTTTCTTGATAAGCATCTGGGAATCTGCATTGAAGATGAGTATGATAAAGAGACAAATCCTAAAGTAGGCCATATTATATACGTCCATGATTTAAACAAACGTACTATTCATTATAAGTTTATGTACCTTCCAAAAGTAATTCATAAGCAGCAGCAGAAATTTAACAGTGTCCAACTGAAATAGTTACAGTGTAGGTCAAAATTAAAATCTTGCAGACATTGCAGACACTTAAACTTCTCAAAGGTCTACGAGTAAGCTTCGGAAACGGAAATTAAGTCAATCTGGTGGAAATTTTATAATGTTTCTAATATTTTTAGTACTCTCAAATATACTCTAATCTAATATACTGCTTATTACGATTAGTAGATATTTAGTAAGATCGATATGAAATAATGATATTTTAAGGTATCATTTAAGCTTTCAACCAGTTATTAACCAGTTACTGGTTAAAATCAGTTAATAACTAGTTAACAAGGAACAGTTAATAATATTTACCAGTATTAGTAACCAGTTAACATAAAATAAATGGTTAAAAATTTAAATGATACCTCGATATATATTAATATTCTTTCCTATCGATCTCATTTCTATTTCCCTGGTGGAATGTAATTTCTAGTTCGCTCGATGTTCAAATGAGGTAGAAAATAGAGAGTATTTAAAGGAAGGTTTTAGAGGATAGAATCATCATATGTAAATAACCTTTATTCGACCAAGAAGATTGTTCTTTCACCTATTTTATTTGCATTTATTTAATAATTTTCTTGTATTTTGTATATTATGTTACTTCTTGACAAATACTTCAGCACCAATCAGATGTCATCTCAGAGCTCACGTGACTCTGGTCACACCCCCTTTTCTCCATCTCAGTTTCCCGCACCGCCCAGCTCATGCATTTCGCTACTTTCAGCGCTCTTAGAAGCACCCACATCAAGATAGCTGGAACACAGCACGCAATTATTGTGTGCTAATCGCGGCATAAAGTGGAACTTGGATAGAATCAGAGCGTGTTCTGCCTACTTGAAGGCCACGTTGCTAAATTTAATTCTCTTGCGATCGGAGTTATTCTTGCCATTAGGCTTGTTTACGCCGGCTTACGTCAAACCCAGTTTGCGCATTATTGGAATTATGAAGCCGTTAGGCTATATTTAATTTCATTAGTTCATGCATTATCTTTACGTCAAATTGTTGGCTTCTGTTAACACGAATCGGAGCAGACTGTAAAATATAATCTGAAGTAAAAAAATTGTCCTTTACACTTTTTCCCTGTCTTTGCCGTACTTACAAGACATAATGATAATTCACAGATTGCCTTTTAAATTTTTTGGGTCTAGTTTATGCTCCCACAGAAATCCAAAATCTATAATATAATTGGCTACGTTTTTTACAAAACTGAAAGAAAGAGATTAATAAAGAAAAATTTCACGTTTGTAAACTTTGGAATATAGCTAACACACGGTATTGATCCAACTGGGAATCTACCGAATTTCGTTAGTTAGTTAATCAGTTTTAGACTAGAAGGCGCCATCTCTTTTTAAGACTATTTTGTAAAAACAATGTCTGGGCTTATCGTTTCTTTTACATGCAATTTTTCCGTTGAATTTGCGAAGAGGTTTTAAAATGCTGTCTTCGAATCTTTGTTACCAATTTGCTCTCAAATAAATTTCACGTTTACATTGCAAAGAGTTAAAATAAGAAGCAAATGAAATAACTGTTATCTTAAAAAAGCAAAGTGTTTAATTTATTACTCTTAAATTCATTATCTGTCTTTTTTTCTATACTCAGCTTACAAGAAATTGTTTGTAAATAGGTTTTGAAACAACTAAATATAGCAGTAGAAAAACGGGTGTATTTTGTCTTACCTCTTATTCACTATATGTGCAAAAATCTTGATATCATCTATATCTATAACATTTAGGGGCTCACTTTTAGTTACATTAATATCGAGTAATTCATTGAAATATTTAAACCAGCTAATCTAAGTTTTTTTAAAAAAATTTCATCCTTTTATTTGCCTACTAAAAATTTTCTTACACGCAGCATAAAACACAGCAAAAGAAATAAATATTTTATAAAACGTAAAAAATTATTAATATTAAATAATAATAAATCTGATCATGCAAATTTGAATCAAATGGCGGAAGAAAAAAATGTGTAAAAACAACAACTTTAGTGGCGCCGCTTATCGATCCGTAAAGTAACTACACAGTTAAGTAAGGTAGATCACCTATTGAGAGAATTCCTAACGTACAAAACGTTAATAATAGAAAGACAAAAAAAAGTTTTATAAGCCATCTTACTAAGAAAACTGAACACTGTTACGATGACTGAGAAAAGATTTAAAAAAAAAAATTGAAAGCATTTATTTCGGCACTTAACACTGCATCGGGAATTCTAAATATACGCTGCTATGTTGCTTTTAAAATTTTCGTGATTTACTGTTGAATTGTATATGACTGCGAAGAAAGCAATGCTTAGTAATAAAGCTAAAAGGACAAGGAAAAAAAATGGATTAGCAGTAGTGAGTACAACGGCAGACTGATAAACTGCGAGCTCAGCGAGAGCATAAAAAACCTTAACAAACCTCACTGGGCGACTGTTAAAATTTGAAACCTTACAAAAATTTTTGTAGAAGAAATTAAACCCTGATTAAGAGGACATTTAAACCAGGGATGAAAATGGTTTGAAATTAAGCCCTGTTTAAAAGAGGACATCTAAACTGAGGATGAAAATGATTCGAAGTATTTGATGGTAGGTGAGGAAAACCCAAAATGACAATTCAATGAATGGTAATTGATGAAATTAACTCCGAACTTTCTAGTAAAGCAAACTTACCGCTTTTAAGCAGTACAAAATTTAGCCGTGATAACAGGAAGCGAACGAAGGCCATACAGAGAAAAACTAAATACAAGATTTTTCTTTCATTATTTTCGCATAATTTCAAGAAGAAATCGACCATTCTATGCACTGATCTTCTAAAGCTCCGTATAGAAAGTTTTGAAGGAAAGTCAAAAATGGCTAACCGAGAATATTTCGGAGTGAAGTTGGTAATTTTAATGCTGTATGCCAAAAGAATATGACAGGAAAAATTGGCGATGAAATTATTTTTATGAAGTATTATGGAAAAAAAATAATATCATTTGTAAACCGTCACTGGAAAATCCAAGCGTAAGTTCGTTTAAATGGGAATGTTAAGAAGATTACTTAGGAAACACGAAAGAATATGGCTACGATTCCTAGAGACTTCAATCTTAACCACATGATACCTAAGTTAATAAAGCTTTTAAAGATGGAATTCAAAGATTTCATGCAGAGTATACAGTTGAAGATGAAATAAAAATTAAAACATCGTATATTATTCGAAGTTATTCCTTGGTAATCACCGTTGCCATGATAACCTATAATCAGTAGGAAAATTCTCATGAATGACTATCCGCAAGCTCAACAAGGCATAAAAATCACACATAATTTATAAGTTTAATTATCTTGCTAAATAAGGCTTTTAATTAATTATAAAGTGAAGATAATTATTTAACTAGAATTCATATACAGTGCGAAAAAAAAATGGGGCAGTTCTATATCTCCCGTTCTACTAGTCGGATCGACGAAATTCAAATTGCGGTTTTCATGTCTTGAAAGCGCGACTTAGGATATATATTAGATTTATATACAGCATTGCTCTAATATAGGTATTTTGACACAAAATCGGACATTTTTCTGAAATGACATACCAGTTTTTTTTCCATATTTCGATTCTACGACTCAAATTATGCTTAACCCTAGAACACTAGCGTGTTTATATATGCCGCTATCACTAGCGATACGTAAAATTTACATGCTCGTTTAAAATTAATTTTATTTACTTATATTACATTAAGATGTTTCTAAATATGTTTTTATTTGCTGTATTACCCAATATTAGTCTATAGTTGTGTATGAACTGGGTTTGTAACATTTTTTGCAATTTTCAATAAGAATTTCCCATATTTGGCGAATAGCAGCTAATTTATGTTTTTTTACGCTCTTCTTTTGTGTCTTTTTCATCAAATCTTAAGCAATCCAAAAGAAATGAAAAGCGTCTCTCAGTAAATGTTGCTCTATACCTTCTACTAGAAAAAGTTACATCAAACATAACTTTTGTTGACAAATGGTTATCTTTCAAAGCTGCGGAAAGTATTAATATTCCAAACAAGGCATTCAGTTTATCGTAATTTAAATTATTTAGGGAACCATCCGAAATATTTGCATAATCTATCTTCTTTCCGATTATCTCTGCGTTTGTGGGAGTAAGTATTTCTTCTTTGACTACATCAGAAATAAACAAATTAAAACAATCAATTGGTTCCTTAGCAAATCGAGCCTCAGCAACTGAACCTGGTCTAATATGAACTATATTTTTTTGCGTTGGTTTTCTGTTTAGTGGTGTCATTAATTTTCGTACACCACTCATAACCATTTATTCCTTTTACTAAGTCAGCATCCAGAAATATAATATGTCCTTCTTCATTTGTATCTTCAATATTTGTAGTCTTTCTATTTTTCTTTTGAACATTTAATTCAACTTTCTTTTTCTTACTTTTGTCCATATCACTACTGCACTCAATTTCTTGTATCGGGGATTCGATCACTAAATCAGCATCAATCTCTATTCTATCATCAAGAATATAATCCGGATCAGCATCACTGTCATCATTAACTTCCTCAAATTCAACATTATCACCACTTTCACTTTCATCAGATTCCAAAAGCATTGCTTGAATTTCTTCATTCGTTAAATATTTGCGGCGTTTCGCCATTTTTTCAACACAGTATGAAATAGGAATCGAAACACATTTGTATATGCCGCTCACAAACTTAAAAAAAAACCGACGCTATCACTAGGACTACGTTAAAATTACGTATTTAAAAAGTCATGTATTACTAGTGCCACGAAAAATTTACGTGTTCAAAATTTCGCGTATAACTAGCGACACGTAAAATTCACGTCTGAGCTCTAGCTCATGTAACCGAGACAAATGAACCGCAGACGAAAAAATCAAACCATGTGGCATGCAGCCACCTACATGACACCTCGAAGCACTCAAGGTCAAACAAGTGTATAGGTGAAAGGAAAAGAGCTGAAAGGAACCAATAAAGAATGGCAGCACGTAAAATTTACGTACACTAGTGTTCTAGGGTTAAACATGAAATTTTGTAAAATTTGGAGCAAAATTTAAAAATTTATCTTGGAGCATTTTTTTTCAGTTTGCCAACTTCTTAATTTATAGCAACCTATTTTCTTTTTCCTTTTTTTCATTGTAACATGAACGGAAATAAAAAGTCATCGTTCATACTTTCAACTAATTTTAACAAAGTTAGTAAACCGCATTTGGCATTATTATCACTCATAAAGAATAACGCGTCAATATGTAAATTCACGTATATCTTAGGAAATTTTGAGCAAAAAACTCTAATTTTTTGCAGGTATGCTTAGTATACTTTAAGATGATGGAAAATATTCTATAGGTTATAATTCAAAATCTTTCTGGAAAATTTATAAAAAATATTTAAAAATACAAATTTTAAAAATAAATCATAAAAAATGGTCGAATTTTATTTGGAATGAACCTAAATTTCGAAATGTGAAAGGAAGAATCAAATAAAATTAATATAAAAAGGGATATTAATAAATATATACCAACTTCAATTAACATTGAGGAGCTAAAATTTTGAGTGCTAGTTTTTTAAAAACAACTCTTGCGATTTTTACAAAACTTGGCCTTATGGCCGTAATTTGAGTCGTAGAAACTAAATATG
Source organism: Stegodyphus mimosarum (assembly GCA_000611955.2). Classification (NCBI taxonomy): domain Eukaryota; kingdom Metazoa; phylum Arthropoda; class Arachnida; order Araneae; family Eresidae; genus Stegodyphus; species Stegodyphus mimosarum. Next base: position 355,611 of record KK118615.1, on the reverse strand, counting down.
TCAAAAAATTGGTATGTTATTTCAGAAAAGGTCCGATTTTGTGTCAAAATACCTATATTAGAACAATGCTATATATAAATCTAATATATATTCTAAGTCAAGCTTTCGAGCCATGAAAAACGCAAGTTGAATTTCGTCAACTGGCCCAGTAGAACGGAAGATATAAAACTGCGCCATTTTTTTTTCGCAGTGTACATAAATTCTAACTATTAAAGATATAATCTAATAAAGATTTATTTTCTTTAGCAATAAAATGTATTCAGTTTCTTTTTATATATATTATAGCAATTGATCGCTGTATGTACCATACAATTTAAGGATTTTTCATTCATTGTTCTGTACTTCCTTGTTAAAGCGATTACCACATCAGTCATTCGCAACATTTAAAATTTGCATCTTATAGACTGGGGTTGCCAAGTTTGACGATTAAGCGCAGCGGCCGTTTTAAAAAGGAAGTTCTTAATCGCAATTAAATACAAAGACTGTTCTCACATTTTTTAGACGAATTTGTTTGGTTATAAAAAAAATCATCTGCTTGGAAACCTTTTTTTTTTAACTACAGCTACGCTTTTGAAAGTATAAATTATCGTTTGCTACTTATCAGTTTTGTTTTCATACAAAATGTCCCTTTTAAAGAAGCCATGGATGGATAGAAGTCTATGTTTGTGCTCTTTAGGAAGAAAATTACTCACACCTAGTTATTAAAAAACGCTGTGAACGCCATGGTTTTTCGATATCTAAAGCTACGATAAACAAGATACGATATATTGTCAACAAGAAAAGGAAAAAAAGTTTCGCTTCAGGTGGAAAAACTGTTCCAAATACATATCCAACGAAAAAACGGAATATTTGGAATGTTGCAAAGAAATACCTTTCATGTTAAAAGAAAATATGCCAAATCAAAGGACAGTTGCAAAATCGCTAAATTGCTATGAACAGTGAATGTCGTTAATTCTGATTTGAATCTTAGGCGAAAAAACATAAGGTGCATCGTTGTACTCCACGAAGTACTGACGAACGCAGAACGTGCTGCAGAATTCTTTATGAGAAACATTTATCCCCCCCCAAAAAAAAGGAAATTGGAAAGGTTTCAGATTTTAATTACGTCCAAAGGGGCGTTTATTTAACATTTTGTGTGTTACCTTTATTATTAAATACCACGTTCTTCGTACTTAAACCATAAAATTCAGTTCAACAGCAATATCGCAAAATAATTTTAAATTGAGCATATCTTTAGAAATTTCGGTACAAACTCTCCCGCGCTGGAGATAAAAATGTTTTTCTGTATGTACAACGTTGGTATTGCTGGCTTTGAAATCTTTGAGTTTGTTAATGAAAAATTCGTTAAAGTTTTAGAGAATATTGTTACGAACTTAACATTTATTTGGCTATTTATTTAGAATTGTAATTAAAATTCCTTTTTATTTTCCCGTGCAACGCAGACGATTTTTGAAGAGAAAGCTACGTCAAAAATAAATAATAATAATAATAATAAAATAAAATTAACAGTAAATTGAAAAGTGAAACGACGCAAAATGCCAAAACGAAAGTAATAGTCGTTCGAGATTCAAATCCCTTTGGACTAAAAATGTTGTCAGAATAGAGAAATCTTAGGCGTACTTAAATGAATGCGTTAAAAAGAGATTAATTTATTATCATCAAAGAAGATAAAAAAATGTTAAAACATGATTCAAAGAATTTAAAGAGAGTTTTTCAGAAGGATTTATGATTGTTGCTGGTTTTTCATATAATGATAAATTAAAAATAAAAAGCGTGGAGAAAAATGTTAGGATCAACTCACAATATTATCAGAAATATATTTTATACCCAATTTTCAAATATGAAATACCTTCTCTTTTTCAAATTCACTCAGAGTCAACCAACTGCGTCAAGTTAAAATTCACCGTTAATTTCCTGGGAAAAAAACGGAATAAGAAACGGGTATCAAAGCCATATTCTTCGCTCATATCCCTACCTATCGCTCATATCTGGATGTACCCATGGACTTTTGTGCTTTTGGACTTTAAAAAGCGGATTGTCTAGACGTGGACCTACAGCCCCCCTTGAACTTTGAAAAGCTGTTCAAGAGGAGAGGGATAAAATACCACATATCTTGATGTACCCATGGACTTTTGTGCTTTTGGATTTTAAAAAGCGGATTGTCCAAACGTGGACCTACAGCCCTCCTTGAGCTTTGAAAAGCTGTTCAAGAGGAGAGGGATAAAATACCATATATCTTGATGTACCCATGGACGTTTGTGCTTTTGGACTTTAAAAAGCGGATTGTCCAGACGTGGACCTACAGCCCTCCTTGAACTTCGAAAAGCTGTTCAAGAAGAGAGGGATAAAATACCACATATCTTGATGTACCCATGGACTTTTGTGCTTTTGGACTTTAAAAAGCGGATTGTCCAGACGTGGACCTACAGCCCTCCTTGAACTTCGAAAAGCTGTTCAAGAAGAGAGGGATAAAATACCACATATCTTGATGTACCCATGGACTTTTGTGCTTTTGGACTTTAAAAAGCGGATTGTCCAGACGTGGACCTACAGCCCTCCTTGAACTTCGAAAAGCTGTTCAAGAAGAGAGGGATAAAATACTATATAAAAGGCTTTATTATCTTGGAAATTACGGTATCGGCAGATGACGATGAAAACGGTTATAAAAAAAATTTAAAACACAAAAAATTGAGATAAAATACAATGTAAATGTAATGAAAAACGGCTAAAAATATGCGAACAGCCTCTGTATGAAAACTAGTGTCAAAGGCGATGTGAGTCTATTATTCTGAACAAACTGTTTTTATTTTCAATTTAGTAGAACAGAAATACAATATACTGCGTAGTCTTGCCAAAACCATATTTGCACCAACAGATATGTAAGATTTTCTGGAATTCTAAGAAATTATAAAAACAGTGCATTCTGCTCTTATGAAAATATTTGCATATACTTGATATTATACACAAAACTCTTTTTAGGGATATGTTGACCTTGCAACTGCTGTCAATAATTTATGTCCTGATATTATATATCCAAAGGTAAGTGCCTTTTAATGGCATTGAATTTCTGAATAATTTAATATTAAAAAATATGATGCGGACACCACATGACTTTCTTGTACGGAATATTAAATTACACACATTTTTTTCCTGCATTTCATTTCCTCGAATTTCATTAGAGATATATTTCTCATTCAATTAATTCAGTTTTCACTTCGCGAAAAGGCAAAATACATACGAACTGAAAATATTTTCATTTAAAATTGAAAACCATAGAAAACACAAAACACCAGATACAGTTAAAACAATTTTAAAAAGATTTACAATTAAAATTACAGCTTCTACGCAAAAACAAGCAATTTGGCCAGCAGGCAGATTTTTCGGTGTACAAAACTAAAAGTTTCATTTTGGTACCACTCGGAGAAAAGACACTGAAGGTGCAGAAAGACTTAATTCACTATTCTGCTAAGTTTCAAATGCAAACAAATATGGCTGCTACGATAAAAAAATATTAGGCTTAGGCACACTTAAACAACTTTTAAATTGTTGATAATTCTACAACTATTGCATGCAGATTAACTAAAGGCATAAAATCCTTAACCGGAAGATAAGAACAACATAATTCAATCATATTTAAAGCAAAAAATGCACAATTTACCAACATATAAAAATAAAGAAAATTGAGCTCATTGAGGTATATTAGATACGTTAGGATAAAGATCTTACGAAATTTTATTTATTTTTTTTTCAATTAAAAAAGAAGTGAGTTATATTAATTTTTTTATAGTTCCTCCAGTATATTGTAAAAATTCACCAGCATATTGTAAAAATATGTAAATTCATTTAAAATAGCTTGCTTGTAATAAACCTGTTCTTTATGTGATAGCTTGCAAGTAAAGACGTTTGGTACTGTGATCCAGCCATGCTGCAATATAGAGAAGATTTTGGCATAATGAGGTCAGTTTTATTTACTTTATTGACAAGGCTTACAGCTCATCGTAGAATAAACTTTGCAGTAAATCCAAAAGAATAATATACACACTGCTGCGCTTCTTAACGGGGTTCGTGGGTTTGGAGTGATAACGACAACACTTTTGGAGTGATAACGATCGTGGATTTGGAGTGATAACAATCCAGGAAGAATGAAAACGCAGTTTATTAGCCAGTATTACTCAGGAAAACTAAAAAAACACGTTTACAGTAGCCAAAAAAAATACGACAAACACGCTGAAACAATCAGCAAAACAACCTTTGGGCTATCAGGCTAAAACGGTGAAGACAGCTTGTAAAGACATTAGGTTATTTAGAAGCAGGAGATGTGATAAATGAGCAATGCCCTCTTTGGGACTCGAACCACGGACCTCTCGAATACGCGCCGAGTATGCTAACAAGTACACCACGAAGACAGGTTAAGAAGGCTGCAGAAATACCTTATATACTCCCCCTTTTAAAAGGCAAGTGGGGATTAGGGGACCAAATCGAACTAAAAGCTGGTGGAGAATAATCATCCACCACCTTTTAGTTCGGGGACCACTGTAGAGACATTAGTTATTTTTTGAAAGCAGGAGAGATGAAAAATGAGCAATGCCCTTGCCGGGACTCGAGCCAAGGACCTCTCGAATACGCGCTCAGGGTCTTGACCACTAGACCATGAAGCATGCCGGAGAAATACCTTATAAGCTTCACGGCAAAGCAGTAGAGTACCGCTCCCGACTCGATTTGTTCGTTCTCGGAGCTCAACGCACTCAAGATAAAACTCTCGATAGCCTCAACGATGCACACTCTCCATGCACTAGACGAGACACTCTCGCGATACACTCGACGACCAGCTCAACACTAGACTGAGGATACTCACTAGACTGCTACTCGGCGTACAGGCAGGGTTTATATAGCTTTTGCCCTGCCTTCGAGAACATTCTGGGCCAAACCGGTAAGAATTCGTTTTAGAATGTTCTCCATTCGCCTACGGCACATCGCCTATTTTATCGCCAAATGGGCGTTTTCGCCCCAGCTATGGAAACTCTACCTTCCCTTGCCATTTTTGGCAACCCTAAAACCACTTTGCGTGGAAGCTATCTTTCCGCACGTGGGCATTTCGTAACAATACTATAGCATGTATATTATCCTTTATTTTACTTTTAATTTTAAACTATTTATCTACTATTCATTTTAGTATATATTTAATGATGTCTATTAGCATTCATTTTGTATATAAATACCTATTTTTCATTGAATGCTTCTTAATCTTTATTTGTTTCCCGCTTTTTATAGATTAAGAAAGGCCATGGCTTCATTAATGACAATATTCTTAGAAACTCACAAGCCAGTAGAGCCAACTGATGTAAGTCACAACTGTCTTCTTATATCGAATAAGGTTTCTCTTCAAAAGAAACTTCTAAAGAAAATTTGTCAGCTTTTCTATAAGCTTTTTGAACTAAACTTTTTGAGATATTGACAATATTAGATCCATTTATTACTGGCCTAGCGTTTCAGATAATTTGTCCCTGATTATTATTAAATACATAACAAACGAACATAAGTGACATTTAAGTTGAGAATTAAAGCAGCATTTTGCCCTTCCTCTCTTGAGACCGAAAATTATAATTTCAGACATACTGTTCTCGATGCTGTATTTTTCAATTTATATAAATATATATTTTTATATAAAATGATTATTATTCATATTTACACACACGAATTATAAATTATATTCATATTTATGTATATAAACAATTTTTTACAACATTTACTGCTTAATTTTCCTTTTTCATTACTTTACTACCAAATTAATTTTTTAAAATACGTTTTTTTAAATTAAGTGTTAGAACCAGCTGAAAGAGATAACAACATCAAATGTGGTTTAAACACTTTGTTAAAATTACTTGAAAGTAGGAACGCTGTGACTTTTTTTTTCCGCTCGTGCATCAGGAAGGAAAATAGGTTGCCATACAGTAAGAAGTTCGTCAAGTGAATTATTCTTGACGCAAACCGAAAAAAATGCGCCAAGATAAATTTTTAAAATTTCTCCAAAAATTTCTTACTAAAAATTACAAAATTTAATATTTAAGCAAAATTTGAGTCGTAGAGTCGAAATATGAAAAAAAATGGTATGTTATTTCAGAAAAAGTCTGATTCTGTGTCAAAATACTTACGTTAGAACAATGCTATATATAAATCTAATATATATCCTAGGTCGCGCTTTCGTAACACGGAAAAAGCAATTTCAATTTCGTCAATCGTCCCAGTAGAACGGGAGATACAGAACTGTCCCCACCTTTTTAAAACGAATAAAATTTTAACTTCAGTTTTATGAATTGCTTCTGACTGAAACAAATATTTTCAGATCGTCTGCAGTGCTGGTGTTACAAGTTGCATTGATCTTCTTTGCCACTGCATCGCTGATCCAGGAGGTAATGTTTAATATTCTGTAATAGTATTAATTCCGTTGTAATTTTCAAACATGAAGTTTAACTTCGCCCTTTCTTTTCGAATATCTACAGCAGAAAAACATTTTTCACAGTTTCAGATTGATTTGATTTTAGTTTTCAGTGTAAGAAGTTTCTTTGATAACATATAATTTATAAAATTTTGCTTAGTTATTAGTTTATATTATTATTTAACTTAATTTTTGTTACTTATTTTTAAACTGTTTTTTACGTTTACATGTGCATTTTGCAAGATTCATCCAAATGCACTTACAAAGGCGGAATTGCTTCCTCTGTGGTAATTTAAGATAGACCGAAGAAAGATAAACCATTTACCTAATACTTTAGCCAAAAAAAATATTTTCCCAAAGTATATTCTTTCTTATTCATATTTAGTCCGTGAATGTTTGGTTTCGTTGGTTTCAGCATTTGAGGGCAATCTGCCTCAGGGGAGGGATGTCTTCGTGGAGGGCTTTCTAAAGGAAACTGGCTCGTACTCACGTTACACACGGGGAAAAACCACGAAAACGTCCATGCAGCCAGCAATTTCACTGCTCGGCCTCTGGTGAACCTAATTGTTCGCGAAGATCTCTGAATACGAAGATCAGGTTATGAAAAATCAAGCAGAACGAAAGGATATATATTCTGGTCTGCTTAACACAAGAACGAATATTTAAAATTCGATTAAAACAACCTAACAAAGTTTTACTACACCCTACATTTTAATAGGATTCTTCTTCTTCTTCAGGTTGAGTTTGTCAGGTATTAGGCACCTCTGTCATATAGCATTTTGTGCCAAACGCAACAAACCCAATGCTTCCTAGCTCCATTTGTTTGTGTCGCCTTGTTTGTTTTAAGTCTAGCAGCCCCTTAATATTTAGTATTAAGAATACCTAAAGTAGCCAACGTTATCAGAAGTTCAAGGTCTCTGACCTTTTCTTGAGTGCTCCTCTTAACCTTGAAGACTGTTCCTCCGATTCCTCTTGACGTTTCTTGACTGTTCCTCTTGACCTTGAAGACTTTTCCTCCGATTCCCCTTGACCTTGAAGACTGTTCTTCCTTTCAGGACGTTCCTCAATGAGTACAGCCGTCTTGACCACCGTAAAACCCTCCCTGAATGTATAACTTTCAGGTCTCTCTCTTTTGGCAGTCTTCGGGGCTATACTCTGCTCCATCCTTTGGGACTGCCTTTTTTTACATTTCCCCTTGGGAATTTCAAGCCAAGTATCTTTGGCAATTTTCAATTCTGGGGCACATTTCTTTTTTGCGCTCCGGACATTCTCTTTTTGAATTCGATTTTACCTAGAGAGGCAGTTATAATTTTAGTAGCTTCCTGCCCTTCTTCAGATGTTGATTCAGAAATTTGAATAAACATCATTCGTTCTTCACTCGATGGAAGATTCAGTTCTGCTCCTTCGATTCATTTTCTCTGGGTTTCCTTGTTTTGAGAAGAAAGATCTACCTCAGAGCTTTTGCCTGCAAAAGCAGAATTTCTAGTTATATTGTCATTTTCAGTCTGTAAGATCTCGCTGGCCCAACTTGTCAGAAACTGGGGTAGTGATTGATACTATGTGTGAATTTGCACAGAAACGTGAGAAGGGGTTGAAGCCCTTTTTTTATTTTATCTTTAAAATGACAAAGGCGTCTATTTGACGCTCACAAACTGCGCCAACCCGGCGGTGCAACTCAAACAAAACGTAAAACTGAAAGTAATGATTAGATGAACAAATATCAAAACACTACCGACGAGGCTCTGAGATCCTAAACTAACGGCGTTTTTAATTACCGCTGAGATTCAGCAAGATTACTGATTAAACAGTTGTAGGCTAGCACTTCTGCAAAGCTAGGCACACAGGCCGACAAGCACCGATCTAAATTCTACCGAGGAATCTCACTAGCGTAACTTCAAAGCAAGACTCTCACACTCTGCTTTCGTCTACTATTTAATACAACTAGCTTCCGCTAAATTTGAATAAACTGCTCGTGCTACTACAATTTACTTACTCCGGCACGGGCATTTCTAGGGGAAAATGAAGGCTAAACAGGAAAGAAAACTTATAATTTAAAATAAATATAAACCCTACAAGTCATATGTAAAAAAGAAAAGAAAGTACAGGACAAAAAAGCTCGACCCAATATTGCCTGTTGCTAAATAAGGCAAAATACTTTAGAAGTTGCCAGACATCCTAGAGGTTTCGTTAAGACACTATAACTGCAGTGTCATTCACCCTAGGCAGGGGTCGCATAACACGAGGGTTACGGGAGGTGGTTCGTGGCTTTTTATTTACTATTCGAAGCTATTCTGTCAGATAATACAGGACATCCGGTTATCCACCACCTGCAGACGCGTCTAGTAGCCAGTCAAGCTCCAGGTTTTACTAGGATTATGACCTTTCCTCAGTTCACTATTTAGCTTAGATTTTTTCCCACTAGAGGGCAGGCATTTCTTGATCACAGCTTTCTCTTATCAAAATTCTACTTTGTACCAACATCAATTTTGTCATTTATTTCAACTTGTTTGCATTACACGAATTTCTGAGTTTGAGCTTCTCATAACGATCCTCAATGCTATTCTTGCGCTGTTCTAAATTTTTCTTAGCTTATTCTTCAGATCTCTTCCTAAAAAAGACACAGTTTTCCTTAGAAAGTCCTCCATGAAGATATCCCCTTTTTTAGCGGATAATATTCGCATGGTCTTAAATAAAAACCAATAACTTAAATTAATAGATTCTTACATTTTACCGCTAACTCGAATAGTTTTTAAAAATTGCTAAAAATATGTACCTCGACGTAATCCTGTAGTTTAACGGCTATTTTAGTTATACTTTCGCTTTCCTGCTTTAGAGCGCTAACAAATTAATTACTTTTACTCTCCTGACCATTAAAATTGTTGTACTGTAAAGGAAAGGAGTTAGTAAAATTCTGTTTATTGATTCGTTGATCAAGATTTCAAGTAATTTTTAAGGTACAGAATATGCAGACACCAGTGTGGTGACCGGATATGAAAGCGTAGTCCCAACTTAGCTTATGTGTGTCGTATAAGGAGACTAAGTAGATACCCAATGTCCTGGGTATAGCCGGATATTACGTCTCTGGGGATTATATCAGGAGACTGGTCCTCCAGAGTGGGAGTTGGGAATGAGGCAAACTAACTCATCTCGTAAAAATATTATTGTTACGAAATCAAAGGAAGAATTTTCTGGACCGCCTTCGCGGAAGTGACTTCGAAGAGATTTTAGAGATAGATTTGGAACTTGGAATTGGTGTTCGCTTTGTAGAAGCGCGAAACTTTCTGCCTTAACTACAGAGATTTAAATGGGCTGGTCATCTGGTCAGAATGCATGAAGATAGGTATCATAAGAATGTATGAAGATCGGTGATCTTCCTGGCAAAGCCTATGGGATCCAGACTTGGGGATAAACCCCCGATGAGATGGAATGATTGTGTTGAAAATTACCTAAACATTCTAAAAGTCAAAAACTGGAAAACAGTTGCCAAAAGCAGAGATGCCTGGGGAAAGCCATGGCCCACCCTGGGCTGTCGAGTCAATGAAGAAGACCAATAAGCATAAATCTGTACCTTGAGCATCTATCTCTGGAAACAATAGCAGCTCTCAAACGATTCGGCATGGTGTCTAACATAGCAGTTAGGGCATAGCAGCCCATGCGGCTTCATTCCCCTGCCAGATTCCATCTGTCTTCTGGCTGGTGGACGTCATCATGCCAGTCTCTTTCCAGTCGTAGACCAGACGTCTAGGCGTTTTCAGTTATGAAGAAATCTAGAGAACATGCCAGCCAAAACTGGGGTAAAATAAAACCCTATGTACTAAGAAAACTAGCACAGTGTGGATAATATAATGTCACCCTTTATTTTACTGAAAAGTGGGCCCCGAAGAATGGCACAGCCAACAGCATTAAAACTTCCGTGAATTAACGATGGTTGATCAAAGTCTCGAAATGTGGACTAAAGGAGAATGGAATGTAGTCAATAAGCCCCGCCCCACATCGTTAATCTAGGTGCTTGGCTGGTATGATAATGAAGAATACATATACTTCCAATATTCATTACACTCGGTGGCCCCATACACAGATACGTCTATCATGACGCTATTAAGCAAAAACGGGATTCGCCAGAAAAAATTAATTCCTTCTACAGATGCGTCCACATGCATCGCTGAATACGTTGTTGTAACGTTGATTCCTATGCTGTAGCTTTAAGGAATGTTCGCCTTGCTGACAATTCAGAGCGTAGCAGCCGTCATTGCACCGTACTCATGTATACTTGATGCTCTGAAACACGCTCAGCTTCCTGACACAGGGTATGTGATATGTCTGTACGATTCCTAACAGCGATGCAGATATGGTATCTATCGTACTGGGTATTGTTAAAGAGCTGCCCATTGAGAACCTGAACTTCGCTTTATATTATCCTCCTGCACCAACCTATTACAAATTCTCATAACAATCACTAAATCTCGACCAACGTAAACAGCAGTTACGCCGTGTAGTAACGATTCTTCCACGATGAAATTTTAAGATATCCTGATATGAGTTCTTTTCTAATTACGCGATGACCTCCAACACTGAAAACAACAAGTAAACACGATTTCTGAATGAAAAACTGGTATTTAGTCTGCTATTATGTACTTTTCCGAGGTGTCGTTATTCTTGCTTATAATATCGTGAAATGCTGATCATTTGCATATCTCAGAATGTTCTACTTTCCACGCAGATTTCAGGTTTGCTGTACGTTTCCTTCACGGCAGAGCAGTTTTAATGGCTAGCAGTGTACTTTCCTTTAGAATAAATTTCTTTAGTATGTCAATCGTTGAAGGATACATACACTATAATTCTGATTCCAACCTAGGTTTATTTTTCATTAAAAGAAACCTTTTAACTCGAGATTTCTCAAACTATAGTAGATCTACCACCAATGGTATACATTATATATTTTTAGTGGTGCAAGTTTTACACAAAGATTTAAATAAATGTTCAAAATGAAAGCAAAATGGCACCATTTTTTGTGCATATATTAATACATTGACAGTACATATATTTTTCATTATTATTTATGTGGTACAAAATTGAAACTGCTCAGCCCCTACTTTAACCAACCTGACTCTTGAATGCATCAAACGCCAACGTATCAAGAATAACCGCCTCTAGCAGTACTGCACTCGTGTGATTGTATGTTTTTGATAATTCATTTTTTTAAATAAAATAATATTTTCAATTTATACACACTTTTACAAAAAAATCGAAGCACCCTGAAGGAAGTGGTTGTTTTTGATGAAATTGAATACGTATATAGCTCATACTAAAAAATCAAGGTCACAGTACCTGTTCACGGCTCACAATCACCCACTGAGTGTTCAAATTAGTAGTTGGTCGAACCGCCCCTGGAGGCAATGCATGCTTGAATTCATCGAGGCAAGGAGTGGTAGAGGTTCCTAATGTCATCCTGTGACACATTCTGCCAGGCATTCATCATTTGTCGCTCCAGATCTGCGATATTTTGTAGTGCCCGAATCTGCGGCCTACCGTGTCCCAGACACGCTCGATTGGTGAAAGGTCTGGTGACCTTGCTGGCCAAGGAAGAGTATCAACCGCACGGAGACAGTCCAGAGATATGCGTGTGGCCTGGCATTATCTTGCTGGAAAATGGCCCCAGGATAACATGACATGAAGGGTAATGCAACCGGCCGCAGGATGGTATCAACATATCGTTGAACTGTTAAAGATGTACCGAGGATGACTAAAGATGACCTGCTGTCATAAGAAATACCGCCCCACACCATTTCACCAGGGGTTATGTCTGTATGCCTTTGTAAAACAAAGGCTGATTGGGACCGCTGGCCTCGACCTCTCCAGACACGAACACGGTGGTCATCTGCTTCAAGAGTGAAGCTGGATTCATCGCTGAACACAATACGATGCCAGTCTGATAGCAGCCATGATGATCGGCTGCGACACCACTCCAGACGACTCAGCCTATGTTGTGGGGTCAAAGGCAAACGTCTTAAAGGCCTCTGTGAGCGTAACCCCGTCTCAGGGAAGCGCCGTGCGATGGTAGACGGTACCACGGGAGGTATAGAGGTGGCTGTAATGCGTTGAATAGTCGACAATGATACCACTGGGGCGGTTCGGGCCTGGCGAACAATCATCCTAGCTTGCCTCGCATTTGTGATTCTTGGCCTTCCAGAGCGTTCATTTCGTCGGCAATTTCCTTGTAGCAAGCATTGCTGCCAACGTCTTTGCACAGCAGTGTCTGTACGCTGCAGGTGGCGGCTTATTGCTCGGTATGTCCACCCAATTTCACGCAACCCCACAATGCGACCACGTTCGAAGTCGTTTAGTTGTCTGTAAGGTCTTCAATATCGTCGTAATGACATCTTTAGTTGCTTCTTTACGGAGTTACAATGGCAGCACCAAAAAAAGATAAATTTTCAGCCTCTGTTAATGGTTTTATACTTCGCAAATTGCGCACTAGAAATGAGCGCTATGATCGTAATTCCTGCTCATTTGCCTTGGAACTTTGATCATTTGCACGTTCGATTAAGATTTTTTTGCGTACCAAATTTCGTCACGATCGCAAATGTCCTTCTTGGTGCTCCGATTTTCTTGCAAAAGAGTGTATTTTTAACAGTTTTAATATTAAATTTATCAATCAAGTTGGTTTCATAATACTTATGCAAATTATGAAGGTTAAGTTTTAAAGAATTACCGCATTTTTAGTTTGGGCCCCATTTTAGTATCTCTTTCTTAGACTATTTATTCGAAGCGTGAAAAATCATCTTTGTCCATTTTAGTATACTACTAGCGGAAGTACCCGATGTCAGTTAAATTCAATTGAGAGTAAGGTATCTAACAACAGAGAGAACGATACCACTGCAATCCTTCTCTAATAACGATGCAAAAAATAAGATTCATAGTCATCCATTTTTCAGTCTGATGCGATATGGAACCCGCAAAAAAATTTCGATAGAAAAATAAACTAATTCTCTCTCATTCCATCAGCAAAAATGGTATGCAGTTTTCAATGATTTTGTCTTTCTAATCAAATGGTCGTCAAAGCTCAAGCTCCATCCAATATTTCACCTATATTCAATTTTAGTCGATTAAATGTGGCAAGCAATTCATCATAATTGACCAGAAATCAATAACGCGAACAAATAAACAGACATTCTTCTTTATATATATATATAGGTTTTGTAAAACCTACAAATTTTGCATTAACAGTCTCTACGATTTGGAAACGAGTAGTAGCCAATGCCATTGATTTTGTATTACGGAGTGCCTATGGCTTAAAAAGAGTAGTAGCAACACTTTTCGAAATAACGCGCTTTTATTTCCAAATGCGCGAGACTGTTGCCACTCGGAAAAATGAGTACGATAATTAGCGTTTTCATAGCTTTTAATGAATATCTCGGTTGATTAAAGTCGTACGAAGTTGGGAGCAGTCGAAAGGCTTCCACGAATTTTTGGAATCCGGAATAATGTACTTAATGTTTGACAATGCTATTTTTATTTCATTGTAAAACTTAGAAATTTTTTATTAACAAACTCTACGATTTGAAAGCGAGTAGTGGCAACAGTTCTCGAAGTAATGCAGATTTTTATCTCCAGCGTGCGAGACTGTTGCCACTCGGAAAAATGAGGGCGAAAATTAGCATTTTCAGAGTTTCTAATTAATATCTCTGATTTTTTTTTTTTTAGTGGACGTTGACCTTTCCCAGAACCCAGAAAAGAATGGTAGAAAGTTTGGTGACGACAGCTATATTAGTGATTGAGTTTATCGCGAACAAATACACAAACACACAGACATTCTTCTTTATATATATAGATATTAGACTATATATTCGGAGCAGGAAACGTGAAAAATCATCTGTGCCCATAGTGGAATTCGAGCCATGGATTTGTTCCTAGTAATTCCTAGTCAAATGTATGAACCACTTACTTCACGACAACATGCAGAAGGGAAAGATAATAATTACTTAGAGAGTTACATAAAATTTTCAGCATGGTACGTGAAGCATGAAAGTTTGAGATTCACAGCTTTAAGATCCTTGCAAAATCAAGAACTGATATACATGATATTGTTGCAGTTCAGAGGCAAGCGCAATTTCATCATTAAGCTCGATGGTGCTACTATGAAAGCATGTGGTCTAATAGTTTACACTGCTCTCTAATTGTTTTTCATCGAGTTATTAACTCGACAACTCGACTCTGCAACGCTGAGTCTGGTTTTTAATTCGTACAACAAATAGGAAAGCTTACTAAACGGAATAGAAGCGTAGATACTTAAAAGATGAATTTAACCTCAGTGCATTTTAATGCAGCCTTTAGAAAAGAAATTTGAAGACCATTCCAATGAAGAGATTTTTTGCCAAGCTCTGAAGCATTTAGAACTTTCCTGGCAATATAACAGAATGAAATACATATATTGTTGCGTGCGTACGGATTCGTAATGGATTGAACACACAAGTCGTTAAAAAATTAATAAAATTTATTCTTTTCACACGAAATAAAACAAAATACTGAAATATTTCCTCAGAGATATTCGTACAATATCACAATATCTCAAACGTTAAACAGAATTCAATTCAAAACAGAAAGTTAATCCAATCTCACGGCGAATTCGCTACAATCAATCACAGCATTAAGTAAATAAACAGCAGTTCGCTATAAACAGCTATAACTACAACTGAGATGAGGTGTTTCAATTCGGCTTTTATAAGCTTTTTAATTATCACTGGAACAATCTCGATTTTTCTTGATTTTTCTGGATGGCAACAGTAATTACGAGATATTTATTTATTAAATATTAAATGCACGCACTCTTTTATTTTTACTTTTCCGGCGTAGCTTTCTGTTCAAAAATCGTCTGCGTTGCACGGGAAAATAAAGCAATTTTAATTACAATTCTAAATAAATAGGTAAATAAATACGAAATCCGTAGCAATATATATATATATAT
>KK118615.1:291520-340164 GCA_000611955.2 Stegodyphus mimosarum | reverse complement strand
ATATATATTTCATTAGAAATATAATAGAATGAAATAGAGTTTTAAAGCTACATATAATGAAATAAAATATTGCAGTGTCTTTAAATGCATAAATGATTAAACATGAAGAGAAGGCAAAATTATTATACTTAATATATCATTAAGCTGGTAAAATTCGTAACAATTTTAATTGTATGAACCCAATTTTTTGATTTTGTGGCAGATGTCATCCTAGCTACTACTCCGATATACAGTCGAATCTACACTGATTTTAAACAACGTGCAGAAGTAGATTTATGGCCAATTCCAGTCATATCAAAAGTACGTATGATTTGTTTTCCGTGCCTGTACATTTTAAATTTTACTTCAAGTAATTTTATTCTTTAAAAATGATTTAAATATTCTTATCTTTTGAAAATATAAGATTTTTCTATATAGAAATGCAAATATTGTTTCAAATAATTTACCTCTTATACCTTCTTCCCAAGATATTCATTACATTTCTACCGTATTTAAAATACTGTTGCGTTCTACGGGTTCGTGGATTTGTAGTCATTGATGACAATACTTGACGAAGAATCAAAATGCAATTTATTCGTCAGTATTACACAGGAGAGTTCCAAAGACACGTTTACAGTCGCCAAGAAACTACGATAAACATGCCGAAATAATCAGCAACACAGCCTTCGGGCTATTAGGGTATAACGGTGACGATAGTTTCACGGCAAAGCAGTAGAGTATGTCTCCCGACTCGGTTCATTCGTTCTCAAACTCAGCATATTCAAGATACTTTTCCCGATACGTTCGACGATACACTACTACTCCGCGTACAAGCTAGGTCTATATAGCTTTTGGCCTGCCTTTGAGAACATTATGGGGTAAACCGGTAAGAATTCGTTCTAGAATAATCTCGGTATATGGCATATCGCCGATTTTTGTCATAAAATGGGCGATTTTGCTCGAAATCAGGCAACCTTGCCTTTTCTGGCAACCCTAAATCCGCTTTGCGGGGAAGCTATCTTACCGCGGCTGGGCATTTCGTAACAATACTCTCTAAGATTGTTAGAATGAAAAAAAAAAAAAAACGTCCCATTAATCTACAGTCGGACAGCACTTTAACTCAACCATCTTTAACTCAACACTTTGTACAGTCATTAAGGTACTTTTTGGAACAAGAGGAGACGTGATAAATGTGCAATGTCCTCGCTGGGACCCGAACCTGGACCTCTCGAGTACAAGCCGAATGTGCTACCGTTACACCACAAAGGCATGCTGGAAGGAGGCAGAAAATACCTAACAACTTCTCGGTATGATTATTGGTACAGATCCCATTTGCCCCACCCATAAATTACTCAAAGTAAGTTCACTATTTATTTGCAGGTTATAATATCTTATTTTTCACTTGAAATGTTGAACCAATAAGGAATGACTCATTGAGTCTTATTATATGCTTTTTTCTTCAAGGCCAGTTATAAATTCAGTCTCAGAAATCTATTTCAACACCGAATTTATTAAAGTTTTCCAGAATTATACATAAAATTCGTATTAAAAATTTTGAAGTTTAAACAGGACGAAATATAATTTCAACATACAACAGAATACTTAGAAGCTAGTTAAGAGCTGAATGCTTCATTTATCCCTCTGTTTCTTCCCTTTTCATTTCCTTATACAAAGTAAAGGAAGTATTGTAATCACGAAAAATTCCGTGTATCACATTTCAACGAAAATATCCATTTTTACCGCTTTCGAATGAAATTTAAAGGTGTTTTTGCCTGACATCTGTACATAAGAACAGAATAAGAGACTCTTTTTCCCCAAACGAGTTATAAAAGTGATTTAAAATGTATTTAGGAGAGGGTTTTTTTTCCGTGGCGTCTATACGTACACGTACGTAAGTGTATGTACGTATGTATGTATCTCGCATAACTCAAGAACGAGTAGTCTCAGAACGTTGAAATTTTGTATATTGGACTGCTATAAGATGTAGTTGTACACCTTCCTTTTTGGTTGCAATCAGCCACGCCAAAAGTATATATATATATATATATATAATGAATATATAAGTTTAAATAAGAAATACTTACTTATATATAGAATACTTATATAATACAAGTTTAAATAAGAAAGTAATTCTAAATCCTATAAAAAGATGTTGAAAACTTCCGAAGTAACCTATCTAAATTCCAAAAACACTTTGTAAAATGGGTAACATTTAAACTGAAATTATGAACTAGAAAACAATTTAAAAACAACAGAAAAATTTGAAAATTGAATTATGCTCGACGCGTAACCGAGAGGTCCGTGGTTTGATTCCCGGCGAAGGCGATGCTCATTTTTCATGTCTCCTCCTTCGAAATAACCTAATAGATCTACAACTGGGCGCCGCCCGAACTAAAAAGGTAGTGAATGATGATTCTCCACCACAGGGATTTAGCGATTGAGTCCCCCAAAACCCCAGCTGCCCTTTAAAAGGGGGGAGTATATAAGGTATTTCTCCTGCCTTCTTCGCATGCCTTCGACGTGTAGTGGTCAGCACACTCGACGCGTAACCGAGAAGTCCGTGGTTCGATTTCCGGCAAAGGCGTTGCTCATTTTTCAATACTCCTGCTTCAAAAATACCTAATGTCTGTACAGGCTAACTCAACAACCTACCCGGTGATGTGCTTATTAAATGGCCTCCGCGTAACAGTAAGGACAAACTAGTAACCTAAGTTGGCTAGCGAAATCACGCTCTGAATGAATTACAAGAATCGTCTGACTTGATACTCACATTACTTCACTTTAAATTAGCATCCTGGCGAGGAAACGCGAGGGATAAATGAGAAGTTCAGGAAAGGTAGCAAAATCTCAATCGATTTTTGGGCAAAACGGGTCCCCCTTCATCAGGAGCAGTATTTTGCCCTCGAAATCGATTGAGATTTAACAAAATTTACGCCGAATACAAGGTTGTCGATTTGCCTGTTCTATTTTCCACGTCGGCGTCATTCTCTTGCGTCTTAACTAAGTATTTATTTTGCCTAATCTAGCAAAATTTTCCTACCATAATGTTTACTGTAAATGATAATTATTTAAATTTCTGCTTTAATCATTATGTTAATTTATTCATTTCCATATTATTAAGGATAATGAAGAGCTGACACCAGTGCTTACCATTGATATGGTGGAGAAGGCATATGCTGCTGCTATTTCTCAGGTATAATTGCATTTAATTCTGACTTGGAACAGTAGCCGGAGGGCAATCAATCTGGCTTGCGTAACTTGTGAAACCGAACGCATGCCAGATCGAAGCTATTGGCGCAAGCAATTAATAAAAAATCTGATGTATAACCACATGACTTCCTTGTACGAAGTAAAAAGGATGTATTGTAATCGCGAAAAATTTCCGGTACCATATTTCAACGAAAATATTTATTTTGACCACTATCGAATGCAATTTAAAGATGTCTTTGAGTGACATCCGTACGTAAGGACAGACTAAAGGACTCTTTTCCCCTCAAATAATTATAAAACTGACTTAAAATGGATTTTGAAGAGATTTTTTTCGTGGCGTGCGTATGTACGTAAGCATGTGTTAATGAATCTCGCGTAACTCAAAAACGAGTAGCCTCAGAACGTTAAAGTTTTGTATACATCGCATTTTGGTTTCAATCGGCCTCACCAAACGTATATAAATATATATATCCACTCTATTAATCGGCTCAGTGAGCTCAGTTTCTTTATTCTTATGAGTTTTATATTCATAAGCCAGTTTCTTTATTGGCTCAGTGACAGTTTAACTGGCTCAGTGAGCTCAGTTTCTTTATTCTTATGAGTTTGTAAATTGCGCATTTTTTGCTTTAAAAATGATTGAATTATGTTGTTCTTATCTTTCGGTTAAGAGTTTTATGCCCTTAGTTAACCTGCATGCTATAATTGTGGAATTATCAACTATTTAAATGTTTTGAAATGCAACTAAGCCTAATTTTTGGTTATGGTAGCGGCCATATTTGTTTACATTTGAAGCTTAGCAGAATAGTGGAGTTGTTGCCAATCTAGAAAAACAAAGCTTCGCAACAACAAAGTAACGTCTTCTTTTATTATTGCGAATCAAATTATGTTTAATTCATTCTGGAATTGTCATTTAAGTTATTAGCTGGTTTTTGCGAACAATTCGTAATTTTAATTGTAAAAATTGTTTTTTTAATTGTTTCAGCTGTACTTGTTTCAGCGTTTTATGTTCTTCTATATCTTTCAATTTTTATTGAAAATATTTTGAATATTTATGTATTTTTGCCTTACCGCGAAGTGAGAACTGAATTAATTAGTGGCGCATGCGCATTCGGTAAGCGGCGCTAAATCGTCTGTGCAAAACTGTTTCTTTTTTATTTGTTTAATTTCTTCTATACATCGTTTTAAATTTATTACAGTATCTGAATAGAACTTGTGGTAATTCTTCAGATGCTTTATTTTTGGTCAATTTTTTATAAAAGGAATAAGATGGAACGTTGTTAAGTGAACCTAGCGCCGAAGTGTCGTTATGGTAAATGAATATAGTGAACTAACTTTAAAGAGTTCATTTATTCTATTGTGGTATATGCGCTATCGACGCAATTCAAAATTCTTTAACTGTTAATTCAGTATGTTTAAATGAAATGCAGGAAAATTGCGTATAATTTAATATCCTGTACAAGGAATTCATGTTGTGTACACATCAGACTTTTTACTTCGTACAAGGAAGCAAAAATAAGATCTTACATTAGAAAAGACGAAGAGAGAAAATTGAGGGTATTTCTCACTGTACGCTTCTAACTTCGAGTTCCACTCTCTATTTAAACTCAAACTAACTGTATTCTACTGAAGGCCCGACGAAAGAAACAAAACGTAAAGAAAACAATTAACATAAAAATAATATGTTCCTTAAAACAACCCACATTAAATTAGTCACATATAAATATTAATCAATTTCCGTAAAAATAACATTGAAAATAGTACTTATCCTTTTCCTGCACTGGTAGATTAGAGTGGACATGGTTTTCTCAAGCATCTGAGTTAAATCAGAAAAATCTGTAAATGAACGCTGCTAGAGATTTTTAAGCTTCTCTCTGATGTTCCTTCAAAACCTCCTAGACAAAAGTTAAACCCAATATTGAATTGAAAGAGCTGTGTGTCTAAAGATAAACATTAAGATTTTCACTTCGGTATTTTAATTGAATGATTTTTCTTTTCATACTTTTAACCAAAGCTTAAAACATCCTTAAAACATTCTGGCCTTAAAACATCCATTTTAATGATAAAAAATGCAGTTTACATGAAATTTTAAGATAAAACATGATGTAATAATTAAAACCCATTTTTCTAAATTTTAAGAAAAATGGATGCACGATAATCTTTTTCATTGTTCTGAGTTTTAATGGGCTTTACTTTTTTACAGAAATTATGATGGGCTAATATTTATTTTAAAGATTTTTTTTTTTTTTTTTTTTTTTTTTTTTTTTTCGGTTTTAGAATCGAGTTGTTCGTGGAATATTTTTGATCAATCCAGATAATCCTCTCGGAGATGTGTATAGCCCTGAATTATTGATGAAGATTTTAGTATTTGCCCAAAAGTATGTATCTTAGTTAATATCTCAATTTTAAAGCTTCTACATTTACACTTTATTTTTTTCTAGTTAAAATTATCTACGTAATGAATTCGAAAAATTGTACTTTCTACAAGTGGTGCCCGAACCAAAATGTTGGTGGACCAGGATTTGGCGAATGGGTCCCCTAATCCCCAGTCGCGCTTTAAAAGGGGAAGTATGAAAGGTAGTATCTCCCTCTTTTCCGCATGCCATCGTGGTATAACTGGAGGCACACTGGGCCCGTATACGGAAGCTCGAATACTGGAGAGGACATTGCACATTTTTCACGTTCGTGCATTGATAAAATCTAAGCTAAGTCTAAACATCTAACCAGCTATGGTTCGAATACCATCCACAGCACGGCTAATTTTTCATGTTTGAGGAACCTAATAAACCCTTAAGCGGTTCTTGAAACTAATTCTATAGTGGATAGTATTTCAATTTGTATACAAGGTCTCGCAGTTCTTCTTTATCGTCATTTAAGTGGCAGAGAACATAAGAAATTAAAGTGCTTTTGAGGTTAAATTGGGTAGCCCATGCAGATAATAATTGGAAGGTCAGCGGTTCGAGTCCTGGCTTGGGTACAGTTGAATTATCCGTCTCATTCACCGGAGGAAAAAAAAGTCCAAGGAACTGCTTAAATGATGTTTTATTCTATTCCTTAAGGAAGTTAATGCAATTTCTAGTTAATGTGCTTAGAATTTTTTAAATTTAAGTAATAATATTTCATTTTTAAGCTTTATTACTTGCTAAACATAATAGATTTTATCCATATAAAAATAAAGTACGCTCGTGCTAAAAAAATAAGCAACAAACGCTAAAAGGAAAGGAACGAATGTAAAACAGAGAATTAGCACATACAATTTATATATGAGGTAGATGTTGCACCGCCGAAAGCAAATATGCAATCAAAATTAGCATAAAACGCAATCCCGCAGTCACAATATAACTTATTTTTCCCGCCTTCTTCCCATGCCTTCGTGGTGGAGTGGTCAGCACGCTCGAAGCGTATTCGAGTGATCCGTGGTTCGATTCCTGGCGAGGGCATGGCTCATTTTTCATGTATCCTGCTTCAAAAAATACCTAATGTCTCTACAAGTGGACAACCGAACTAAAAGGTGGTGGATGATGATTCTCCACCACCACGATTTGGCGATTGGGTCCCCTAATCCCCAGTCGCCCTTTAAAAGAGGAAGTATACAAGGTATATCTCCCGCCTTCTTCGCATGCCTTCGTGGTGTGGTGGCCAGTACGGTCGACGCGTATTCGAGAGGTCCGTGGTTCGAGTCGCGGCGAGGGCATTACTCATTTTTTCATGTATCCTGCTTTAAAAAATACCTAATGTCTCTACAACACCACAACACCTTAAAAAGCGGCATTTCGGAAATATGCGTCAGTTGGCAAGCACCGATAGTGTTCCGTGTACCGAGATGGCCAAAGCGGAAAACATGAGCCGAAGACACCACTTGCACAATGAAATGCGTTATAAGGCTGACAGGATGTTGTAAATTCGTGCAGGACAATCTGCTGTTGCGGATGTTTAGCATGAATGTGCATCGTAGTGTCATCAATGTAGTGTGATGACGTAGTGTCATCAACAGGCTGTGTCATTGTAGTGTCATGAATGTGCATCGTAGTCTCATCAACAGGCTGTGCCATCAATGTAGTGCGCTGAATGTGCATCGTAGTGTCATCAACAGGCTGTGGAATCGTTTCCAAAGGGATCAAAACTCCTGTAGAAGACGTGGGTCTGGACGCCGGAGGATTACCACAATCGCTTCTGCATGATGTTGTTATTTGGAAGACGCCGTAGATCACTAACAGCACGACACCTGGCGTCGTATCTCTCTGCTGCTGCAGGACGGCCCATATTCCGGCATACTGCGTCGCGTCGATTGCGTAAATGTAGACTGTACGCCCAACGACTTGTGGTTTGTGTTCCTTTGTCCCCCATCGCATGTCACAGCGCGGTTGAATTGGCCTCGTGAACATCGCAGTTGGGCATCAGAGCAGTGAGACCACATGCACTTTACGAATGAGTCTCGATTTAAGATCCAGAACCAGTCCCGAAGGGCAATAATATGGCAAGGGTATCGGACCCGCTATCGGGTGCCAAGCATCGTTGCAAAGTTCAATTTGATTTGGTTTAGTTTTTTATGGCACAGCACGACACTAGGACTATCTGCCTGCAGGGGAAGGATGCCTTCGCGGAGAATTTTCTAAAGGAAACTGGTTAGTATCCACGTTACATATGCGGAAATCCACGAAAATGCCCATGTAGCCAGCCCGTTTGCCTGGATTCGAACCCATGTCGGAACTACTAATATTCAGCTATTTTACCGGGTGGGCGACATCGTCAAAAGATTTCATTACAGAGGAAGAGGCTTACTTGTATGGGCTGGGATAGAAACGAACGACTGCATCGACCTCTACGGGATTCCTGGTGGTTCCGTGACAGCTGTCCGATATCGCAACGGAATTCTACACCCTCTCGTGCGTCCTTTTATCGCTGCAATGCGTGCCGACGCGATACTTACGGACGACAACGCCCGCCCTCATAGAGCTTGAGTGGGGCTGAGTTATCTAGAGAGAGAAACTGTTCCACATCTGGCGTGGACTGCTAAATCACCGCAGCTGAAGGCCTTTTCCACTTGCATAACATTTTGACAAAGCAATATTGTTTCGTATAACATTATATTTAAATTACTGAATTTCACCAAAAATATCTAACAATTTACTTTTACGTTTATCGAAGATTGACTACGTTATTACCAGTTTATTATTTCTGGTATTTCAGGCACAAACTACACGCTATAATCGATGAATTGTACGCACTTTCCGTGTTTCCTGATGGGCCACAGTTCCACAGCGTTCTAAAGTTTCCCGAAATTCCTGATCCAGAGAGAACACATGTTCTTTACGGTTTAAGTAAGGTACATGTTTTACTTATAAATACTTATCTTTAACCTTTTGTTGACGGTTGACATATATTGGCAAAACC
Source organism: Stegodyphus mimosarum (assembly GCA_000611955.2). Lineage (NCBI taxonomy): Eukaryota > Metazoa > Arthropoda > Arachnida > Araneae > Eresidae > Stegodyphus > Stegodyphus mimosarum. Next base: position 331,584 of record KK118615.1, on the reverse strand, counting down.
TAATGCGCATAAAAAGATGGATGATGTGTGTATATGATAAAAAAACAACTGTTTGCAGCAATATCCGTCCCCAAGCTACATTTGCGAATAATGTATTTTTGCTATTAAAACAATAATCTTGTAAGCTTGTAACGTATTTTATGTTAATTAACCAGTAATTATAATTTCGAACGTTAATATGACTTCGTCCTTCCGTATTTCTCAACAGAATGTAAAATAGCTTTTAGTGTAGTAGTCTGATTACTTTATCTATGTACATCAAAGTAGAATTATCGATGCAGTGTTAATTGTTGGTATACATTTTTCTATTTTTTTTTTCAGCCTTTTCTTAGTTCATCATAACAGTGTTAACGTTTCTTAGGAAGATGGGTTTACAAAACCTTTTCTCTTTTCTTTTCTATTGTTCATGTTTCATGCACTAAATTTATTAATTAATTATCATGTACTTCGCACTTACTCCACGTACAATTCAAATCAACAGCAAAATCACAAAGTATTTAAAAACAACATATCTTTGGATTTTCCGATAGACAGTCTCGCGCGCTGGGGATGGAAATGTTTTCTTCCGTGCACGTGTTCCCCCGACTCGCTTTGAAATCATTGAGTTTGTTAATCAAAAATTCATTATTAAAGTTTAACAAAATATGAAATATAATATTCGAAATTCAAAATTCGGGCTTGCAGGTGCATGTGTTCGGGTGGAAGTCTACGTTGTTCAAAATCAAATGGTTCTAGGTAAATGGTACCCTCGTTTCAATAGTACCGTCGTTTTTTCAGGGTGCGAGGAACATACATATTCTTCATCACTTAATTTCTTTGAAAATAATACAGGGCGATAATATTTGGTAGCAACAATTTCAAAAGCGATTCGCCGTTTATAGTGAATGATACCAAATCCCGTTTCGAGACTAATAGCCCATTCGGGCTAATGCCCTTTTGGGCTAAAAATGAGCAGTCATTCTATGCAATACATAGACGTTTATGCAGTACAAAAAGTTTAATTTGATAATGTCGCAGACATTTTTGAGTTGGTTTATTTGTTAATTAACTAATTATTATGATTTTTGATCTTTACTATAAATTCTTATGTTAATTAACTAATTATTATGATTTTCGATCTTTACTATAAATTCTTATGTTAATTGACTAATTATTATGATTAATTTGAATTATTTATTATATTATTATTATTATTATTATGAAATATATTTTTGAAGAGCTTTAATAAATATGGTTATAAATGTATATTTATAGGATTTTGGTTTAGCTGGATTACGTATAGGTGTGATCTACACCCCGTGCAAAGACATGCGAAATTGTTTAATTCAACTCACCGCCTTTGCAAGCGTGCCATACCCTATTATGGACATAGCAGCAAGATTATTAGAAGACATAGGTATACTAGCAGCAGCCAAAAATCTTTTAAACAGTTTTATATTTCAGTTAATGATTGTATTTTCAGACAATACAAATACGTACTATAATACAAATTTCTAAATTGCAAGCTCTGAGGGGCATATCCATCCAAGATGCAACACAATGAACGAGGCGCTAATAGGCTAGAAATTTGCACCATGCTTAGATATTGCTAGAACATTCGAAAGAAAAGAAGGCTCTTTTAAATATTGGAATTGTGTGCTTTCAGATGAATCTCGATTCTGCCTTAATGCACGACGGTCTTATCCCTGTCTGTTGGCACTACAGTAGCAGAATTATTTCCCTTGCATTATGCATCATCATATTAGTCCTCATCTGGATTATGTTTTAGGATGCCAGTGGACTTTTCTGCCTCTTCCAACTAATTCGCATCGTCAGCACATTCAACAGCCACTCCTACATTTGTGAAATTCTGGAGCCTGTTGCCTATTACGGACATAGCAGCAAGGCTACGTCCTCTTGTTGCCTATTAAGGACAGAGCAGCAAGGCTACGTCCAGCAGCAAGGCCTATGATGGACATAGCAGCAAAGCATCCCTAACTTCAAGGCTTGCCTGTAGCCAAGTTTCAACAAAACAGGCATGATTGCACGTAGCACACAGCCTGCAGCATTCAATAACTCTTCACTGCTTTCCAGGTAGTACTGCTGTCCTAACATTTTTCTCGATATAGCTCATCGAGAACGTCTGGTAGATGTTGGCAAAAGAGTTGCCCAGCCCACATCTTTTGCGGCTGCGCGAGATGAACTTCTACATCTGGTGGACAAAACGCAGACTGGAATACCACAAGCACACATCCAAAGTTACTTTCTATAAGTGCTGCGACAGCAGTTATTGCCAGCCATCTATGTATCTTTTTGTCTATACGTTGAACTCCCACCCCTTTAATGAAGAATACTGTGGGGCTGGGGAATTTTGAATCCTGTGCCGAAATTGCCGAAACAATTGATCAGCCATCCACTCAGCATATACAGCCATAAGGCTGAGATTAACCATAAAGCTCCCTTAACATTGATTAACTGTGCTCGACTGGTAATTTGGTTAATTTCGTCAACGGGACTCATTGGGCCTTTGTTAAACACATGAATTAATAAAATAATAGAATACGGAAGGAAAACATAATCAACATACACAGATAAAAGAAAGACTCGATATAACTTCCTCTTGCTCTTTACAAATGTAGATAGGACACGTTATAAGCTTTACTTCCTCTTAAATACTTGCTTATTTAATTCAGTATTCAATCTTTGAACCCCACAAACACTAACAAGCAAATAATTGCTTTAGTGTATGAACAAATACGTAAAACTTAAGAAGATTTAACTACCCTTTATTTTTCAGAATAAATATATCAGTTCCTAACTCGAAACGTACAGCAAAGCCTCCACTTGGGTTTGAACTTAAATGAATATAAAATTAAACTTAACTAAGCTTAACTAAAGCTGGCTGAAGATATAGCCGAAGCTATCAAGATCTAAGTAACTGGTCCTTAGACATTAATTAAATCGGCGAAGCCAAACAAGGGCCTAAAGTATGGCCGAGCGTAGCAAAGCTAAGGGAGACGTAGCCAAAAGGAAAACGCGCGCTGCTAGTTGGAAACTCACTCTCTCACTCGAAGTGGGTCAAACATCGACTTAAATAGTACGCTTACTTATTTGCATTTACTGTGTTTCTGAAATTGCATTCTGGTAGGAAATTGTAAGCTGAAACTAGAATAGATGGAAAAGATGCATAAACTTAAAATAAGTGTTGATAAAATTAGGATAACCCTTACATCCTCTTGAAATGCGATTAATTATTTATAATGACCTTGCTTTCGTTTTCAATAATATATTTCATAATTTGTTGAACTGCAGACACTTTGTATTGTAGAATAAATCTTTCGCGGGAATTTGTGTTTCAAATCCTGGTAAATGTTTGCTCTCATAATTGAAAGTATGTAATATGTAATATTCAGCATCTGCTAGATGTGTTGGCGTTCCTCAACCACATCTTACATTCTTTCTTAAGAATCGCTGGAAATAAGATGGAAACTTTACATGATTTGTTGTTAATTGTACTAGGAGGAATTTTTTTTTCATTCTTTATAGGGAAACTTGTGGGAAGTATTCATGAGTTAATCTTCCTGTAATTGCCTCGTCCCATCTTCTATGCCATTTTATTAAAACTTATTTAGAAATTTTATTGTTGATTGTAAGTCTTGAAAAGGAAGATGGATATCAGCCGTATCTTTAAATGTGGCTTCCTTAGCTGCTGTATCAGCAGCTTCATTCCCTATCATACCTGTATGTCTCCGTATTCAGTTTAGGCTAATGGGACGAAAATTCATTTGCATGTTTATTGCCAGCCATGGCTTCCACCAAAAATTCTGATCTACACTGCTCGACATTGAAAATGCAACACCAAGAAGGAGTGGTCCAGAAAGTGATGAAATTTGGAAAAAAGACAGATACAGCAAGCAGCAATAAGTGATCTTTATTTCAAAATGATAGTCAGAATACAGAGCGAGAAAGGCGTCGGCTCAGTAGGATGTAGGACCACCGCGAACAGCGATACACGAAGAAACACGTCTAGGCATAGAGTCAATAAGAGTGTCCTGAGAGATGGCTCTCTATTCCCTTTCAACCATTGCCACAGTTCGTCTTCTGAACGAGGCAGGGGCAGAGTCTGCAAACGGCTCCAATCACATCCCACACATGTTCGACTGGTGACAAGTCAGGAGAGTACGGTGGCCAGGGAACATCTGTATACCTTGCAGAGCATGCTAGCAGATGCGAACATTGTGTGGTCGGGCGTTATCTTGCTGAAAAATGGCATTAGGCAGCCTCTGAAGGTAGGGGATTACCACTGGCCCCCAGTACATTATCCAAGTATCGTTGGGCCGTCAGTGTGCCCTGAATACGAACTAGAGGTGACCTGGAATCGTAGGCAATAGCGCCCCAAACCATTATGCCACGTTGTCGCGCGGTGAAGCGTTACACAGTTACTGCCGGATTAGATCTGTCTCCATGTCGACGCCACACACGTATGCGGCGACTGTTACTGGATAAACAGAAGCGTGACTCATCTGAGAACACGACGTTTCGCCATTCTGTCATCCACATCGTTCCAGTCCGGCACCATTCTAAACGTTGGCGTCTATGCTGTGGGGTCAATGGCAGTCTTCTTAAAGGACGTCGTGAGTGCAGGCCATGTTCAACTAATCGACGGGAAATGGTTCTCGTCGACACGGGAACATCCAGGGTATCTTGCACATGCTGCAGAATCGCGGTACAAGTGACTTGCAGGACCGCCACAGCTTGTCGGGTGATGCGTCGATCCAAGCGTGCTGACGTCACTCTGGCTGCACCTGCACCCCTCCTTCTTCCCACATTTCGTTTTCCAACCATGTTCGCCATAGCCGATGCCCCGTGCTCGCATCCATGTGGGTATCAGCTGCGATTTGACGTAAGGACCAACCCGCCCTTCTCAGTCCGATCACCATACCCCTCGTAAAATCGCCTATCTGCTGGAAGTGCCTTCGTTGACGGCGGCCTGGGATTCTCTCCTATTACACGTATCCTCCGGGACAAAAACCAACTTTCTTCGATAATTCGTCTGGCAGAAATAACGACACGAATATTGTACATTCCGCACATTTCTTCTCTTATATCTTACTTCACGTGCGTCGGAGAGGTGCGCATTTCACATCATTCGCCTAACTCAGTGACGTGCGTCTACTCTAAAATTTGCATAAATTTCTGAGCACTCCTTTTTGGTGTTGCATTTTCAATGTCGAGCAGTGTATTTGCGTTTCAAGGTCGAATGAGAGTATAACTTTCACTTTTGTTCAGCAAATATACATTTGGTATCTGTTGTTCTTTATAATATTGCATCTTGGATGGCTAGCCATTTACTTTACTATTGATAAAGATCAAGTAACGATCCAATATGACTTTTATGTATTCCATTATTTCTGATGTGATTAACATTAATTTTCTGACCTCTGTAAATACTATGTTTTAAAAAGTTAGTTTAAAAATAAAACAATTTTAGAAGTTTTAAAAACTTATTAGTTTTTGATAGACATTAATGTCTTATTGTTAATTGTTTAAAATCTGCTAACAACCTATTTTTAAATTTTATTTCGTGCTACTAGCCGTTTAAAAGCAATTCATATGCCCTAAAACAGATTTTTGTAATTGCTCTTCTGTTTCTAAACAAATTCATCTCTGTAGTATAATTTCCTTCCTTCTAAAATGCCAACCTCTCGCATTAAATTATTCTTTATTTCAAGTTCATCATGTGTTCGGTGAATTATTGGGACAGCAAACTATAACCATTTCTTCAACAACCCTCCATTAGATTTTATGTGCACTGAGAGGTACAACAAACATAAAATAACAGTTCACAAACTATTATTACTACTCACCTAAATAAATAGTGAACTAAGTTTTTGATTTTGAAAGCTGTAACGCACACTTATTCCGTAACATAAAATCTGATGTGAACACCAAATGACCTCCTCGTACGGTCTATTAAATTATGCACATTTTTTTCTGGATTTTATTCAAACGTATTTTTTCGAACTTCATTAGAGATATATTTCTCGTTCTATTAATTCAGTTCTCACTTCGCGGCAAGGCAAATAAACATTTTTTTTAATAGCAGGCACTAGTTCTTTTTAGGCTTTCACCACTACTAAGGCTAGAACTGGTGGCGGCCACCGTTACCTCCTATGAGGGAACAGACAATTTACATCCATGCCTTCTCCTGGATTCGAGCCCGGGCTCTTCGGTATCGCAGTCGGCTCCCCTAACCACTATACCACGTGGGCGGCAGGCAAAAACATATAAAAACTCAAAACATCTTCATTAAAATTTGTAAAATACACAAAAACCTATAACACCGAATACAAATGAAAATAGTTTATTTTACAATTAAAATTAAAGTTTCTATGCAAAAAAGGGCAGGGGGGGCAATTTGGCCAGAGGGTAGGAAGGCAAAATTTTTGGTGCACAAATCTGAAAGTTAACTTTTGGTCCCACTAGGGCAAAAGACACAAGTCGATGCACCGACTGACTTAATTCACTATTCTAGTAAGAGTTTCAAATGACGGCCTGGTTAAGCCTAGAGCCACTTTTAAATTATTGACAATTCTACGACTACTGCATGCAAATTAACTAAACACATAAAAACCTTAACTGGAACATAAGAACAACATAATCCAATCACTTTTAAATTAAAAAATGCACAATATATCAAGATACCAAGATACAAGAATAAAATACTGAGCTCACCAAGCCTTTGTAACAGGTGGTATATATATTGTTACGAAATGTACAGGCGCGGTAGATAGGTTCCCCGCAGAGCAGGTTTAGGTTTGCCAGAAAATGGCAATGGACTGCAGAGTTGCATATTTGGCGAGAAAATCACCCATTTCGTGACATTTGGAGACAAAATTGGCGATATGTTATGGACGCATGGAGAACCTCCTGGAAAGATTTCTTACTGGTTTAGCCCAGAATGTTCTCGAACACAAGCCAAAAGCTATATAAACCCTGCTGGTACGCAGAGAGTGAATCAGTGAGGAGTCTACCGAGTTGATAGTCAGTCAGTGCGTAGTCTAGTGCCGTGTTGATCGTCGGGTGCATCGAGCGAGTCTCTTAATGTATCGCGAGGCAGTGCATCGTCGAGTTTTATCTTACAGTGTGTTGAGCTCCGGGAACGACTCAACCGAGTCGAAAGCTGTACTCTAGTGTATCGACTAGTGCATCGCGAGTTCTAGCGTGGAGAGTCTCGAGAGTACGTGGAGTTCCGAGAACGACCGAACCGAGTCGGGAGCTGCACTCTAGTGCTTATTATTTCAGCGTGTTTACAGTAGTTATTCGAAGACTGTAAATGTGATTTTGAAGCTGTCTTGAAAATACTGGCCAATAAAGTGTGTTTCGATACTCTATCAAGTAGTGTCGTCCTTATTCACTTCAAATCCGCGAACCCTTAACGTACGTACGAAGAAGAAGAAAAGAAAAACGTAACAATATATATATATCTACATATATACGTATGGTTTCGCCAAATGCAACAAAAAAAGGAGGTGCACAACTACATGTTATAGCAGTCTTATATATAAAACTTCAACGTACATACGTACGTATATACGTCACGAAAAAGTTCATTTAAATCTATTTTACAGTCCGTTTTTGGAAAAAGAGCCTTTATTCTGTTCGAAAGTACAAATGTCACGCAAAAAAGTCATACAAATGGATTCAAGAGCGGTCAAAATGGATATTTTTGTTGAAATACCCGAAATCTTTCGCGATTACAATATTTCCTTTCCTTTGTACAATATAATGGTCAAATTCATTTAACTGATTGTTATTTATAAATGGAACGGGCTGGCTGCATGGGCGTTTTCGTGGTTTTCTCCATGTGTAACGTGTATACGAGCCAGTTTCCCTTAGAAAGTCCTCCACGAAGGCATCCCTACCCTTAGGCAGATAGTCCTCGTGTGCTTTGCCATAATTGAATAACCCAACCTAACCTATTTATAAATGTAATCATTTATAATTCATTATTCTGGTATGATAAACATTAATTTATGATGTATGTTATATAAACAATCTTTATTTCAGATTGGTGCAAAGCATATATTGCCGAGTTTAAAAAACGTTTACAAGCCAAATTCACCTCATGTTCAACATATATGAAAAAACTAGGAATTAATGTTAGAGATTCAAAAGCTGGCCTCTTTTTGTGGATGGATTTTCGCCATGTATGTAAATATGTCATTTTAAAGTTTTATTACTGAGCTTCCGTTACTACTGAAACTAATAAATAAATCACAAAAGTCAATTACAAAATAACTTAACAAGATATTCACCTGAAAACTTTTTTTGTTTCTCAACATTATCTTCATAATTATCATACAGTGTACAAATTACAGTGTAGAAAGTAGTGAAGAGTAAGGGTTATCAACTATGCCATTTAAAACACAAAACGTTTAGGTAAAGTATTTCTGTAAATACGATGAAAATCGTCTAGACAGCCTCTATAGTCTATATTCCATTTTCAAACATTCTTATTTAGACTTCCGATGCTATTTCAATGGACATTAGCGTCAGGTCTGTTTCAGCGAACTGTAAGACTTTGCACCGTCATCCATATGAAATGGACTTTAGAAAAGTTTGTTATTGAAAGTAAGAGATCTAGTTTAAATTAAAGGAAAGTAGCAAAGAATTACTAATGTCGGCAGCATAATGTTTATACAAGTTTAATTTATGCAGCTCTATGTCTATAAAGAAGAAAGTCTGTTTGTTTGTCCTCTAATAAATCAGTTACTACTACAGCTATCGTCACCAAACTTTCTAGAATTCTTTTCTGGGTTCTGGAAGAGGTCGTCGTCCAATTTCTTCAAAAAAAAAGTAGCTAAAATCATAGATATTAATTAAAAGCCCGGAAAAAAGATCATTTTCGCCTTCATTTTTCGATTGGCAACAGTCTCGCAAGCTGAAGATGAAAGTCTGCTTTATTTCGAAAGTTGTTGCCACTGCCCGCTTTCAAATTGTAAAGTTTGTTAATAAAAAAGTTCTAAGTTTTGCGATGATATAAAAAGAGTATAGCCAAATATTAAATACATTATTCCCTATTCCAAAAATTCGTGGGAAGCCATTTTGAGTATTTCCATCTTCGTATGACTTAATCAGCCGAAATATTAATTAAAAACTCTGAAAGCGCTAATTTTCGCACTCATTTTTCCGAGTGGCAACAGTCTCGCGCGTCGGAGATAGAAATGCTTTATTTCGATAAATGTTGCTACTGCTCGCTTTTCAAATCGTAAAGTTTGTCAATAAAATCTTTCTAAGTTTTACAAAATCTATATATATATATATAACGTAGAACGTCTGTTTGTGTGTTTGTTCGCATTGTTGACTTCTGATTAATTATGACCCATTTTTGGCCACATTTAATCGACTAAAATTGAGTATAGGTGAAATATTGGATGGAACTTGAGTTTTTACGATTATTTGATTAGAAAGACGAAAATCATTAAAAAACGGCGCGCCATTGTTGCTGATATAATGATAGCGAATTAGTTCAGTTTTCTACCGAAATGTTTTATGTGGGTTATATATCGCATCAGACTGAAAAATGTATGACTATGAATCTTATTTTTTGCATCGTTATTAGGGAAGGATTACAGCGCTTTCGTTCTATCTGTTGTTAGATACATAACTCTCAATCTAACTTAACTGACATAGGGTACTTCCGCTAGTGTTAGAATGAAGAGGCGTAAATTAACTTTAATACATTAGTTACAACAATAAATTTTGGCAATTAATTAACAGTATGCATATTACTGGAAACCTTTGAATTTTTAAAGTAAATAAATCGCAAAAGGCAATTACAAAATAAGTAAGTATTAATTCCTTCAATTCAGCACGGTTGTTCAGAACACAGAATTCTTTCGATACTTTTTGATGTGTTCTAAAGTTGAAAGTTAACAATCATATTTTCTTTTTCAAAATTACTTCCACATTTGGTAGCTAATTTGGCGCCCCTTCTATTTAGCGTTCACCTTAATTTGGCGATGCTTCTAGAAACACGAGATATTTTATTGTAATTTGTCAATTTTCATTCTGATATTAATAAAAGTATATTTTATTTTTATGTATAATTGGATTAAGAGGGCTTGTACACCTTAAAACCCTTAAGATCTCCTAATATATTACTGTTGCAAGAATTGCGATAGCTTATTTATTTCAAAAGCAAACTTCTAACTTTTTACAGCTGCTTTCGGAACTAGTAACCAGAAAGTTTGTGTTGCCACAAATATTTTTGTAACTTAATCTGCTTTGTGACAAAATTTTTATGCGTTTACGTTATGTTTCCACCTTGCGTGCACGCTATTTTTAAAATGGCTAATGGTATATACTTAAAATATGAAGGAATTCTTTATATGGGCAGTATCTTCTAAATGAACCAAAAATCTGATGAATATTTTAATATTAAAAATTTTATGCGTTGAAAAAAAGCTAGATTCTTTTAATAAAATACATTTTATAAACGCAACTCCAAATAAAATAAGAATTTAACATGAAATTCTTAGGATTTTTGTTCACAATAGATTTTAAATGTCATAAAAGCTATATATTAAATATGGAATTAAATTATGCAATTGTTTTAAACGGTGCGCGCAAGATGGAAACATGACGTGAACGCATAAAACATTTCGTCACAAAGCAGATTAAATTATAAAATTATTTGTGGCAACACTAACGTTCTGGTTAGTAGTTCTCAGAGCAGCTACATTATGTAGTCAGCTGTAAAAAGTTGTAACACATTACTTTTAAAATAAATAAGTTATCCCAGTTCTTACAACAGTAACATATTCGAAGATCTTAAGGGTTTTACGGTGTACGAGCCCCCTTAAACATAATATTCATTTGATTTTTTGAAAGTTATGATTTTAAATGTTAACATTTCTTAGGTGTGTGGTTCAAAATCTTTTAAACAAGAAAGAGACTTTTTCCTGTACCTCCTAAATGAGATGCATTTATACATTGTACCTGGAGAAGAACTTCTTTCAGCTCAACCAGGATGGTTCAGAATGATTTACACCGGTTACCCAAATCACTTGGATGAAGGTACTGTGTTTGTTATATAATATGATCATAGAATTTTTCTTCTTTTGCATGATATGTTAGTTCTATGACATAACAAATAGAATATTTATGGCTAATAGATGATTCTACGGACTTAAAAAAACAACTTAAATCTAAACTAGTCAACATAAAAACTAAATTAAGTTTATATAAAACTTTAATAAGGCCCGTTGCCCTTTACGGAAATGAATGTTAGATACAGAGCAGAGAAAGACTAATATCAACTTTTGAAAGAAAAATCCTGAGAAAGATCTTTGGACCGGTAAAACAAAATGGCATGTGGGGGATTCTGTATAACCATGAACTATGTGGAAAGTATAGGAAATATGGTGAAACTGATATTGTGAGAATCGTGAAGGCATCTCGTATTAAATGGCTAGGTCATGCGTTTAGATATATTGATGCATTCCCAACCAAAAAGGTAACTTTTTCGAGAATTGAGGGAGTTAGACGAAAAGGAAGACCACCCGCTAGATGGATAGATGATATTGAACAAGATTTAAAGTTAATTGGAGTTAACCGATGGAGAGCTATTGCACCGAATGGGGGCAGGTGGAGGAAACTTGAAGAGACAGCCTTGGCCTTCAACAGGCTGTGGAGTTTATGAAGAAACAGAAGAAGTTAGTATTTATCCATTCATATACCATATAATGTGGTCCATATAATATAAGTTCTTATCCGTTCATGTACCGTAGGTATTCAGTGTATCTGCGTGCTGTACCTCAATTTTGTTGCATAACATAATGCGACGTCAAGTTATGTGAGACATATATCCCAATGTAACGAAGGTTATTGTTCAAAATACCGCGAAAAGAGCTGCATTTAACCCTTTCGTGGGCCATTTATGTCTCTTTTGAATTTCTCCCGGTTTTTTACGCTTTATTATCAATTAAACAATAGCATTTAAGGAAATATATTTTATTTCTCCAAATTTTTCATTTATATTTAAATTCTAGGGGTAGGAAGTATGCTTCCCACGGGACCTTTTAGGGTCATAGAGAAAATTCAATTTAATGGCGATTATTTGCCATGAAAAGATGAGAAACATGTTGGAATGCCCAAGAGTATATCACATTCTGCACACATATAGCGGGTCCTCTTTTCTTGAGCCTTTGTGCTACATTTCCTACATCGTCTATAGTTGGAAGCCATCTTTGGCATATAATTTCCCACACTGGCTAAGCATACATCATCCGTAACTGCACACGTTTTTGCTTGGAAGCTAGCAGAACGGCATTTCCTTTTTCTTCAGGAGTATCCGTCTATTAGTTGACGAGCTAATGCTATATGGAATGTTAGCTGGTCTTTTTTTGTTTACTTGCCACACTATAAAACTATTTACGATGCCAATATCAATAAGAAAATAAAAAATACGATGCTACCATTTTACAGATCTTTTTCCTATTTGGTATCTTTCTTTTCTTTGATCGAAGCCATCAACTCCTCCCACGATATCGTTATATACAGCAGCAGCCTTTAGGGCAACGTACTTCTGTTTTAGTACCATCCTTTTTCGTCCGATTTACAGATGTAATAATCGTTGGATTATGTTCAGTAGTCAACAAAGTAAGAATTTCACCGTTAGGCCTATTATTTACTATTCAAATTAGATAATTACTGGCACAAAATTAGCAGAAATGTAAGAAATAAGTAAATACAATTACAATAAAAACAATACTTTCTTTATATCTCTTATAAACATACTATTTTTGAACTAAATATTCTATTTTTTCCAACATACATATTGCACATGGCTTTTATACACGATGCAATAACATTTTCCCTTTTCACCCATTATTTATTATTCAATATTAGATAGTTACTGCAGAAATATATAAAACAAGGAAACTTTATTATAATAAAAACAGTGTTTTGCTTACACATGCAGTAGAATCGTATAGCAATGCAAATGTCAAATCAAAACAGGTGTCTCAGTGGAACAGATCTCGCTCAATGCGTTGGAACTAAAAACTAAACATGTAAATGTTAGTTATGTCTAGTTAAATGTCTAGTTAAAAACTAAACATATAAATCTCTTAAAAAAAAGAAGACTTATTTATTGATATTATGATATTTACTCTTACTTGTTACAATGACATTATTCGAAATTGCTTATCTTGTTCTACAAGGGGTAGGGTTTATTATTACCCAGGCACCCTGGTGCTACACCGCTATTTTCGTATTCACGTTCGAACTTTCAAAACAAATGTGCTAATTCTGTTCCAATCGACAGATCGCAGCACAATACTGAAGTGGAAATTAGTGTTCCTAACGTTATAATAGCACAGTCAAAACGTTATAGTGGTTTTTGTGCTTCCCACAGGGGTATTTCCCAGGATCATGTAGGTGGGAAGTAATCTTCCCAAGGCCCACGAAAGGGTTTAAGTCGACATACTTAAAATGATGCTTCGTCACAATGTCTATTCAATAAAGATAGCTATGACACCTTGCCAAGTATGGACTTCTTGCAGGCTATTTCATGGGCGCCGGAGGTGTATTCAAGCTGCAACCTATCTATCTGTTAGGAAAAGTGTCATCGAGATAATCGAGCACATAGCGAGCAGAATCAGCCAGAACTCCATCTTATCGAAACCAGCCTTCCTCTCTAATACCTCTTGTTGAAACCCAACCCCTTCTCTCATCGAGTTTTAGTGTAAACCATTGCTGTAGCATGTTGAGATATGACGTATAATTTACTAGCCCATTAAAGAAGTATGGTTCAGTAGCGTCCCACATGTGCTGCCGACATCATAACATGTAGAGGACATAAACATGTCCGCGTTTTATATGCAATATATATTACTGCAACAGACTGGAGAGGTTAATTGAGTAGACAGAATGATGAAACTTGAACACAAAGAAAGTTGTAGATTCAGCACATTTTATTACGAGATAAAACAATTCTTGAAAAACATATTCTGATCCACACATCATTACGGCGCAATATGCACTTCGCATTTTTGAAAGCTTAACACACCTTAAGACAATGGATGATACAGAGAAGTGGGCCGCTACGTATCTTATAGAAAGTAGCAAACCTAGTAACACGGCCTCAAAAGGCAGAACACGCTGTCTCAACAATCTCAAAACCTCGCTATAAATGAACGCAAAATAATTTGCATTCTGACGAGGAAACGGAAAGAGAGAAGTGATAGTACAGATTCAAAGCATAAATTAACTGGTTATTCAAATTAAAGAACCTCACTATGGTATGATGCGTATTAAATCGGAATGACGTAGTTTGGACTGAAATATTACAAACAGATTCTGCTTTTAGGATAGAAAGGGAAATAGCCAAATAAAATGAAGAATAAAAGGGGTATTACCAATTAAAATCAGAAGTTTGCTTTACATATCTTTTTTTTCAGTTGAGAAACCAAATGTGCAATATGTTCCATACCTACATCCGAGGACAGCTATGGATCAGACCATAAATAATTTATATAGACTTACGGCCGGTGTTTGAAGATGGTGGTAATGAAAGCTTTCATTAGAAAAAGGTCCATGAGAGATGCTGCATTGTTATTCCGACAATACAGTGAAGATCCGCAGAATTGAGGGCAAGGCAACAGGGTGATACAATTTAATTCAAACAGCTATAGCAAAGAACCTCTATGTAAAGAAGGAAAGGCTCCATAGACGTAATGTAAACCACTTTGTCTGCAACGCCTCTACAAAGAAAAGGGAACATTCGCCAAGGGATTTGGCGACGGAATCTGTTGGCGAGAATTTCCCCTCTGTGATGTGCCGATTCTTTGGTACCTAGCCGACATTTTCCCCCTTCGCGACGTGTATAGGAAATTGAGGAACACGGGTTAAGATGAATCGTTCTTTGACTTGTCGCGATAATTTAAACTCGGAAATGATGAAATATTAGGTGAAGTTTCACTTTCACTGGCTGTTGAACTTCCATTGTTCATATCGCTACTTGAAACCAAAGAACCTATTCTTTGTTTAAACTCTTGCTAAACGTAACGGTCGAACCTGTCCAAACCAACTTCGACATTCAGCTTCGAGCTTTGGCGCTTTTTGGCGACAGATATTTCGCGCATGCGCAGTTGTTTCCCTTTTCGTTGGAAGGGAGCCACTTCTGCTTCTGCGAAGTTTTCCTTCTTAACAGTACATATTCTTTGGCTATAGTTCGACCGTCTCAAACGCAACCCTGGCTGGCATTCTGCCAAAACACATAGACTCGTCCAAAAGGGGAGCTGTTATTTGCTGCGACGTGAAAGCTCAGGTGAAAATCTCCTTTTCTCCGGAAAGAGATAAGCTGGAGGGGAAAAAAGTACCCATCTTTCCACCCTATTTTGAGAATAATTCGGCCAGAATGGCGCATGCGTGTTTGCACCCATGGTCGCGGATGAAGCGGTCGAACTATACTATGCTGCAGTCCGACACAATTCACAGGGCATGATGAGATATCTAATGGAAGCTTTTGCAATGCTCAAACAGTGCATCCAAGCAGGAGGAGGATATTTAGAGCACATTATTTTCAAGATTCACCAGTTGTCCGTATTATACACCCCATTAAAATGTCTACGTGTACACTATTATGCCCCAGTTTATTTGCAACACAAAATAAAATTTCTTCAATAAACGACCCTGCCAAAGAACATTTTACATTTTTGAAGATAGCAGACTGCAGTAAGTTGTCAGTACCGAAGCGGAAAAGAAAAATATGAGATATTCCAAGATAGAAACTTAGTTCAAAGGGAAAAGTTATGGTTTGCAATTTTTTTTATTGGCTGTTAAAAGTTACAGTATTGGTCGTTTGAGTTCCAATTTGCTATTATCTGCGTATATATATATATAACATAAATGGCGTTGAAACGATACACGTACGACTGAAATTTCCGGCTTAAAACATTTGCAAAGAATAGAATTGTAAAGGAATAATGTGCACAGAGAGGAAGTGCATTGACGCACATTATGTAAAACACAGGGACAGACAGTAGAAGTACCAATCACAGAACACCATCTGCAAAGTACTGCTTGTGGAAAAGCTTCAATGAGCAATGTGGGAAAACTGCTTCTTCAATCAGGTGTTCGAACGTGCTAACAAGATGTCATTTACACTAACGAGATGAACTTATAAAGCTTCTTTGTCTGCACGGGGAAAATATTGCCGAAGTAGTGGGAGTTGCTCGGCGAAATCAGAGCTCAGACGAGGCCCATATTGCGTAAAAAATGTACGGGGCTTGGTAAAAATATTTGAAGAAACAGGATGCAAATCTGGTAGATCACAATCCGGATGACCATTTGTTCAAGCTGATGTTGTTGTGAAAGTGCATAATGCGGTTACCGCAGATCCTGTGTATACTGCAAGAATTGTTGACCGCAGTTAGGACGTATCGGAAACCGCTGCTAGCAAGGTTCGACAATCTCCACATGCAGTGCATTACCATCTGCGAAGATGGGCATGTTGAAAACTTGTAATTCCAATAAATCCTTTTTTTTCCCTGCTCCTCTCTTGTACTGACATTGGTCCTTTAATGTTATCTTCTTTACAAATGTTTCAACAGCAATGTTCGTCATACATGTATCGTTCCAACGCTTTTTATGGTTTTTCAATGCGTTGATCAATTACCCCAGGAAAAAAGTGGCTGTTGCCATTCGAAAATTTCGAAATTATTTCACTGTAAAAGAACACGTGAGAGCTCTGTTGTTTTAAATCATCACAACCTCGAGCGCATGCCTTCAAATAACGATACCTGAAATTTCGTTTTGATTGGTTGAACGAATAGGCCGCCGGGGGTTTTTACTTCGGGAAAGTTTTTTATGACTACCCTGTATATATAAAATAAACAAAAATATGCATATAATTCAATAACAGTAGTTTTTAACATAAAAAAATCCACCGTCCTTGGAAGTAGATTAGAATCTATTTCTAGTTTAATTATAAATATATATATAGTCTTTTCCCCGTATTCGTGGTTCACAAAATCGTTTGAAGTTTTAAAGTGATAAACAACACCAGGTGGTAACTACAAAACACAGCTACTGATAAAAGCTAAACCTATATTACTACAGAAATTACGACTATACGCAAATGCATGAGCTTTCGTGACAGATGTAACTAAATAAAGGAGGGATGAAATGATAATCTTCGGAATCTCGTGCACATTCTCAGGTCTTTGAAAAAAACTACGCTTTCCTTGAATGATCTTTTCTCCATGAAGGCTAGAAAATATCAACAGTGAACCATGGCCAAAACATCTAAACTCCTTCTCCTCCCCCCACGTACACAGATTTCCTCGTTCAATTTAATCCTCGTTAAATATCTCTTAGTTCTGCTTTAACAATTTCTCTGTTCTTATTAATGATGTTTTACAACTGCTTTCTCATTCAAAAACTTTTATTTACGTTACAATGTTTAGGCAATAAGAGAAGTGACGTAATTTTCGCTTCTAAATTTAGCTTATTCATTAAGAGAAGCAAAAAATTTTGGATAGAAATTTCGCATTAATTATCTAAAAAGGTACTTCATATTTTAATCACGTACTCTTGAAATTTTTTCTACCCTAGTGTACGTGCTGATTATTGCCAAGGTCCTCTCTTTTTAAAAAAAGAAGCCACATGACTTCCTTGACTTCCTTCCCAATAAATTATACACGTTTTTTTTACTGCATTTCATTTAAACTCATTTCCGCGAATTTCATTACAGATACATTTCTCATTCAATCAGTTCAGTTCTCACTTCGCGGCAAGGAAAAATACATAAAAGATCAAAACATCTTCATTAAAAATTGTAACCTATAAAGAAACCTAAAACAGTATAAAAAATTCTTTTGCACTTAAAATTAGAGTTTTTGTGCAAAAACAAGCAACTCGGACAACGGGCAGACAGACAAAATTTACGATGCACAAAATCGAAAGTTAACTTTTGGTCCCAATCGGCAAAAACACACTGAAATTAGGACATAAACTAAACTTAATTCATTATTCTCCTAACAGTTTCAAATGTAAATAAATGGTGGTCTCGTTAGGCTTAGCGGAACTTAAGCAACTTTTAAATTGTTGATAATTCTACATGCATCTGTTGCATGCAGATTAACTAAAGGCATAAAAACCTTGACCGGAACGTAAGAACAGTATAATTCAATTACTTTTAAAGCCAAAAATGCACAATTTTCCAACATATAAAAATAAATACACAGAGCTCAACAAGCCGGGTAAGAAAGTGACTGTTCTATATGCGAAAATTTCGTTGTTCTACGGCTATTCGTTTTTTGAATTATGTGAAATACAAACATCAAGAAAAAAAATTCTTTCTGAGTCCATTTTAAATCCATTTTACAATCAGTTTTGGAGAAAATAGTCCTTTATTTTGTCTTTAAGTGGAGATGTGACACAATAAAATCTTTTAAATGGATTTGATAGGAGCCTAAATGTGTATTTCCGTTGAAATATGACATCCGAAATTTTTCGCCATTGCCATACTTTCTTTACTTCGTATAAGGAAGTAAAAAGAATTTGTCTGCTGTGAAAAGATGAAAAAATTACTATTATATACCATCAGCGTAAAACGAAGCTATGCATGAAAAATACCAAATTTAGTTCACATAATCAAAAGAATTTATTCTTCAGATGAAACTGCTTAAAAATAGAGATATTTTTTAATAATATTTTTCCGTTGATTTTTCATATGTTTTATTCCACTTTCTCATCGGTTTTTAAAACTGTCTTTGGTTTAACCGAATTTTGAGTTAATCGTTGAAATTTCCGGGCGTAGGTAAACCCTGTGTCCTATATTATCTGCATTTATCAGTGCAGGTATGTTCGTTCAATTTATCAATGTTCGTTTGTTATTGATATGAGGCAAAAACCTCGAAATGAAAATGTTTAACGGTTAAATGGAAAATACTGATACTCCAAGATAGATAAAAATGTGAAGAAGGAGGATATCGCATCCAAATTCGGTATTTTGTCAAACAGTTTATCAGCCACCGTAAAATATCTCGATAAGATGACAAGCTACGGTTCTAGAAATTCTGCTCGTACAAAACAAATAAAATCGTGCACTTATGAAGATACTGAAGAAGCTGCTTTGAAGCAAGCGTGTACAGTTCGAGATAAAATATAAACCTTTCTCGAGATTTAATGGGAAAAAATCTGTTGTGTACACCACATGACTTCCTTGTACGAAATATTAAATTATACGCATTTTGCATTTCATTTAAACTTATTGGATTGAATTAAATCTACTTCATCCATAGCGCGTAAACCACAATAGAATAAATGCATTCTTTAAAATTTACTATATTTGTTTACCACAGCGACACTCTTCACTTAACAGCGTTACATCTCATTCATTTTATAACTCATCAGAATGCACAAAAATTATGTATATCATCTGGAGAATTACCTAATCGTTGCCCCATGTTCTATTCAAATACTATAATAAATCTAAAACGATATGCAAAAGGACATTAAACAAACAAACAAAAAGAAAAAAAGAAAAAGTTTTTCACAGACGATTCAGTATTTCTCATTCAATAAATTCAGTTCTCACTTCGCGACAAGGCAAAAATACATAAAAGCTCAAAATATCTATATAAAAATCTACGAAGTAAATCTTAAACACTTATTTTCTCGAATAAATTTCAGAATGGATTAAGCGTGATTTAATTCGCAATAATAAAAGAAGGCGTTATCTTTATTGTTACGAAGCTTAGCTTCTCTAGATTGGCAACAAATCGAATATTCTCTTTAGTTTCAAATGTAAATAAATATGTCCGGCATGAGGATAATTATTAGGCTTAGCCGCACTTAACCAACTTTTAAATTGCTGATAACTCTACAAATCTTGCATGCAGATTCACCAAAGGCATAAAAACCTGAACCGGAAGATAAGAAGAACATAATTCAGTCATTTTTAAAGCAAAAAATGCGCAATTTACCAACATATAAGAACAAAAAGACTGAGCTCACTGAGCCGAGTAGCAAACTAGATACATATATACATAAATTTATATACTTTTGGTGCAGCCGGTTGCAACCAAAATAGGAGGTGCATATCTACATGTTATAACAGTCCTATATACAAAATTTCAACGTTCTGAGACTACTCTTTTTTGAATTATGCGAGATGCATACATAGATACGTACGTACGCACAGGCGCCACAAAAAAAAAAAAAAAAAAAAAAAAAAACTCTTCAGAATCCATTCTAAATCAGTTTTATAATTTTTTGAGGGAAAAAGTCCTTTGTTCTTACGCACAAATGTCACTCAAAAACATTGTTAAATTGCATTCGATGGCGGTCAAAATATATATTTTCGTTGAAATATGATACCCGAAATTTTTCGCAATTAGGACACTTCTTTTTTACTTCCTTTAAATCTGCAACAGCATTAAGCCACACCAGATTTTAGACGAGCAATACATGGCTCAAAAAAGTGTGGATATTGTTGCACATTGACGATTTAAGGAGATGTCTTTAATAACTACTCCAGATAAATAGGAGAAAATTGGCACTTTATTGAAAGAAATAACAGTTCGTACAGCAGGACTTTTAAGACGTTAGAGAAACAATGCAAATTCTCCATAACATGTGAAGAACATCGCCGAGCTTCAAAACCTTTGAAAATAACAATATTACTGAGTTGAAATTTAGATAATATATAAGTGACAGACTATTCTCAGAATTTATTTTATGCTTATAATTAAAATTCAACTGACATTTTATCTTTATATCTTCTCTTCTACTGAATACGTTATTAATATTTTCAATATTTTTAAATTCTTACAGGTTTACGGCGTTTAGAGCAGGCCATACAGAACTATAAACCACTTGATATTGTAGACTAGAATCCCTGTCATTTATCACCGGCTTGTCTGGAAGAAGAACAGAAAACGAAAACTTGAAGAAATTTGTTACGCAGAAAGTGTCTCAATAACTCCTAAGAATAATTGTCCTTTATAATACAGAAACACGCAATGACTGATAGTGAAAAAAATTCTAGCTTTAAACCACTCTTTATCTTCTTTTATTTTGAAAAATAACGAATTAATAAACAGTTCCATTCTAAATTCCAAGCAAAAGTGGGAAGAAAATTGATTAAAAAAAAGAGTAGCCGAGTCTGTTAAAGTCTGAAGATATTTATATATTTAAGAAACAACAAAGAAAACTACCCAACCTTTTACCATTTCTTTTTGTTGTTATTTGGAAAAGAAATGAAATTTTTGTATACTTTCCTTTGTAACTGTGCTTTATAAGTAGGAACTGCAATAAAGCAATCACGTTTTCATACCAATATATGTTTTTTTTTTATCACTTTGAATGCATATTGTTAACTAACTAGATGGCAGATAATGCTATCTTTTGTGTAGAGCAAATAAAGGTTGTTTTTTTTTTAAGTTTCATATCATACTTCATTCAAAACGTAATAACCAAAATGTGGTTTTGACATTTTTTAAACTTAAATTTTTTAAATCTGAAAATTTTTAGCTCAGTCTTCACGTTTTCCTTCACGTTACGAAACATCTGCACTGAAGTATACCTTACACACACACGACCACCATAAAAAAAAAAAACCCACTTATGTACCTTCTATTCTACAACGCCGATTATCGAAATTTAACTTGCATTTTTCATCTTTCGAAAGCGCGATTTAACATATGTATTAGATTTATATATAGCATTGTTCTAACATAGGTGCTTTGACGAAAAATCGGACTTTTTCTGACATAACATAACTATTTTTTTCCATATTTCGATTTTAAGACTCAAATTATGCCCATATTTTAAATTTTGTAAAATCTGATGAAAAACTTAATGAGAAATTTAAAAATTTAACTTAGCGCACTTTTCTCAGTCTGCGCCAAGAAAAATTCACTTGGCGAAATTCTCAATTTATAGTAATATGTTTTTCTTTTTCTTTTTTATTTATTCACCAGGGAGAAAAAGTTTGCATCGTTCATTCTTTCAAATAACTTTTGAGTAAGTGCCTAAAGGAGATTTGGCATTATTTTCGCTTATAACAAATATGTCAGATTTCAAAACGCGCTAATATAAAAATTAGCATATATCCTGGGAAATTCTAAATAAAAACTCTAACTCTTTTCAGGTATGCTTAGGAATATATCACCATTAAGGTGATGGCAAAAATTCTATTGGTTATGGCTCAAAAATATTCTCGAAAAAATATGTAAAAATTACTGAAAAATACAAATTTTAATAAGAAATCAGGAAATAGCTGAGAATTTTGTTTGGAATGAATCTAAATGTCGAAATATGAAAGGAAGAATCAAATAAGTTAAAAAGAAAGAGAGATATTTCTAACATATACCAAATTCAATTAACACTGAGAGCTAATTTTTTAAAAACAACTGAGCGATTTTATGAAATTTGGCTCTTTGGCATAATTTGAATCGCAGATTCGAAATATGGAACCGTCCCATTTTTTTGGGGGGGGAGGACAGAGTACATTACCATCCACTCATTTGTGCCTTATCACCTTTTCGAACTCAGCAGACATTGTTATTTTAGACATTGTGTTTCTTTTTTAAAGTGGCCATTATACACTCACTTTCAAAAGTTAAGCACGAAGATGTAAAACGCAAAAAAATCAACAAATACTGTTTTGATTGATACAAAATTCGGGCCGAAAGTAGCATATATATTTATGCATAAAACGAAATCAATAATTATACACAGAAATGAAAACGATATTAAATTTTTCTACGTTATCAGATAATGACATACTGGAGACTTAAACATAATTACGTATAAAGTGGAAATAAACAGCATAAAATGAAAAAAAAGGGCATTAATACGGTATGTGATTCCCCCTCATCTGTATACAAAGTTTACACCTTGTGACCATGCTTTCAACTAGGTGGTCAACCACCGCAGAATTAAGCAATCGCCGTTCTTCTTGTAGAGCAGTTTCCCGTTCAATAAGAGTGGCTAGAGGTGGGAAACGTGAAGATACAGCACGGCCGAGAGCATCCCAAAGATTTTTAGTGCGATTAAGGTCTGCCGAATATGCTGGCCATGCCATATGCGCAATCCCTTCAATCTCCAGGTAGTCATCGACGATGTCAGCTCTATGGGGACGTGAGTTATCGTCCATTAAAACAAAAGTAGGGCCAACTGCTGCAGCGTACAATCTCACAATGGGTTCTAGGACTTTATCTCGATACCGGACAGCCGTCAAAGAACCTCGTTTAAAGATGTGCAGGTGGGTACGGTATCCTAATGAAATCCCTATCCCCCTTCCGCCTCGGAATGCGTGATCTTCAGTGATGTTTTGGGACTGATTGCGTGTTCGTTGTTCACGCCATAATAAATTGCCCTGCTCACTTTGAAATCGTTCAGTTTATTAATCAAAAATTCGTTAAAGTTTTACGAAATATGAAATAGATAGTTAAATAAATTCGAAATTCAAAATTTGGACTTGCAGGTGCCCACGCCCGAGTAGAGGACTACGTTATTCAAATTGGATGGCTCTAAGTAGCGTTTTATTTATTTTTTTTTTTTTCGAAGTGCGAGAAACATGCATAAATTCATGCAGATTCTTCAATATTTAATTTCTTTAAATATAATACAGGGCGACAGTATTTGGTGGTAACAATTTGAAAACTGGTACGCTATTTATAGTGATTCAGAGCAAAACGCCGTTTTGAGACTAATATCCTATTCAGGACTAACGTTCCTTCCGGGCTAAAAAAGACTTTATGGTAATTATTCGATAAAATTAATTTGTGACAAAAGATGTAAAACGTTAAAAAATCGCAATAATGTATTCATAGCAAACAGATGTATTTAAGCAAACGTTAATGATGCAAAGTTTGAATTTTGATGTCATGGAATTTTGATGCGAAGAAAATGTAAGGAACTCGTGAGCATTTAGGGTGTTTCAAATGTCGTAGTGTTTTACATAATTCAATGTTCTGTTCTAATAATAAGTTTCAGAGAATCATCAAAACGTTTTCAATTCAGTGGATCGCTATTATATAGCTAATAATTTAAATCCTTAGAACCATAGAACATGTAAAAATGAATACCATTATCACTTTTTGCTCAATACAATTATCAGAACACTTTCGGGAAAACATTTTTGTTGCCACTGATCCAAACAATAACTGTTTTGCCGAAAGATCGGCAACTGAAGATAAAGGAAACAATGTTATCTTTTAAGTTCTCAAGAAACAATCATCTTTAGAAATCATCTTAAAGATTTCACAGCGTCGAGTTGAAAGGGTTAAAGGTAACTTCACGCAGAAGCAAAACCGAACGAATTCGGTACAAAAAGCTCACGTTTAAAACATCAAAATTTTGAATGTATTTAATTAAAAATATTTTTATATATTCCTGTAATTAAATAATTATGAATCTGACTGTGTGTATAAGTATGTTCCTAGGATTACGAAAAAACGGCAGAAGATAGAACCACTAAATTTTGAACACGCATATGAGGTATTTCTCCCGTCTTCTTTGTATGCCTTTGTGGTGCAATGGTTAGCACACTCGGCGCGTATTCGAGAGGTCCGACGTACGAGTCCCGGCGAGGGCATTGATTATTTTTCATGACTCCTGCTTCAAAAAAATTCTAATGACTCTACGCACATACTCCATCATCCGAACATATGCACCTCCAAACCCGAATTTGGAATTCGTTTTTTGTTTATTTCATATTTTGCGCAAATTTAAGAATATTTTGAATAAATAATTGGAGGATTTAAAAGAAAAGCGATGCCATTCCATGTAGTGGAACACATTTATGTTTCCACAGGAAACTCAGCGATTTAAAGAAAATGTGTTGCCACTACCCGAAACAAAATATTTTTATCTTCCACACGCTAGTAGTGTGCTGTCATTTGGCAAACTTAATTTGTATGTTGTTTATTGACAAACAAGAGATTTAGAAGCAGAGAACACAGTTCTTTACCTCTGCTATAATTAATTATTACCTAAACCAGTAAAATTACACTACCTAGACTCATAAAAATTATTACAGATTTTCTACTTTTTTATAATAATAGTTTTAGGCTGCTAATCGCACAAGCACTTAGTTTAAATGAAATTTAAAATATCCTCTAACCCTCTTTGAGCTCGCAGTCTATCAGTCTGCTGTAGCACTCACTCCTTCCGAAACCGTTTCTTGCTTTCTTTCTTTTCTTTTTTTTGTCTTTTTAGCTTTTTTATTAAGCATTGTTTTCTTCGCACTTACGCAACATACAGTTAACAACAAAATTACAGATTTTTAAAAGCTGCACAGTAGCGCGTGTTTAGAATTTCCGATGCAGTGTTAAGTGTTGGCACATATTTAAAAATTTTTTTTCAGTCCTTTCAGAATTCATCCTATGAATATTCAGTTTTCTTAGAAAGATGGTTAACAAAAGTTCTTTTTGTCTTTTAATGATTAACTTTTTATATGTTAACTCTATTTATTAAATATCACGTTCTTCGCATTTACGCCACATAGAATTCAATTCAACAGCAAAATCACAAAATATTTAAAAACAGTACATCTTTAGAATTCTCGATAAAGTGTTAGAGGTTGCCACACATATTTTTATATTCGATATATTATTTCTTACATTATATTAAAAACTAGCCGCTCGCACAGTCAGCCATCTAAAATAGTATTCATAAAAAAAATTAATTAATGACTTAATAATTTAATTAATGATTTTAATAACGATTTTAACCGCAATTTCATAAAAATATTGAATATTTCTAATTAGCCATCTCATGATTTCAATACATGTTTATTGAAACCAATTACATTAAAGGCAGAAAAAAAATATTCTGAAGAACTGTGTTTATTGCCTTTAAATAAATAATAAATAACCTTCTAGATTAAATATTAAAGTATCTTAGGCTTTACTGAATGGTAATACGCTGGCGCATGGAAGATAAAAGTACTTCGTTTCCGGTTGCGGCTATAAATTTCTTTCATAGATTCGAGTCTTTTAATTAAAACTGAAAGATAAATACCTTATATTTTTCCGAATGGCAACAATCTCGCACGCTGGAGGTAAAAATTTTCATTTCGAACAGTGTTGCCACTGCTCGCTTCCAAATCGTTGAGTTTATCCATCAAAAACTTATTAAAATATAAAAAAGGCAGTAAAATAAATTCAAAATTCGGACTTCTAGCTGTACATATTCGAGTGGAGAACTACGTTATTCAAAATTTAATGGCTCTATGGACCGTCGTTTTTTTCACAATGCGAGTAACATGCACACAGATTCTTCATCATTTAACTTATTTAAAGACTAGCGGAAGTACCCGATGCCAGTTGAGTTAGATTGAGAGAATGCATTTAACAATAGAGAGAACGATACCGTTGTAATCCTTCTCTAATAACAATGCAAAAAATACGATTCATAGCTATACATTTTTCAGTCTGATGCGAAATGGAACCGACATAAAAAATGTCGATAGCAAAATAACCTAATTATCAGCAACAATGGCACGCAGTTTTTAATGATTTTCGTCTTTCTAATCAAATGTTCGTAAAAGCTCAAGTTCTATCTAATATTTCCCCTATATTCATATTTAGTCGATTAAATGTTGCAAAAATTCATTATAATTGATTAGAAATCACTCATGTGAACAAACAAACACACAGACATTCATCTTTATACATATAGATTTTGCATAACTTAACAAATTTTTTATTAACAAATTCTACGATTTGAAAGCGAGCAGTAGCAACACTTGTCGAAATAAAGCATTTTTATCTCCAACACGCGAGACTGTTGCCACTCAGAAAAATGAGTGCGAAAATTAGCGATTTCAGCGTTTTTAATTTATATTTCGGCTGATTAAAGTCGTACGAAGATGGGAGTAGTCGAAATGGATTCCCACGAATTTTTTGGAATCTGGAATAATGTATTTAATGTTTGAAAATGCTATTTTTATTTCATCGTAAAACTTAGAAATTTTGTATTAACAAACTCTAAGATTTGAAAGCGAGGAGTGGCAACAATTTTCGAAATAAAGCAGATTTTCATCTTCAGCTTGCGAGACTGTTGCCACTCGGAAAAATGAGGGCGAAAATGATCGTTTTCCGAGTTTTTAATTAATATCTCTGCTTTAGCTACTTTTTTTTTTTTTTTTGAAAAAGTAGACTTCGACCTTTTCCATGACCCAGAAAAGAATTGTAGAAAGTTTGGTGACGATAGCTATAGTAGTGGCTGAGTTATTAGCAAACAAACAAACCCACAGACTTTCTTCTACATATCTATAGATAATACAAAACGATAGCATTTGGTGGCAACAATTTGAAAAGCGATTTGCCGTCTATGGTAGACAACGCAAAATCCTATTTCGACACTAGTAGCTCATTAGGGCTGCCCTTTCGGGCTAACAAATCAAAAACAAATTCGGAATATAAAATTCTGATTTCGGGTTTAGGATTACGAATGTTAAAATTTTGCTGGTTCTAAATGCCAGGAATACATATACATAGGTATTCTTTATTAGTTAATAATATAAACGACTAATATGCTTTTAATAATTACCTCACTTCCTTCAAATTTTTGATATCAGAAATAAAAGCATAATTACTTCGTAACTGTTCATATAAACATTATGCTAACCTTTGTGGGAGCTATGAAAACAATGTAGTTAATTTACAAACACCCCAGCTCACACTCCAAAGTAAAATTTAAGTATCAAAATTTAGTTATTAATTTTGTATTTTTTTTAGTTGATGAAAATTTTAACTTCTCCATAAATATTCCATTTTAATTAATGAAAAACCAAAAAAGAAGAATAAATTCATAACTTTTCTCGCATGCAAATAGAATACTTATTTAGCATATCATGTTTAAATACAGAGTGTTTATAAAGTCCCGGACCCATTTTGATGTTTAATAACTTGTAAAATAATGAAGATAGATTAAAATTAATAACATAAATGGTTAGATAGACCCAAAAAGTTTCATGACCCTTGTCAATGAACGTTTTGGTAAATTCTTCTGCAATTTCTCTGTGTTTGCATTATGGATTTCGTTTCTATGAACCACCATAAAATCTGTGCTTTCTCTTGTGGTATATGCATTCTCCTTAATATCCGGTCGAATAAAGAATAAAACATCACATACAAAAGTACTAGAACAAACGCATCAAAGGTAAACATAACATTGCAATAGTTGCCAAAAACAAAAGAGAAAAAAATTTAATTAATAAGCAGACGATATTTAGAAAAGTACAGGTATATAGACTGGAAAATGAAATTATCTGAAATGAACCACACGCGCAGACGATACTTAAAAAAGTAAAGATATTCAAACCTGAAAAGAAAATATATAAGTTATTCCATCAATAAATGCCATAAGTTTGTTTATATCTTCATTATTTTATGAGTTATTAAACATCAAAATGGGTCCGGGACTTTATAAACACTCTGTATTACGATAAAAGCAGCAAGATTGTTTGATAGGCTAACTGAAAATAAAAATAATTTTATTCCAAATGGAAATGTATTATTTTATTCCGGATCCTTTCTCGATTATAAGTGAATATTTAAATTAGAGAAAACCCAAACTAAACTTTTTATTATTTCTATTTCTTCTTTGTTGAAGCTTGAGTCTCATAAGATGTGTAAAGATCTAAAGAATCTCGTACATGGCAGGAAAATGACGATATGTAAAAACAAATATGGAAGTAATCGTCGATTTGATAACCAAGTGCTCCAGAGCTTGTCACGAAGGTAATTTTACTAACTTAAACGCTTTTGCAATCCCTTCGAAAGATAGGCAGCGCTGGCTGTTGCCAATAAGTTCAAGAAGTCCAGTGTGCATACGTCACGTGCTTACGTCATACACATTATTTTACACCATACGTTATTTCTTTACGTCATATGTTTTGTCACGTGATCAAGCATTTGCATTTGATTTGCACATTATCACTTAGCATTACTGTTTATCCAACACCACCTAAACGGTGTTGATATGTTGCATCACAGTTAGATCGTTTTGTTGATAAATGAAGCTTATTCTTTTGATGCTGGGAAATTTCTGATGACGCCAGAAATATGCGGCAGATAGCTATGAATCTCATCTGCAATATAGAAGAGATCTTTAAAATATGGGGAAGTAAAAAAAATACAAAACTATATAAAAGAAAATCTGAAAGGTTTCATATTTTAAATTACGTCCAAAGGGACGTTTTTTAAACATTTTGCATGTTACTTTTATTTATTGAATATCATGTTCTTCGCATTTAAACCATAAAATTCAGTTCAAGAACAATATCGCAAAATAATTTTAAAATGAGCCTATCTTTAGAATTTCCTACACACAGTCTCACGCGCTGCGATAAAAATGTTGATAAAAATGTTTTTTTCTGTACAACGTTGCCATGGCCCGCTTCGAAATCCTCGAGTTTGTTCATCAAAAATTCGTTAAAGTTTTACAAAATATGAAATCGTTGATAAAACAAATTCCAAATTTCAAATTTGAGCTTCCGGATGCCCATATTCGCAGCAGGATGACGGCATTCAAAATTCGATGGCTTTAGGTACCGCCGTTTGATCACAATGCGAGAAACATACATACATTTATGCACATTCTTCATTATTTAATTTCTTTAAATATAATACAGGGCTGCAATATTTTGTGGCAACAGTTTGAAAAGTGATACAGACTTTTAATGTTTCCGACGCAAAATCGCAAAACGAAAACAATAGTCCTTCAGGGACAAACCCCTTTGGACTAAAAACAGCGTATCGTGTTATATTAATAAATATTTGCAAAGTATAATTTACGGTTTCTGTTAGAAATTAATAGCTGACATCACTATTCTCACCCTCCGACCACCTCTGAAAGAGATCAATGTTTTCGAGAACGTAATAAATATCGATCTCTTAAAGAGAATTAACTCTAAATATAAAATATCTGATGTGGAACAACAGATTACTTCCTTGTACGACATATTAAATTATATACGATTTTGCTGCACTTGATTTAAACATATTTCCGCGAATTTCATTAAAGATATAGCTCTCATTCGATCAATTCAGTTCTCACTTCGCGGCAAGGCAAAAATACATGCAAACTCAACACATCTTCATTATCACTCTAAAATGCAAAGAATCCTAAAATTTCAAATACAGTTAAAAAAATTTTGCAATTAAAATTAGAGTTCCTACGCAAAAACAAGTAACTCGGCGAACGGGCACAAAATTTAATGTTAATTTTGGCCCCACTGGGCAAAAGACACTTACGTTGGTGCACCAACTGATTTAATTCACTATTCTAATAAGAGTTTCGAATGTAAACAAATGTCTGCTTCGTTGGGCCTAGCAAAACTCAAATTTTTAAATTGTTGATAATTCAACAACTATTGCATACAGATTAACTAACGGCATAAAAACCTTAACTGGCATATAAGAAGAACGAAATTCAACCACTTTTAAAGCAAAATATACACAATCTAGCAGTATATAAGAACACACTTTTTACATTACATATAGTTTTCAGAATAATTTTAAATAGTTTTTTACATTACATATAGTTTTTTTTTCTTACGTGCTCCGCCCTAAGGCACTACACGGAAAGGGAGGGATGCCCCGTGGAAGTCTTTTTAAGGGAAACTGGCTCGTACCCACGTTACACATGGGGAAAATCACGAAAACGTCCATGCAGCCAGCCCGTTCGGCGGGACTCGAACCCTGGACCGAACTACCAGTGTTCAGCGGCTTTTACCGCTCGACCGCTGGTGGGCATTACATATAGTTTGCAGAATAATTTTAAATGTTTTTTAAATGGTTCTTATATACAGCAGCTTATCACTCAACTTTACATTTTACTAGCGCCCTCTTTTATAAACAGAAGAAACACTACTTTACATCATTTAATTTGACATGCTGCTCCTTGTCCACACTCCAATAGAAATAATGGTAAATTAATTAATTTAATTTAACACTTACTTTTTACTTGCCTTTGTTATATTATTTTAGTATTATTTAATTTAGTTTCTAGTTTATTTTTTGTATGTTAATAGTATCTGTATCTTTTTTTATATGCATATTCGTGTCGGGGAAGTTTTTTGTGGGCAAGAGTTTCTAAATTAAATTGGTTTTCTAAAAAATTGATTTTATAAAGGGTATTGTTTTGTATTGGCTTTGATTTGTTCTTTTCTAAAAGTTCCACTCGTTTGAATTGCTTTGGGTAGGTCACATCATTTGGTTTTACTTTTGGTTTTGAATTTAACACTTGCCTACATAAATCACGAAACACGAATTGAATAATTGAAGAGTTAGGTTTGAGGGCAACTTCCCGAAACACGAATTGAATAATTGAAGAGTTAAGTTTGAGGGCAACTTCCCCTTGTCTTCTGCCAGCTCAACAATTATTCACTTATGCATATTTATTATTTTTAGGATTTAAAAAAAAATTATTACAATTTTATATTTGTCAATTAGATTTTGATACTTGCACTTGATTTACTTATGTTCTCGGAATTTAAATGGTATCGTAGATTAGTTCGCAGCAATATAAATTATTTATAATTTCTTTAAAATTTCTATAATTAATTTTTTAATTTAAATTGCTTTTTACGAATAGAAATTTTGTTAAATAAGAATATATATATATATATATATATATACATATTCGTTTGATGCAGTCGATTGTAACGAAAAAGGGAGTTGCACAACTGCATGTTATAGCACTGGCATTATACAAAATTTCAATGTTCTACGGCTACTGGTTTTTGAGTTATGCGAGATACACATACATACGTATGTACAGGCGTCAAGGAAAAAATATTTTCTGAATCCATTTTAAATCCATTTTAGAAATCCGTTTGGGATACAAGAATCCTTTACTTTGTCTGTTGGTACAGATGTCAAGCAAAGAAATCATTCAAATAAATTCGAGAGCGGTCAAAATGGATATTTTTTTTATAAATATGGTACCCGAAATGTTTTTGAGATTGCAATACTTCCTTAACTTCGTGCAAGGAAGTAAAAATACAAAATTTAATTTCTTGATGCGAAAAAAGAACTGGTGCGGGTTTTCACAAATTGCGATACTTCAAAAGTACACGACAATGGTCCAAATGTACACCGTTTCAGCAACATTCTTTCGGAAGCTTTGTTCGCAGACATATACTTCCGGATCCAAAAAGTTTCTAATGGTGCAAATATTCATGTTGTCACATTTGGAAATTTAAAAAAAAAATCAGTTTTATATTATAAATTTATTTATTTATCAGAAATAACTAATATCCTAGCTGATAACTAATAAATTACTACTAATAATTATACTAATGCTACTAATAATAATATAATAATAATTTCATAATCAACAATTTAATTGTTTATGAAAGAATGGTGTACCAATTCTCCTATAAGCTATTGCTAAATTTCTGAATGCTGACCCTAATCTTAGAATTTTGTGCAATTGCTATTTTGCTATTAATTTGCTTTGGAGGACCTATTCGTTACAATATAATCAGTTGAACATCTATTTAAAAAAACGTGGATTCCATGTTCAAAACTTTTTTAGATATGTGGTGTACCACACTGCTAAAATTTTGCCTCAGCTCTACTTCAATTTCAGGCTGATTTTAAGCCTATAAATTGTACAAAGTGTTGCCTTTCAGTTTAATAATGTGACCTGGGCATTGCATAAAAGGGAAAAATAGTCTGTTAAGACCTTTTCCAAGGAGACAAGAATTTCTTTTCTGCTGTATTTTGTGCCAAAATAAGTATTGCAGGTGGAAATGGCTATGAGACATCATGTGGAAGGATTTTATCAAACAGGTGGTCGTGTTAACGGTTTTATTACAGAACTACCTGCAGCCGATTGCTGCAGACGATGTATTATAACAGAATTTAAAAATAATGTCACAATCGTGCACCAAACTCCAATGACTAGAAGAAGATCATTTGATTTGTTAAGATAGGAAGTAACAATGTACATACAGACGCATTCGACGTCATGGAGTTGTAGTCTCACATTTCACAGCTGATGATATCGTAGGTTAGGATACTCGAATGCCCAACAGATAATCGTCGATTCGCTGAATCGGGTCCGCAGTCAAGTAATCCTTCGCGAAGCGACTTACATCTAATCATCATCGTCAATGCCTACAGGGTATCTTCAATAGTATAGATCTGCCTGTGGGAACGAATAGTATAGTGTGGTATTCAGTGTTCATTTCAATTTCGCCTGCCTGAGCAATGATGACTACCAAAGTCTGCAAGCGACTTTGCAATTAACTTGATCTGTTTGTCAATATAAAAAGTTACGTAGTTCATCAGTGCAATGCCATGATTTGAAATACCGTCAGTGTTAACAATATATTACCTTCAGAATGCATATTAATGTAAAATGTGGGCAAGCCGATATGTTAATGAGGTGCTGCAACCTATCGCAGTACTGTATTTTCGGGGCATATCAAACAACATTTTTAGGAGGATCATGCCTGACCTCATGTAGATAACTTTGCAAAGTATTCAGGACATATTTAGTGATCACGATCCTCAAAATTCCTAGACTCTCGAGGAACGGTGAGATATGCCTGACTGTTCTGATTTCCCCCCCCCAAAGCTGTCGCAATGAGGATGAATTGAGGACTTCAGTCTGCGAAACGCCTAGTCTATATAGTCTACAGATCCCCGATGGCAAACCGCACATTGAGTTGATCAATGTTAACAAATTTCGCTTACTGCGCATGCTCAATAGTGTACCGTTGGCGTGAAAGAAAATAATGGCGAATAAAAATAAACAACCCTGCACAAGCCTGTTCGTCATGTAGGCCTTAGCGACTCTTTACGTTTGCAATACTATGGACACTTTTTTTGTGCTCATTGCACTTGCTTCTGTTTCATTTCATTTTGGTTTATTTTGTTCATAAACATTGCATTTAATATCAGTTATTCGTAATAATTTCTTTGGCTTTAATTCAGTAATTGAAGCTAGATATATTCCTTAAGTTGTTAAAGTATTTATGAATGGAACGCATGGTAAATAATCGATTGCTTTTATTCTTCAGAAGTACAATCAATAAACATTCAAACGAAAATTTGGGGGAGTTTACAACTTATATTTACACTCTAAGTAATGAAGCAACGTAAAACCTAACAAGTTTTAAAACCCCGAACTGTTTACGTCCAGAAAACAGAATGTC
Source organism: Stegodyphus mimosarum (assembly GCA_000611955.2). NCBI lineage: Eukaryota > Metazoa > Arthropoda > Arachnida > Araneae > Eresidae > Stegodyphus > Stegodyphus mimosarum. The sequence goes on along the minus strand of KK118615.1, from coordinate 297,404 downwards.
AACCACATACCATATTTATCTTCTTTTAAAGTTACGCCGAAGTCGTAATTGCGCCAAATTCTGTTCTGGGCATGCGCAGTGTGTGTAATACGTTTAACATTATTCAATTGAATGTGCGGTCTGCCATTATGCCTCCCCCCGGTGTCTGTACTTATGTGGAGAAAAATGTCATATCCATTATAAAAATAAAAAGCAATGTTTTATTCTGTACAACAAAAGTTGTACTTAATTTGCGAAATTTGATTCGTGTGGTCGTTTAATAAATAATTAGAATAATTCGAGGTTCATTTTTTTCCCATAACTCAAAGATATTTTTTGCGATTTACTAGTGTGTAGCATTTTTGATTTATAACTTTATTAAAGTGATATGGCGAACGAATTTTCACACAGGTAATTTACTAGTTTCCACACGCTAAAAATAACTTATTAACGTTGTTCCGCGGATACGTGTTCATAATACATTGAATGCACACAGAACCCATGATAGCTTGATGAAGTTTATTTTATCAAAGAAACATTTCGCAGTTCTGGAACTTTCCACAAAAATACTCGTACAGCTCTTCTCAGCATCACACAGCATAATCAGTAGTTATACTTCAACGATAGAAGAGAAACACGCCAATGTGACAATCAAATTCGCTGAAACAACCTTGTATTTGGCGTACATTTACTAAAAAGACTCAATCGATTTCGAGGGCAGCTACAGGTCCCTCCTCATCAGGAGAACAAAATATCTAGAAAGGGAAAGAAACCTCAGTAACGGCTTTTTATACTCTCGGGTAGAACCACGCGCGAGGAGGCAACGCCATCTATCGGCAAAAATAATCATCAAGAATTATGTTAATAGAATTTCAAAAGCGCTAGGAAGGACTGGATTAGACTTAAAATAGTTCACTAAACTTGCTAAATCTCTGTGAATATGAAAAACCTTAAGAAAATCCAAAACACCTACGGAAGAAGCCTTTTGGATAATTTATGCAGATCCAAAGTCAAAATTAATATAATTCTTGATTATTATTTTTGCCATTAACATAATTCTTGATTATTACTTTTGCCGATAGATGGCGTTGCCTCTTCGCGCGTGGTTCTACCCGAGGGTATAAAAATGCCGTTACTGAGGTTACTTTCCCTTTCTAGATAGTTTGTTCTTCTGATGAGGAGGGACCTGTAGCTGCTCTCGAAATCGATTGGGTCTTTTTAGTAAATGTACGCCAAATAAAAGGTTGTTTCATCGAATTTGATAGTTACACTTCAAACTATTAAGAACATTAAACACAGCGCAATGTGAGGCGAATCTAAAAGGCGCATCTCTCAAAGCTCCGAACCCAGCGCTGAGCTAAACAACTGAGAACAGATATTCTGTCCGGCTCACATAGTTTTAGTCGGCCGCCTAGTACCTTCCGTTTCTCGAAATTCTGGAAGGTTACATATACGGTTACAGTTACTCAATATCCATTACAGTTATACTGGGACCGGACCATAATGCCGCCAAAAGGTCACAAAGTTTGGCGACTTTTGGGGATTTCTCGCCGAATTTAATGACAAAATTAGTCCCCAAAACCATCGCCAATTTAGCAAGGTAATTATCTACCTCAAACTTAAATAGACTTCCCCCTGTATTCTTATTTTTCAGGCACAGCTTCGTCTCTTTCAGGCATTTCATGTTACATTACACAAATTACTCTTAACACAAGGACCTCATTGCATTGATCATAGCAGTATAAAAGTATAACCGCGCAGGAAAAAAAAGGGGGAGGGACAGTTCTATATCTCCCGTACTACTCGAACGATTGACGAAACTCAACTGTGTTTTCCGTGTCTCGAAAGCGCGACTTAGGATGTGTATTAGATTTATATATAGCATTGTTCTAACATAGGTATTTTTAATTCTATTTGGTGTTTTAGGTTATTTCTCTATTTTAAATATTTAATGAGGATTGAATTTTTATGTAATTTTGCCTTGCCACGAGATAAGAACTGAATTGATTGAATGGGAAATAGTACATCTCTAATGAAATTCCAGAAAATAAGTTTAAACGAAATGCAGCAAAAAATATGTATAATTTAACGGGCCGTACAAGAAAGTCACGTGGTTATTTCAAAACTAAACGCAGAACTTTTATTTATTTTTCTACATGTCTTTTTGATGTTATACATATTTTGTCTTTTTAACAAGTGGATGACACGGGTGGCAAGTTCTAGCTCTGCCACTACAACTACTAAAAAAATTATCTGATGTCGACACAACATGACTTTGTACGGCCTATTACAGAGGCCTAATTCGCACATTTTTTAGACGATGTATATTGTATTAACAAAACTAAATTACATAAAATTCTTGTGTTTTAAATGTTCTATTTGACATCCCTTATTCTGAACTATCTTTCGACACCGCCATTTCCAGGATAATAACGCCTTTTGAAGTGTCAGAAGAGGTATTCGATCCCATTCCTCCCGAAAAGCTTTCCAGAGTCATGTTAGGGTTTGGAGACAACGTTTAGATAATGCAGTTTTTAAAAGTCCGAAAGCACAAAAATACATAGGTGACACATCGAGAGATTTAGTAGGGATATCAGTGAAGGGTATGGCCTCGATACCAGTTTTTTTGTTCCATTTCTTTTAGGAAATTTACAGTGCATTTTGATGCGTGACTGCTAGAATTGTCGCGATGGAGTCTCACAGATGGATGGCACTGTAGGTAAAGCGATGGTATTTTATTCAGAAAAATTGGCGATAAAATATGTTCCTGATAGTATTTGGAGTTAATCTTGACATTTTTTTGCACTCTCTTTATTTTTAACTTGCCATTATAAGAAAAACCAGCAACAATCACGAATCCCTTAGAAAATCTTTCTTTCGATTCTTTGAACTATGTACTTAAATTTTTTCTTCCCTTTTATGATAATGAATGGCTCTTTTTTTGTTACAATCATTTAAATACACCCATGCTTCATCTATTTTGACAATTGTTTTCCGTTTTTCTTTGGATAAGTGTTTCTCATATAGAATTCTGCAGCGTGTCCTGCGTGGAGCGACATGCTTTGGAAGAAGACGATGCACATTGTGTTTTTTAGCTTTCTTAAGATTTAAATCAATGTTTATCATTTTGTTTACGGCGGCATTTTAATGATTTTGCAACTGTCCTTTGACTAGGGGGATTTTCTTTTAACATTAAACAACGTACCTTTGCAATAGTCGAAGATGTCCGTTTTTTCCTTGGATACTTGTTTGGAATTTTTGTCCCACTGGAGGCTCCAATTTGACGTTTTTTTCCTTTCTTGTGGATGATATTACCTATCGACGCTTTAGATATCACAAAACCATGACTCTCACATCGTTTTTGGATAACGGAGTATGCCTATTTCTCTTCGGAAAGAGCGTCAATGTAGCCTTCGAACCACTGCTTTATTATATTCGCCATTTTGAATAAAAACAAAACTTTCAAGCCACAGAGGATAATCTTGACTTTTAAAAACATAGTACAATTGCAATTACTTCTTTTGCAGCAAACGATTTTTTATTACCGCTTACCAAAATCGTCTAAAAAATGTGCGAACAGCCTCTGTAAATCATACATACTTTCTGCTGCATTTCATTTAAAACTTATTTCCTCGAATTTCATTAGAGATGTACTATTTCCCATTCAATCAATTCAGTTCTTATTTCGTGGCAAGGCAAAAATGTACATAAACTCAAAAAAATCTTCATTAAATACCAAATAACCCAAAACACCAAATACAGTTTACAACGGTTAAAAAAAAGAACTTTTACAATCAAAATTAGACTTTCTACGCAAAAACAAGCAATTCGGCCAACGGACCAGAAGGCAGATAAAAATCTGCTTTTGTGCCCTGAAAACGATGCAAAAACTGAAAATTTACTTTTTGGTCTCACTCCACAAAAGGACACTGAAGGCGTAGAAACTGACTTAATTTGTTGTGCAGTCAATATATGGGATAATTTAATAACTTAAATGATAATTCCAGAATGGATTAAGCATGATTTAATTCGCAATAATAAAAGAAGACGTTATCTTTGTTGTTGCGAAGCTTAGTTTCTCTAGATTGGCAACAAATCCACTATTCTGCTAAGTTTCAAATGTAAACAAACATGGCTGCTATGATAAAAAATTAGGCTTAGCTGCACTTAACCAACTTTTAAATTGTTGATAATTCTACAACTATTACGTGAAAGTTAACTAAAGGCTAACCGGAAGATAAGAACAATATAATTCAATCATTTCAATCATATAGATATATACACACACATACATATATACCCACTCTGTTACTTGGCTCCGTGAGCTCAGTTTTTTATTCTTATATGTTGCTAAATTGTGCCCAAAGATCGAATAACGTTGTTTTTATCTTCCGGTTAAGGTTTTTATGCCTTTAGTTAACTTTCAAGCAATAGTTGTAGAATTATCAACAATTTAAGAGTTGTTTAAGTGCGACTAAGCCTATAGAGAGAGATACATAGATAGATAGATAGATTTATATACTTTCGATGAGGCCAGTTGCCACCAAAAAGGGATGTGCATAATTACATGCTATAGCAGTCCTGTATACCAAATTTCAATGTTCTGAGGCTCCTCGTTTTTGAGTTATGCGAGATACGTACACATATACGTACAGACGCCACGAAAAAAATCTCTTCTGAATCTATTTTAAATCAGTTTTATAATTCGTTTGGGGGGAAGAGTCTTTTATTCTGTCCTTACGTACAGATGTCACGCAAAACATCGTTAAGTTACATTCGATAGCGGCCAAAATGGATATTTTCGTTGAAATATGGTACCCGGAATTTTTCGTGAAGTAAAAAGGAAGTAAAAAGAATGCTTTACTGAGTTCGTACGCACAGATGTCACGAAAAAAAAAAAATCCGTTTAAATGGATTCGAGAGCGGTCAAAATGGATATTTTCGTTGAAATGTGATACCTGAATTTTTTTTGCGATTACTTTACTTCGTAGAAAGAAGTAAAAAGAAAACAGAAGAATTATTTTATGAGAGCCATATCAATTTTCTTGCGTGTCTGGGTATCAAACGCATTTGTAATTTTGTAACATATCTCTGCTTTTAAAACTCGAAACTTAAAACCAGAGAAATTGAAAATTAATTGTTTTAATTATTTAAAACTAATCATATTATTTTTTCTTTGTTTTAAGTATAATCCTTTACTGACATTCTTTAAAAACTGATCACAGTTTTTTATCGACTTATGCTGAGATAAGACCAGGAGACAGGCGCAATCATATCAGTACACTTGACAGAAACAAAAGATATAATGAAATGATTACAACTAAAACATTTTACGATGCTAGATTTCTTTTCTGACGTCTTCAGCTTAGCGCGTAACCAAACAAGAGACGTTATTACATTCAGGCGAACTAACCAATAACAATTCTGTGTAATGGCAACAGAAGAACAGCGATCCATTCTGATATCATTTTGAATCACCGATTGCTGACGTCACAACCAGTCCTCATTCAGATGCTCAGCGAATGACTGACCTTGCACCAAGTAAATGATTGCAATTTCTTGTTTTTTCGCCCCAGAAATGAATATATTCCAAGAGTTTGAAGTCCTTGGGATTGAAATAAAAAACTAAAGCAAAAGGTAACACTTGACAAAATATTATTCGATCACTTCCTCAACGTCATTCCAAAAATTATCTTTCATATTATCATAATGATAATATTTAGCTTTTCTTGCAGTATTTTAATATATAAAGACGGATTTAAAGCGACAAAGTGTATAGCTAAGATCTTCACAGACTTTTAGGATCTTTTTGCATTAAACAAAGGAAATCTAAAAAATAATTTAAATTTTGTTTATATTTTGAATTGTAAAGAAGATATTGTTGAGTATTATTGTTATTGTTATT
>KK118615.1:248402-284579 GCA_000611955.2 Stegodyphus mimosarum | reverse complement strand
ATATATATATATATGTATATACTGAGAAAGTTGACAAATTTTCTATATGTTATTGAGAGAAAAAAAACTAGAAAAACTAGTAGAAAAATCTGCGCGTAGTGCCGCAAAATTTATACCATCTAATATGGGAAATGAAATATATGAGAGAATTACTTAAGGATTGTAAGTATAATCCTCTATCTATTTCCATTTTTATGAATTTGAAAATTTTATAATATACATTTGGAACAGAAAAAGTAAAAAAAGTTGAAAAGACAAAAACAGTGAAAACCAAAGTTCATCTTTTTTTTATTTAAAGCTCCAAACAGAACTTGTCAAGGGAAAAGTGTTCTGAAGCTTTAAACAAAGTCGATTAACTGAACAACAAGAACCGGGTTTTATTCCGATCAGCTCACTGAGAGCTCTATCGTCAATTAGCATAATAGTTATTAATTCTAAATTTTTTTATATACAATAAATACTTAAAAAAATCTATACAAATTTGAGGCTCTCATTGAACTGGTCTCTTTTCCCTACCCGTTTTTGTTGTCCGAACACAAATAGAAACAAATTATACAAGGAAAAACTTACATGTAATGCCGAAATAAAATATTTAGAATCAAGGGAGAAGATTGGACTAATTACAATCGAAAGAAATATTTATAAAATTGGTAAAATAATAAGACTATTATAAAAAATAATAAAATGCTGTACTAATTACAATGTAAAGCTCAAATTTTTTATCGAAAAATTTGATTGTCAAATGTAGGCTAAATAAGGGCCAGGTTCGAATGCGTACTTAAAATGAAAATACTTTTTTCTAAAGTAAAAGGAATGGAGAAATAAATGCGACCATAGAGAGGAATGAAGTAAAAAAGCTACAAATTGAGGGGTTTTGCAATAACAAATTATAATGAAAAAACTTCCTACTTGAAGGTGCTTCTATTCCAAAGCGAAAGTAGTTATGCTACGGGGGTGCCTCACTGTAAGTCAGGGCATACAAACTGCTACGTAATTTGCGACACTTTTACTAAGCCTATGTTCTGAGAAAGGAGGGATCCACTATTTTTTGGAGGGGGGTGGAATTTGTTAGACGAAAGCGTCTGATATATATATATATATATATGTAATAATAAATGCAAGGAAATAATAATAAAATGCAAGGAAAAGACGGAGCAGCGTCCATGCATAATAGCTATATAAAATAAAGAAACTTGCAGTCGAGGCGGTTTTAATTCCATTTTTATTTTCCAGTTGACGTTTATGGCCACAATCACTTAGCACTCTAGTCGTGCCTATTCAAGAACATTTTCATTTTGGAAAATTTTGCGATAGGAAGCGCGCACAACGTAATAGCGACCAAGCAGTGAAGAGAGAGCAATTGAAGTGCTTAGTTATCCAATATGGAAGCACACGAAGATAAAAGTTTTGGTTTGAGTTGAAAGTTTCAGTTTCCAATTATTACGTCATCAGCGCTGCGCAGGCCATGCAAAATGGAATGAGCTAGAAATGACGCAGTCCAGAGAATTTATTACGATTTTTAAAACAGAGGGAGAGAATTAAAGGGAATTAGGGGTTAATTTAAATTATAATTTTGATTTACATATTTTTTTATCTTGTAAAAATACGATGGCTTTGCTCTTTGCGAACTAGCAACCTTTAATTAATTTTCTGCAATTCAGGATCTTCCCCTAGACCAGTACCTTCTGAAACATTCGCGCCTATTACATAACCTCCTCATATAAATGCTGCATCATAAGTTTTCCTATACAGATGACTTCTCGCCTTCGCCTTGCTAACGCCTTCGCTATGCTTCTCTTTCTTTGTTAGAACGTTATGACGTATTAAAGTTTAAAGTCAGTCGTATCAAGTAGTTCAATTACTGAATCATCTGGAAAAAACCATTTGCTCTAAATTAAAATAAAAATATGCTGTTAAAAGTGAAAGTCCTGAGTCGTATTTTTTCTCCGTGTTTCAATCATCCCAGCTTCGTCAAACATCTGCCTCAACCTGTAATGGAATAGCCTCACTATTCACCCACGATGTGTTGGAATAACTGAAATATTACATATATATATATGTCCGCTAAATCTTACTTAACCCCATAACTATTTTATATATATATATATATATATATATTAATTATGGGGTTAAGTAAGCTATAGAAGATGATAGACAAGTCACCTAGCCTTCATTGTATCCTAGCGTGCAATATACAATGTGTCAAATAATGCAGAATTTCAGGTGGCCTAACATCTTATAATGAAGGCCCTAATATGCTTATTGGAGACGTGAAACAACAATGCTCTAGTATAGGCTCTAATATAGCACTGCAAAAACGTCGCTTTTGCTTGCGTAACATAGCGGCTATTCGTTTACACTTGAAGCACTTAGTAGTATGGGGGAATTACATCAACTGGTGTACCGATTTCAGTGTCCTTTTTGCCCAGCTGGGACTAAAGTTAACTTTAAATTTTGTGCACCGAGAATTTTGTCTGGTTGGCCGAGTTGCTTGTTTTTGCGTAGAAGCTCTTAATTTTAATTGCAAAGTTTGTTTTTCAAACTGTTTTTAACTGTATTTGGTGTTTAAATAAAGAATAATTTAATGCGAGAGGACGGCATTTTAGAACGGAAAGAAATTACATTACAGAGATGAATTAGTTTAGAAACAGGAGAGTAATTACAAAACTCTGATTTAGGGCATAGGAATTGCTTTTAAAGGACTGGTAGCACAAAATAAAATTTTAAAAATAGGTCCTTAGACATGGGTTAGATAATTAATATTAACCACATCAGGAATAATGGTACATATATAAGGTTTTAGTTAAACTAACAAAGTTTTATTTTTAATTTTACTTTTTCTATCCCTTCTCATTTCAACTTCCCGTTAGAATAAGCGCGCGTTTCAGCTTTATGCTAATTTGAAGTGGAGCCAAGTTCTATTTAAGCAAGAGGTAGGAACCTCTCAGTGTGAAATAGCTTTTAGTCTCAGACCACGGTTACTGTATTCGACGTTCGCTTGACTAGCTAGCATTTAAATTCTAAGCCATAGCGCTTTTACGTGATTGCTTATTGAAGTAATTCCAAGTGCGTCAGTATTAGTTAAATCTTGCTACGCACCATTTAGTTTAGAGGCCAACCTCGCGTTATAGCTCTGTGAGCGACGACTATTTAATTTCTATTTAGCTTTAGTTTAAATTTATCTGATTGTTTATTTCAGACCCAAGTGTGGTCTTTATTTTCTGTATCCCTCCCGAGTTGGGAAGTGTTTGTAAATAATTGTGGTTTAATAAAAGAGGATTTTAAATCCCTTTCAAGTGCAGTTATTCTACCACTTAATCACAATATTCTACCAGAACATAGCTGCATTCAGCTCCCTGTTCCTGATCAGGATTTAAGGAGTTCACGAAGATGTTTGCCAAGAATATGCATAGAACACTCAGTCCTGACACATATAAAAGTCACCTTGGATCGTTACTTGATCTTTATCAATAGCAAAGTAAATGGCTAGCCAAGCATTCAAGATGCAATATTATAAAGAACAGAGGATATCAAATGTATATTTACTGAAATTTACTTAATACTTTGTATATTTACTAAGTGCAAAAGTGAAATTATAGTCTATTTTTATTTTCTGAAAAACACTTAATTTACAACATAATTATATTTTTAACCTGTATGTTTGTTAATAATAGCTGTGTGTTTTTCGTTCTTATTAAACTGTGTGTCTGTACTTGATATTATATGTAAAATTCCTTTTTCAGGGATATGTTAACCTCGCAACTGCTGTCAATAATTTGTGTCTGGATATTATTTATCCAAGAGTAAGTACCTTTTAAATGTTACTGGATTTCTGGAAGTTTTAAAATAAAATATATCTTAATAAATATTAGCACTTTATTTGATAATAACTGCTAGTTTCGTTATTTTATTGTATAAATTCCCATTGATTCTTCATTCATATTTTCATTATATTGGTTTGAATTTGTGTGTGTGTTTTATTTTTTTATTACCTGACTTATCATGAAGAAGTGTTAGTGTTTGCTCCGCTATAATATTTGCACTAAGCTACCCATAAAAGTGTACACAGTATTCAGATTATTAAAAAAGGCGAAAATGCTGCAGATTTTGCTAAGTAAAAATTCATTTTGTCACTGCTAATGCTTACCTGAACAAAAAACTTCAAATCTCCGCTGTTTGATATTTTAATAAATTTAACATGTTTTCTTTTATATTTTGTTTTCATGGTTTCGGCAAAACAATCGAAATCCAATATTTTTAGTTACCTCTTTTAAAAAATTTCGGGAAGTTTTTTTTCTTTCCCCCATTTTTAACTATACAGTAATTCCGCCGCCCAACTGGTATAGTGATTAACGCTGCTGACTGAAGTGTCGAAAGGCCTAGGTTCGAATTCCGGAGTAGGCTAAATGTATAGTGTCTCCGGGGTTCTCCATTCAAATTGGGGGGGGCGAAAATGAGCTAAATCGTACTGCCACCTGTGAAGTGCTCAAGGCCGTTGCCAAACGACAGGCGTATCTTGCGCTGCTTGCCACGAGGAATTTCTTGGGCTTGGGTTGACTATAGGTCATACAAATGAGCATTAGTCAGCAACAATAACAATGCTGTAATTCCGGATTTAAAAAAGCACTTATTAGGAAATTTTAATATTGAACTTTCGTATTAAATGGTATGTTATTTCAGAAAAAGTCCGATTTTGTGTCAGAATACCTATGTTAGAGCAATGCTATATATAAATCTAATATATATCCTAAGTCGCGCTTTCGAGACACGAAAAACACATTTTTCTTTATGAAGGGTTTTTTAGTCCTTATATCTTGAATTAATAATTCATTGTAGGCAATTCATATTAAGCATTTTCATTTTACTCTGAGTTTAAATGATGTTATTTTTACCATCTGGATCAGGAGTGTCCAACTGTATGCATGATATTTCACAGCCAGTATCATATGCAACTTGAGTCATACAATTAAAAGACGAAATTTGAAAATGAGAAGCGGTTAGGCTAATTTTAATGGATAGCTTAATTAAATGGATTGAACATGCATCTTTAAAATTCAAAAGCAACTGTAAGTGATGTATTAAGAATAAAAGCATTCAAAACCAAGGTATTCTCACATTAAGATTATCAGCTTAATTCATTCTGTAATGCTTTTCGTATAAATTCATATAAATAGTCAAACCTATGAATAATAGGAAAGATTTGTTTACGCAATAATTGTATTCCAGTAATCTGCTACTCCATTCTTGTTGACGTCAACGAACTTATAATCTTGCAATCCGATATGCAATGTAAAGTAATTTTGATTTAAGCAGAATTGTGTGAGCTATATTTAATAAGATTTTTTGATGCTTCATGTGCTTTCATACATCTTATCAAGCTAAATATAGATGTAATAGTATTACCCCTCCCCAAAAAAGTTCATTTTCCATTAAAAATGTTATGTCATAATAAATATTTTTGGATTAAAAAGTAAATGTATTTTTATTAAACCAAATATAAATTATATTTTAATGGTTGATAAATATTAAATTCTGAAAGCAGCCTTTAACATATTTTAACTAGATGATGCAGTTCTTCTCGCATCTTTCTTAGGCTATGCCCAAAAGTTTTGAAACGTTGGACACCTATGATCCAAAATGTACAAAAATTTGCATTTTTTTGTTAGGTATAGCTGATTTTTAATGCTAATTTAACAATTAATATTGTTACGAAATGTTCAGCAGCGGTCGGATAGCTTCCCCGCAAGGCAGGTTTTAGGGTTGCCAGAAAATTACAAAAGAAGGCAAGGTTGCCATATTTGGCGCGAAATCGCCCGTTTGGCAACAAAATTGACAATATGCCGTAGACGGATGAAGACCATTCTAGAACGAATTCTTACCGGTTTGGCACAGAATATTCTCAAAGGCAGGCCAAAATCTATATAAAGCTTGCCTGTATGCGGAGTAGCAGTCGAGTTGGTCGTCGAATGTGTCGCGAGTTGGTGCATCGAGAGTGTGCATCGTTGAGGCTATCGAGTGCATCACGAGTTGAAGCTTGGAAAGTCTCGAGAGTACACTGAGTTCTCAGAATGACCGAACCGAGTCGGGAGTAACACTCTAGTGCTTTGCCGTAAAGCTGTCTTCACGGGACAGCCTGAAGGCTGTGTTGCTGATTGTTTCAGTGTGTTTATCGTAGTTATTCGACGACTGTAAACGTGTTTTCGGAGTTGTCATGAGTAATACTGGCTAATAAATTGTGTTTTGATATTTCAAGTATTGTTGTTAATCACTCCAAATCCACGAAGCCGTAAAAAATTCAACAATATTTCTATTTTATTAGCAAATTCCAGTAATGGAACACATTCTAATGATAATGAGATATTTCTAATCATATTAGCTCTGTTACAAAAAAAATCAAGCTGTATTTTTAAATATTAATTTATTTCATGAAATAAATCAGTGATTTAAAATGTTTCGCATGTACTCAGAAACTTATCTTTGACAGCTCACAAGCAAAGATGTCTGGCACTGTGATTCATCCATGTTGCTGTATAGAGAAGGTTATGGAATACTAAGGTTAGTTTTATTTATCTTATTTCTTGAGAAATTAAGCGATTATTATAGAAAATTTTGTAATATAAATCCGAACATTTGTCATACCCAGTTGCCTTTCGGTTAACGAAGGATTTTTGCGATATTTAAGATAAAAAGAGAACTAAACTTAGACATGAGAGATATAAGACCCAAAAATTATTAAACTGCAGAAAAAAGTAAACAAAGGAGCATAAACATAATAAATCAAAAAGCTGTAACTAGCCTTCAAACCTAACTGGTGCTATGGAACCTAAAAATGTTTAAACTGATTAAAAAAGGAAAACAAAAACTGATGTGTACACCACATGACTTTCTTTTTACGGAATATTAAATTATACAAATTTTTTCCTGCATTTCGTATAAACTTATTTCCTCGAATTTCATTAGAGATATATTTCTCATTCAATTAATTCAGTTCTCACTTCGCGGCAAGGCAAAAATACATGAAACCTCAAAATATCTTTATTAAAAATTGAAAAATATAGAAACTATAAAACATAAATACAGTTAAAGCAATTTAAAGAACAATTTTTACAATTAAAATTAAGGTTTCTACGCAAAAACAAGTTATGCGGCCAGCGAGCAAGAAGGCAGATTTTTCGGTGCACAAAACTGAAAGTTTACTTTTTGTCTCAATCGGTAAAAAGACATTGAAGGCGTAGAAACTGAGTTAATTGTTGTGGACGCTATGTTGAGTCAATATATGGGATAATTTAATAACTTAAATGATAATTCCAGAATGGATTAAGCATGATTTAATTCGCAATAATAAAAGTATGCGTTATCTTTGTTGTTGCGAAGCTTAGTTTCTCTAGATTGGCAACAAATCCACTATTCTGCTAAGTTTCAAATGTAACCAAATACAGCCGCTATGGCAAAAATAATTAGGCTTAGCCCCACTTAAACAACTTTTAAATTGTTGATAATACTGCAGTTATAACATGCAAGTTAATTAACAGCATAAAAACCTTAACCGGAAGATAAGAACAACATAATTCTATCATTTTTAAAGCAAAAAATGCACAATTTACAAACTTATAAGAATGAAGAAACTGAGCTCACTGAGCGGAGTAACAGAGTGGATATATATATACATATATTTATATACTTTTGGTGCGGCCGATTGCAACCAAAATAGGTGCACATCTACATGTTATAGCAGCCCCATATACAAAATTTCACCGTTCTGAGGCTATTCGTTTTTGAGTTATGCAAGATATATACATACATACCTAGGTAGTACAGACGGCACGAAAAAATCTCTTCAGAATCCATTTTAAATTAGTTTTATAATTTCTTTGAGCAAAAAAGGGTCCTTTATTCTGTTCTTACGGTGAGATATCACGCAAAAACATCGGTTAATTGCATTCGATAGCGGTCAAAATGGATATTTTTGTTGAAATATAATACCCGAAATTTTTGGCGATTACAATACTTCCTTTTTACTTTGTACTAGGAAGTAAAAAACTGAGCTCAATGAGCCCAGTAACAGAGTGGGTATACATATTTGTACACATTTGGTGGAGCCGATTGCCACCAAAAAAGGGAGGTGCACAACTACATGTTATAGCAGTCCTTTATACAAGATTTCAACGTTCTGAGGCTACTCGTTTTTGAGTTATGCGAAATACGTACGTACGTATGTACAGACGCCACGAAAAAAATATCTTCTGAATCCATTTTAAATTAGTTTTATAATTCGTTTTGGGGAAAAGAGTCTTTTATTCTGTCCTTACGTACAGATGTCACGCAATTTAACGATGTTTATACATCGTTAAATTGCATTCGATAGCGGTGAAAATGGATATTTTCGTTGAAATATGGTACCCGGAATTTTTCGTGATTACAGCATTTCCTTTATTTCGTACAAGGAAGTAAAAAGATAAATGTGATAAATTAAAAAATAGTAACTAGCCTCAACTGATGCTACAGGATTCAAAAATCTTTAAAATGAAAAGAAAATCAAAGTTAAACCAAATATTATCAAAAAAGCTGTAACTAGCCTCAAACATAACTGGTGATATGGAATCCAAAAAATTTTTAATTTCAGAAAAAAAAAATTCATCGAAAGTAAACATGACAAATTAAAAAAATACTAACTAGCCTCAAATATAACTGGTGCTTGAGATCGAAAAAATCTTTTAAATGGGGGGGGAGGGAATCAAAGTTAAGCCAAGTGTATCAAAAGCTGCCAATAGCCTCAAATATAGCTGGTGCTAATAGAATCCAAAAATTTTTAAAGTGCAGAAGAAAAAAAAATTAACCGAAAGCAAGCCAGATAAATCAAAAAGCTGTAACTGGCCTCAAACACAAGTGAATACAAATTCTCGGAAAATTTTGAAATTATCTGATATGGTATGTAAACTGCTCATTTTAATAATATTTCCCCGCAATATTTCCTGTTGTAACAGATTTCCGTTTAACTTGCCTGTATGAGACTGGACTTCAGATCAGACATGTAATCAGTTAATCATTCCAAAAAATATATAAAATAGCAGGCATAGGTTAATCTTCTTCAAGACGGAGAAAAATTTTTGCTGGGCGGAACAAAGAGCGAAGTGGAAAAACCAAACAGCGGAGCAAAAAGAAAATAAGTATGGCGCCATTTATCGAACAAAATAGCAATTAAATTGTAAGATCTAAGGCATTAGAATTCTGAGAATTGGAAAAACTAGATTATAATTACCGTCACTAAAAAGAGAAGATAAAATTTTTGCGAATGTTAAAAGCTTAAAAAGAAAAGCAGTCCATCAACTGATGAATATCTGTGAAATATTTTACCAAAAACAAGGTCAAAATTGTCGTAAATAATTATAACCAGCTGTTATAGGAATTGAGGATTCGTTTTCTCCTTTCAGTACGTAAGATTCATGTTCTTTAATGTTAAATTTTAACGTTGTTCTGGTTTGGCCGTTATTTATCGAATAATAATGACGAGAAATGGCGTAGATCTTTTAAGAATTAAAATCAGATATAACGTCTTTAAAAACTGTACCGAACAAAGAATTTAATTGATACGCAAAAACATGGCCTAAAAGTCGAACTCGTTGAAAATTTCTCGGATAATCCGAGTAATTTCGTGACTGACAGAAGGATAAAACTGAGGACAGCAAGGTTATTATGGCAATTTAGTTATATCCATATGTATAATGAAAGTAATCAAAGTAGTTTTACTCATTTCTTTCTGGCTACACGTGAAAATGCTTTCAGAATTTTATTCCCATTGATTCGAATTCAATAATGCCCATTTGGCTTTTATTTGTGCATCTTATGTTTAAAAAAAAAAATCCGATGTGTACACCACATGATTTTCTTCTACGGAATATTAAATTATACGCATTTTTTCTTGCACTTCATTTAAACTTATTGGATTGAATTAATATCTACTTCGTCGATAACGCATAAACCACAATAGAATAAATGCACTTTTTAAAATTTACTATATTTGTTTACCATGGCGGCACTCTGGCGCTAAGTTCACTTAGCAGCGTTACGTCTCATTCATTTTAGAAGTCAGTCAGTCAGTGATTTTATAGCCGAATTATTGCAAATAATGCAACTTTACCGGCTCAATGACAAAATTTGCCTAAAAAGGCCACAAGACGTTGAAAGTCCAGACAAATAAAAAATAAAAGAGCAAAGGTCAAAAGGGAAGCCACAAGTGGCAAATACAAGACGACTGAAAAGATATACAATGCATAATAAATATAAAATATACAAGTTTAAATACGATACAGTATCATGAGTTACAAAACAGTTAATGTAAATTGAAAAGTATAAGTAAGGTAGGCACCAAACATGTACAGGATATTAAACATTGTGTGAACGGAAACCAGTCATGAATTTTTATTACGTGGGGAAGTTAGCACTCCGCGTGAGGAATGCTGCAAGTGCACGAAGGTCAACGTCCTCTTCAAGGATGATGTAATCAAACGTGTTGAAGTGCTTCAGTCGGTCACAATTTATGGCTTTATCGAAGAAATTTTTGTTCAATTTGTGCAGATATTTTTCCATAGTTTCAATTTGTAGATCCTTATGTAGCATATCGTTAGAAACATAAAAGTGAACTCCGGTAATTAATCTTAAGAATCTATTTTGAATAATTTGAAGAATTTTAATATCCTTTGCCTTATAGGCTGCCCATGCGGGTGAAGCGTATGTCATAATTGGACGAATAATAGCAGTGTATATGTGACGTTTTTTATAAAGGTCTAGTCTTGAATATTTTCCAAGTAAGGGAGTGAGGCTGTTAATTACTCCTATGGTCTTCTGTTTAATTTTTGCAATATGATCATTCCACTTAAAGGAGGTGTTCAGCACGATACCAAGGTACTTGGCTTTGGTGACAAGTGGTATTTTTTCATTAAATAATTTCAATTCACCATAGAATCCTTTGCGTGCATATCTTCTCCGGATGAGTAAAAGTTGAGACTTTGATGCATTAATAGCAATACGCCACTTGGTGCACCACGATTCAATGGAAGGCATAAATTTTTGAAGTTTTGATACTACATGTTCAGCCCTAATGGATCTGACAGCCACTGCAGTATCGTCCTCATTTTAGAACTCAGAATGCATAAAAAGTTATATCATCTGAAGAATTTATCTAATCGTTGCCACACGTTCTATTCAAATACTACAATATATAAATGTAAAATGATGTATAAAAGAAAAAAAAGAAAGAAAGAAACAGTTTTTCACAGACGATTCAGTATTTCTTATTTAATTAATTTAATTCTCACTTCGCGACTACGCAAAAATACATAAAATCTCAAAATATCTATATTAAAAATTACGAAGTAAATCTTAAACCCTTATTTCCTCGAATAAATTCCAGAATGGATTAAGCGTGATTTTATTCGCAATAATAAATGAAGGCGTTATCTTTGTTGCTGCGAAGCTTAGGTTCTCTAGATTGGCAACAAATCCACTATTCTGCTAAGTTTCAAATGTAAACAAATATGGCTGCTATGGTAAAAAAAATTAGGCTTAGCCGCACTTAAGCAACTTTTAAATTGTTGATAATTCTACAATTATTGCGTGGACGTTAACTAAAGGCATAAAAACCTTAATCGGATGATAAGAACAATATAATTCAATAATTTTTAAAGCAAAAAAGATGCAGAATTTACAACTATATAAGAATAAAAAATCTGAGCTCACTAAGCCGAATAACAGAGTGGGTATATATACACAGTCCAGTCACATTAATGTGACCACTACGTACTTTCCATGTCAGAGTTAAATAACCAATCACAGAAGGCAGGTGGCAGCACAGTGCAGTTGAGCGTATATAAAGGGTGTGTGAGGGCTTCGGAAAACATTTCAATCGTTGGCGTAATGCAGAAACGAAGCGATTTATCCGACTTCCAAAAGGGCATGATCATTGGCTTTCGGGCCAAGGGTGGAAGCATTTCCGAAACGGCTGAGTTTGTGAACTGTTCGCGTGCCGCCGTGGTAAAAGTGTACCGTGCATGGCAAAATGGGACTGTCCAAAATCAGCGACGTGGCAAATGTGGTGCACCACGGGCCATAGATGACAGAGGCGAACGACGGTTGCGGAGATGCGTTCGGGCAGATAGACGGGCTACCGTTGAGCAACTGACCACCAAAATGAACCAAGGGGCTACCAAAAGTGTCTCCCAAAGTACTATTCAGCGAACATTGCTGCGTCTGGGCCTCCGAAGCAGACGCCTGGTTCGTGCACCTATGCTGACTGCTGTTCATCGACGGCGAAGGCTAGAATTTGCACGCCAGTACAGCAGCTGGACGTCCACTGAGTGGCGACAGGTTGCGTTTTCGGATGAATCGCGTTTTATGCTCCATCGGACAGATGGACGTTGGCGTATAAGGCGTGAAACCTCTGAAAGGAACCACCCTGCAACCATTGCCGGAACGGTCCAAGCTGGAGGCGGGAGCATTATGGTCTGGGGAATGTTTTCCTGGCATTCTCTAGGTTCACTGATCATTGTGGAAGGCACAATGGATCAATACAAGTACGCATCTGTCCTTGCGGACCATGTTCACCCCTACATGCGCATTGTTTTTCCTCAGGATGATGGCATCTTCCAGCAGGACAATGCGAGGTGCCATACAGCTGCCAGTGTACGTGCGTGGTTCGAAGAGCACCAGGATGAGTTTACCGTCCTCCCCTGGCCAGCAAACTCACCTGACTTAAACCCAATCGAGCATCTGTGGGACCATCTCGATCGAGTTGTTCGCGCCATGGATCCTCAACCGCGTAATCTAGCGCAGCTGGCCACGGCATTAGAGTCGGCATGGCTCAACATCCCAGAGAACACCTTCAGGGACCTATGTGACTCTCTTCCTGCACGTCTCGCAGCAGTCCGCTCTGCGAAAGGTGGTTATTCTGGCTTTTGACAGATGGTCACATGAATGTGACTGGACTGTGTATATATATATATATATATATATATATAATTTTTAGAAAGTAGTGAAAGAACGTAGAGACCTATTTGGTCAAGAATTTTTGCGCATTGAGTTTCAAAATTAAAATTAAAGATAAGCAAAAGGAGTAAAATTCTAAAAGCAATCGCCTAAAAGTAAATTTGATACCTTAGAGTTCCAGAGTTAAAAAACTTGAACGAAAAACGTAACTAAAAAGTAAAAGCAGTTGTAAAAAATTAAAAACCAAAATAAAAGTATTGAAAAACTCAGCATTTAAAAAATTTTAAAACACGTAAAAAATTAAAAACAAGTATTAAAAACATCAAAATAAATAACAATGAATGGCAGTAAATGGCAATTTAACCTAACTCGAGGTTAATCACGGACTTGTCAAGGGAAAAGCGCGAAAAATTTGAGCACAGCTAAACTCCATTACGCGTTTCGTAATGGAAGCAAAAACGTATATATATACTTTTGGTGCGGCCGATTGCAACCAAAAAGGGAGGTGCACATCTACATGTTATAGCAGTCCTATATACAAAATTTCAACGCTCTGAGGCTATTCGTTTTTGAGTTGTGCGAGGTACTTATGTAGGTACGTATGCACAGACACCACAAAAAAAATCTCTTCAGAATCCGTTTTAAATTCCTTTTATAATTTTTGGAGGGAAAAGAATCCTTTATCCTGTCCTTCCGTACAGATGCCACGCAAAACCATCGTTAAATTTCATTCGATAGCTGTTAAAATGGATATTTTCTTTGAAATATGATACCCGAAATTTTTCGCGATTACAATACTTCCTTACTTCGTGTAAGGAAGTAAAAAGGTTGTTAACATGTAAAGCTTGTTTACTGTAATAAATTACTGACATGTATACAAGAATTTTCACACCAGTAATTTATAAGTTTTCAAACGTTAAAAACACTGTAGAGGAATACTGTAGTTTACTGTAGTACTGTGTTAAAAACTGCAAAGAAATGTTAAAAATACGGTTTTGTTGCTGGAGACGTGAAAAATGAGCAATGCCCTCGCCCGAGATTCGAACTCCAGATCTCACGAATACGTGTCCAGCGCACTGCCAGTTACACCATGAAGGCAGGAAGAAAGGGAAAAAATACCTTATAATACATTATTAATATTCTAATTCAGTTTTACTGCGCTAGAATCTTAATCAAAATATCATAAAAAAATTCAGTAAAATAGAAATATATTTTATTTTTCAATTGTGCAAATAATTGAGGCAAAATATGCGATACATATGTGCCGATACTGAAATCTGCCATTATTTTCTAGAACATGAATGCTCTTTGTGAATAGGGTCTCTTTTTTTGAAAAAGTTTATATTCATCAGTATTTTTTCGTGACAGTCTAGCGGTGCTGCTTGCTTAATCTGTCAACAGGAAAAACTTTTTCCTAAAGGGACATTTCATTTTTATGTACGAATGCAAATATTTTGCTCTCCAATTTGTCTCCAATCACTGGAACATAATCTCAAATTTCAAAATTAAATATCTCCGTAAATTTTTAACCGAGTACAAACTTTTACTAACTGCAGCTACACAGACTGGAGGACTGTATAAAAAGTTAAACTTCGTAATTTTTACAAAAGTGATTTTTTCATATTAAGTCCCAAATATGAATATTTACGTCTTTTATGACATTTTTGTAACTGGAAGAATATGTCTACGACCAACGATTACGAAAATAAAGATCGTATAAAGACTTTCTGGATTCTGTGTATTATTATTACTTGCTTATTATTTTAAGTATCATGAATTTTTATTTATTTTGTTTCCCGCTTTTCGTAGACTGAGGAAGGCGTTGGCTAATATAATGACAATATTCTTGGAAACTCACAAGCCAGTACAACCAACTGACGTAAGTATTTTTATAATTTAAAACTTTTTCTCTTAATAGAAATATTTCAAGAAAAAGTGCGTCCCCCCCCACACACACTAAGAAGCATTTGGTGTAAATTTCCTGCGATGTTGTTAAGATTTGGTACATTTGTTTTTAAGATAATACAGAGTGTTTATAAAGTCGCGAACCCATTCTGATGTTTAATAACTCATAAAATAATAAAGATAGATTAAAATTAATAACATAAATGGTTAGATAGACTCAAAAAGTTTCATGACCCTTGTCAATGAACTTCCACTTGTACCCCCTTCGTCGCACGGAGAATATCGAGTCGATATTCAACTTCACGCCAGGTACCGGCAAGCACGTCGGCATCCACAGAGGCTATTGCGATTGTAATTCTGGCTTTTAGGTCATCAGTGTTCGACACACTCCTCCTGTAAACGTTGTCCTTTACAAATCCCCAAAGGAAAAAGTCCAGCGGCGTTATATCGGGTGATCTGGGTGGCCGAGGAATTGGACCTCCTCGCCAATCCATCTTCCTGTAAAATGGTCATTCAAAGAACTACGAACGATGGTACCCCAATGAGGTAGTGCACCATCTTGTTGCAAAACAAGATGGTGCACTACCATCTTGTTTTGAAAGTCGCGCTTTCGAGACAAAACGCAATTTGAATGTTGTCAATCGGCCTAGTAGAAAGGAAGATATAGATCTGTTCCCCCCTTTTTTTTGCGCAGTGTACATAGTTTTTCCCTCTGGGGGATAATTTATTGGTAAATATTTATTTCCTTGATTATTTTTTATTTTATTCAATATATTCAATTTGTATTTGCAATTCAGCCGTTTTATTTTTCTTTGAAACGTATTTTT
The DNA here is from genome assembly GCA_000611955.2 of Stegodyphus mimosarum. Taxonomy (NCBI): domain Eukaryota; kingdom Metazoa; phylum Arthropoda; class Arachnida; order Araneae; family Eresidae; genus Stegodyphus; species Stegodyphus mimosarum. Next base: position 268,866 of record KK118615.1, on the reverse strand, counting down.
GTGCAGATTTTTCGTTAAACTACCAGACGTGGTAGGTTTTCTCTCACTTAAGAAATTTTCCAAACATTAAGTTTCATCTTACTTGCATTGTTTACGTTCCAGTTCATTGTATGCTTATCTACTGCTGATGTACTCGAATTTTTCGGAATCCGGGTCTTCATTCCTCCGATGTCCCCCTTGAGCACCGAGTTCAAGGCTCATTTCTGTGAGGTGCCCTTGGGGCTTTATAGCTGAGCCATACACGTTGCGCCGAGTCAGTTATCGTCGCATATCGGCTCAATATCCGTTTAGATATTCTAATGTTAATACTGCTTTGTATTCCAATTGGAATGTAGGTTTCTTTAAAGGAATAGTATTGTGATAGTTCCATGGCTTCTTTTCATTTGTTATGCTCTAACTGTGACCGCGCTCTTTGGAAATTAAACTACTCACGTCACCTCACTTTCCCCTCTCGATTTTCTGACGAAGAAATTAGTTGCAAAAATGCGAAAAATACGCAAGGAAATAAGGTATTTATAAAATAATTCTCTAGCTTTATTTCAAACAGTAGTTATGAGTAAACAGAGGTTTGAATTTGTTTTTTATTAATAAAAATATATTATTTTATATTTACTTACGACACGCATATATTATGACACATATAAACATTTTACTTATGACACATGAAACTAATATTTCAAAAGATAAGCAGCAAACGCTTAAAGGAAAGGCACTAAAGAGGAATTAAAACATACAATTAACACACGAGGTAAAGGCTGCATCGCAGAATGCAAATAGGCAACCAAAATTAGCATTAAACGCATTCCCGCCGTCACGACACAACGTCCGAGCCTATCCGTCAGTTCGCAAGTAATGATAGTTTCCTGTAATCCGAGACAGCTAAAGGGGAAAGCATGAGACGACGACGACTCAGGCGAACGCAGTTCGCGAAAGCGGGCACCCGCGCGGTTGCGCTATCCCAGACTAATATCTGTGTGAGATTTTCGAGCTGGAAATAGACATAGCATAGGATGCGATACAATAAAAATGCATATAAAAACAGTAGGAAAATAGATCAGCTTTTACAGAAATAGGCAAGATCATAATATGCCTTGGTGAAAAATTACAGATAATACATAGAAAGAGCATAAGAAGAGTAAAAGAAGTCGTCAGTCGATCATTCCAGCTATCCACTGTCGGAGCTACTCCTATTGGTCGAAGAAAACGTGAGTGCGGTAAGAACAAGCACAGTGTCATGGCAAGCGAGGGGCGGGGCAAAAGGATCAAAGTAAAGAGTGCAGGGGCCAATGAGGCACGAGCAAGCAAAATATCAACATACATAGGTCAGTTTTGAAAAATATGCTGGTACTAACAAGTAAATGGAGAGGTGCAGCAGAAATACCAAAAATACATTTCAGAATTGTTGCGAACAGAACAGATTAACATACAAGGATATACATACTAGTAGAATATAAAGCATGAGACGAAGTCACCATTTGCACGATGAAATGCGTTGGGAGGCTGTGGGAAGGTCACGAGGCATGACAATCCGCTGTTGCTAGACAACTGTAGTTATCATCAAACAAGCTGTAGAATCGTTACCAAAGGGATCAATATCCCTGTAAGAAGACGTGGGTCTGAACGCCGGAGGATTACCACAACGCCACGTGGCGATTGCCACAGTCGCTTCCTGTTACAATGTGCAAAACGCCGTAGATCACTAACAGCACAACAAACTGGCGTCGCATCTCTCTGCTACTGCATGACGACCCATACCCCGCCAAAGTGTGTCGCGTCGGTGGTGGATTGAGCGCCCGACGACCGGTGGGTTCTGTTCCTTTGTCACCATCGAATATTCACAGCGAAAATGAACTGGTGCCATGGACATCCCAGTTAAACACCAAAGCAGTGGGTCCGTGTATTCTTTACGAATGACTTTCGATTTTTAATACCCAGAACGACTTCCGAAGGGCAATGATATAGCGAGAGCCAGTGACACGCTATCGGCTGTCAAAAATCGTCGAAAGAGACCATTACGGAGGAGGCTTAACTTGTATGGGCTGGAATAGCCACGAACGGCCATCCCGACCTCTACTTTTTTTCCGTCCCAGTCGTCCGATATAGCAACGAAATTCTGCACTTCCTTCTGCATCTTCTTTATCGCTGCAATGGGTACCGAAAGATATTTATAAACGATAACGCCTGCCCCCATAGGGTTCGAGTGGTTCGGAGTTATCTGGAGAGTGAAAACATTCTCATACTTGCCAACTAACGACAGTCAAAAATCGGGAAATTTTTTTTAGAAATCGGGAGATTTATTTTCAACGACAAAAAGATTTTTAAATGATAAAAATACATTTTTAATAATGAATTAACTTCAAATCGTTACTAATTAATATCTGAAAGTTCAGTTACTAATTCTTGAATGCAAACAGTACATTCTGCATTAATAACTTTTTGGTCTTTTGTTTCCATAGAAAAAGTAACTTTCCGTTTTTTTCTGTAGAACTCATGTTGTCCTTGTATTTTTGTGTACGAACATGTTTGAGAACATCGGCCCTTCCACCGTGCGAAATCGAAAAATCGCAATGACAAAGGGTACACATCGCAAATGCATTCCATTTCCTTGAGGAAATATTAGAACGAAAAGTCATCTGTGTAGGATTTTTGAAAGTACCTGCGTATTTTACCTTTTTCGCAGACATAACTAATAGGAAATATCGTAATTTCTCAAAAGCACGTACATTCACACAGGTTAGAGACAAGATGAACGAAATAACAACCTCGACTCTTGCTTTGTGCTCATTGGCTAATACGGGCCAGATAACACGCAGTGGTACTCGATGATCATTGGAGAAATGGAACATGACGTTTTTGGACACGTGTTTTCACTCACAAAGTAGAAACGCACCATAATTTCTCACTGATGAAACTACTTTGGTTTTCTAAATAGTCTAGATGAACATCAGATGCTTTCAGACACCCCAAATCCCTTTTTGGGGGATGCAGATAACGAAGTATTAAGCCAAGCTACATAAAAATAGTGAGAAATTTTAAGACTAAGAGAAAGTCGGCAGAAATATAGTGTAAATCAGATTGGCGGGAGAACGGTCAGAAATCGGGAGTCTCCCACCTAAATCGGGAGAGTTGGCTACTCTGCGATCTGCCACGGCCTGCTAGATTAACGGTCCTGAATTTCATACATCGCGTGTAGGACATGTTGGGACGACGGACATCAGGTGGTGTGTGCCGCCAGGCACCCTCCATGAACTCCGACATGCATTACTACAGGAATGGGCGTTACTGCCACAACAAGGGTTCAACGACACTATTGTCGTCTTGCCTCACTGTTGTCAAGCATGCATCTCAGCTAGAGGATACCATACTCGTTATTAGAGGGATGTTTCCATAGTACATTCATTCTTCCGACTCATTGGTCTTTTGCGATGAGATGGTAGCAGTACATGTGTGTTTGCTTTATTGTCTTTGTTTGTATGTCTTTGCTTTATTGTTTACTATGTGGTCTAGAAACGCCGCACCAACCTCTTGGATCAATTTCACGCATATCCATTAAATGCTTTCTGTTTTATTCCGTGCTTTGCCTTTACTGCTAATTTTTTTATCAGGAGTGTGGATACAATAGTGAAAAATCAAAGTAAAAAGTAAAAGGCAACCTAAATGTCCAAAATTAAATTTCAAAATGAAAAAGAAAATGCAAATAGCTAATTAGCTAAATGGGAACGTTCATTGTTGTAATCCACTGTCCGGAATTTAAGAAGGGAAAACGATACACATGATTCGAAAGTTGATAATTTTTTTATAAATAAGTAAGATATTAACTTTACAGTTTGATGAATTATTTTCAACTTATTATTATTTTCATTTATTACTTATTCATATTATTATTTATTATTAACTTATTCAATTATTTTCAGCTTTTCTGCACTGCTGGTGTTACTAGCTGTATTGATCTTCTGAGCCACTGCATTGCTGATCCAGGAGGTAACGTTTAATATTCCAGTTGCTTTCCATATAATTTCCTAATGTAAATATAACTTTCTGAATTTACATAGTAGGAGAAGAAAATACTGGTTAGCCTGATGTGATTAAGTTTTGATGGGGAAAAAACTTTGCATAATAACAAATAATTTAGTCCTATCGAACTAAGCAGCTTAGAAGCAAGAAATTGCAAGAAAGTGCAATTCTTAGCAAACTTAAGAAGGTCTCATCACTCTGTGAGGTACACCTTCAGTGGATTCCTTCCCATGTTGACATTTGGGGGAATGAAATGGCGGACATTCTGGCGAAGGAGGGTTCTGAAGAACCATTACCAGTTACCAATTCACTGACATATCTTGAACTGTACTCCATTAGAAGACATGCAGACAGGCAAATTTGGCTCGTTCCGCCGAATCATCCCTGGTATCAAGCTGATTGTCCTGGAAGATCCCTTGCTATTGACTGCGATAGATGTGTTCAGACAACACTTTCCCGATTCTTCAGTGGACACCTAAAAGGACTCACTTTCGAGAGAGGTTACAAGATGCACCCAATTTGTTCTAAATGTCAAAATGCACCGGCTTCACCGACACATATACTTGAGTGCCTGGAATTGTCTCTTGAGGACCTTTACAAGTCTCCTGTGCTTGTTTTCGATTTTCTGAAGGTGAATGGACTCATGGACCTCGTCTAGTAAATTCCTAGACATGGAGATAAGCAACAACAACAACAGAAGCAAGAAAATCTGCCATTTGATAATTCTCATTGGCTTCGTTGACAAAAGCCTGTTCTTTAAGGGCATAATTCAGCGACCACATATAACAGTGCAATAGTTTTCAACCAGGAGGAAATTCTCCCCTATGGGGAATTTCATAGTTTCAGGGGGGTGAGGAATACGTCCAGCCTTTTATGAACATGTTAAGGATTTAGTTTTAGTTTATGAATATAAAAACTACTTTTATGAATACGCGTATATATATGAACATAAAAACTTTTAGTATTTATCAACATTTTCCATACTTTTTCTTGTTTAATTTATAAAATACATCCGAAACTAATTGTAAATAAATGCACATGCATTTTTCGAATTTTGGAAAGGAAGGGGCCGAAGAATGATCGTCTAGCAATGATGAAAAGGGCACTTGAGGTAAAAAAGTTTGAGAACCCTTGTGGTAGTCTCTTAATACAAGACCTCGACTACGTAAAAAACAAATTTCTTATCATAACTTTAGTAAATTTTAGGAGATAAGTCAAATTATTTCAGGTTTTGGAAGAACTGAATGGCATCATAAAACGGAGGCATCTCATTAAGTTTAATCAGCGAGATAATATAGTTATTAATAATGCAGTTTAAGAATTATGTTAACTCTTAATAGAAGCAACTTTTAAAGAATCATGCCTTATAAATGCCACCAAACCGTACCACTTTAAGCTGGTAAGATCTTGCTTTAGTTGAAACATAGGCAGTTTACTCTTCCTCCTCCAAGTACACATAGGCTTCCTGTTAATGCAGAAGCCCTATTCTTTACCGTTTGTGCTAACAGAATCCAACCAGATGCTGGTGAAGAGAATTTTGTACATGCCAGCTGTTAGTGAACAGATGTCGCATTGTTGTAACTTGCTTCTCAAGCTAATAAATAGCATGTAGGCAGTAAGCAGCTTTGATGAAAAATATTGCGGGCCTTGAGGGCAGCGGTTTCGACGTGTGATATACATACAGTCTGTCTATCATAAGAAAAGCTCTCTCCAGTTAGTTGGTAGCTGTCTGTTGCCATACAAACGAGCCTTGACCCATTTTCCATAGGGGTGTCTTGAAGATTTATTTTTCAGTTTGCCATCCTGCCGCATTTAAAGATGGATTGGCAACCCTTGGTTCACCCCTATTTGAAATATACTAGCCCTGTTGTTACAACGACCGCCACCCGCCAGACACTGTGGCGGGAGCTGTTATTCTCGTAGCAGACAGTATATATGCCGTTAGAATTTTGAGTGCCACACTATGAAAGCTCAAAAAATCGCTAATTTGCCAACACTGCTATTGATTCTAAGAACTAAAAGATGAAGAAGAGCTATATATTTTTTTTATTATTTATATCATTTTTCGCGCTTATCGATTTATGAAATTCATGAACACAAAATTTAACCTTTTACACTCGAGAAGTGACTCTCGCTCACCACTTGTCTTGATGCGGTAACTCGAGAGGTGACTCTCGACCACCACTCGGTTTAAGGCAATAATTCGAGCGGTAACGATTTTATTTAGTTTGGGCAATATCGCTTCATGACAATTACAAGCGTATAAAAAAACTGACAATTTTTAATCTTAATGTTTAATAACAATTACACGCGTATAAAACAACTGCCAATTTTTAATCTTAATGTTTAATAACAATTACACGCGTATAAAACAATTGCCAATTTTTAATCTTAATGTTTAATAACAATTACACGCGTATAAAACAATTGCCAATTTTTAATCTTAAATACGTTTCTTAGATTTATTGTTATATCTGCATCTTCGACGTTAGTTCGAACTCGATAGTCGTGGCAATAGGAATATTATTTTCAAAGTTACGGAGCCCAGTAAGTATGGAATACAATGAACGAATCAATTCAAGTGAAGATGAGTTCGATTTTTCGTTGATAAAGAACGAAATTGCGCCTGCGCACAAATTACTTGACGATAGAGAGGAGCAAAGCAGTGATGAAGATAGCGATGAAGTGAGAGGTGTAAGAAGGAGAAAAATTAGAGTAATAGACGGTGAATGTGAAACAGATTGTGATTCCGCAGAAGAAACAGAAAATACAGAACTCATAACGTGCACAGCCTCCGAATAAATACCCCAAAGAATAGCGTTTGTATTCGCCGAAAGAGCTGCGTCTTCAGATATAAAAGAATTGTTAGATTTCCGTAAAATCATTTTAAATTAGATGTAAGAAATTCGCCAAATATGCGAAAAATTGTCTCGAGTAACTAGTTCGGCAGAGCAAAAAAAAAAAAAAAAAAAAGCCTCGAGTGCAAAGGGTTAATATGTATATGTGTAACTTTTGCTTTATATATTTTTGTTCACATTGTACGGGGTGCAGCAGTGAATCGGGAGATTAGCCAACAGCATTTGTTTTAGTTTGGCTGGAGTGGAAAGAACGATTCTACCGCCAACTAGTAAAAGACTTTATAGTTTTTTAAGACTTTCCGAGCGGAGGGATGGTGGGCATTTAGAAGACATTATTTTTTAAAAAATAAAGGCTTTTTTATTTTATTTTTTCAGTTTAAAAACTTAATGCTAATCACCCGATTCACTGCCGCACCTTGTATATTACCTCTGACGTTTTATTTACACCAGCAAGTTATACACATTTGGCGAGAAGGGGGGTGCATTATGCACAGAGGTTTGAAAACTACAGTTTTAAAATTTCTACAAGCTCCTGCATAGTTATACATGAATCTGCTTTCATTCACAGTGAATCACCGTTTGATTTTTAAACTCGATAGTGTCATCACTGCAAGCATGTAAACATAATTTGTTGAAAACTCAGCTCGACAATATAAAACGCAGGTCTGAAGTTACAGATCCAGCAAATAATCGAGAAGAAAGAATTGACTTACCAGAGCTGATACTTAAAAGAAGAGTTTAACCTCAATGCAATTCCGCGTTCCCTCGTATATTCTTTTTACTTCTACACGAGAAATTTTCAGAACGTTCTGGTGAAGAGTTTTTGCCAAATTTTAAAATGGCCAGCTTTACAGTAACAGAGTAGAAAGAAAGGTAACCGTATGTCTAACAAGAAACGAAGAAACGATTAGAATGTCTTATAATAATGACAAAATAAAATAAAAGGGAAATAAAGATATTTTAATGCAATTTTAGAGTACTTAACACATTATTAAATAAGTAACATATGTGGCAATTTTAATTACCTTATTTATTTAATTTTTTTTTTATATATGATAGATGTGATCTTAGCTCCCACCCCAATATACAGTCGGATTTACACTGATCTTAAACAAAGATCGGACGTAGATTTATGGCCAATCCCAATTATATCGAAAGTATGTATTGAAAAACTTTATATTTATATTTGCAACTTTATGTTTTAATTTAAATAACTGTATGCTTTAAAAAGCCATTTAAATATTTATATTTTTGCAAACATAACATTTCTTTGTAGAAGTGCAAATATTGTTTTTTTTAATAACATTATTTGCACTTCTTCAGAAAAATGTTATTAATTTTTAACGTTGACCATTAAACATATACTTTGTAAGAATTCAACTTACTTACTTTTATCTAACCAGTTATTTTATGCTGAATAGCTTTACTGTCTTTCTCCCTTTTCCGTTTTCCTACCAGAATGCGAATTTTAGTTCGCGCGTATTCAAATGAGGTAGAAAGAGATAGTATTTAAAGAGAGATTTTAAATGGTTGAATCAGAGCATGTTCCGCCTGCTGAAAGCCACATTACAAAGTTGAAACTTTTCGATAGCTGTCCGCCTGCGGTGTTGCGCTATTCTTACCATTACAGCTTGTCACGCCGGCTTAGATTTGAGCCAACTTGCGCGCTTTTCATTCTGTGTAACTTTAGTTTAGTTTACGCAGTTTGAATTCATTACTTATGTCGTAAATGCTGGTCATTTTGTAAGCACAAGAAGTGCCTTACTTTACAGTTTAATGAGCTTTAATAAAAGGGTCTTCTTCTTATGCTTTGCTTATGATATCTGATGTTTATGCATAAGAATTCAGAAAAAAAAAACACTGATAATCACTCGAAAGTAAAACAGTTACCCTCTATATTTATAATGCAAAACTTTGTAATTATGTATATATACATTTATGGATTTCCTTCCTGAAGGACATTATAAAAGCAGTTTGTTTTACGATACAATGCAAAATACTTATTGTTGCTAATTTTAATTAAAGCATAGCGAATTTTCGATCATTACATGACAAATTAATAAAGAATAGCGGATTGAATTTGGTTTTTTCGTAATTTTTCTCGTGAGTTAATGGTAATGACTTTTATACATTCGCTTCCACCTAGCAACGCAATCTCACCCCTTTGGCTTTTTTTTATTATGCGAGAGACTCAGTTTCGACAAAAATTTCTATTTTAGAGAAATAAACTGGCTCAAAACTTTGCTAACTTCAATCTGATCCCAAAGGGGTTGACCTTTCACTCAAATTAGGCAAAAATTATGGAATTTTTCAACTTGTTAGTCGTCCGCTGCGCTGAGCCCATCTGGAGCATTCGTGATAATATACCCCCAGGACCAAGGCCCGCGGCATACAGATCTCTGTGAGAACAATAAATGTCCCCAGGGGCGATAAGTAATGATAATACCAGCCGGTTTTTTTTTTAAAGATAGCCCTCTATGAATGAATCCCTTCCATTTAGTAGATAACCTTCGATAAAGAGCAAACCTTTTAGCATAATACCGTGATGTCACTGGTTCATTATGTCGCCAAGGCAACTACTGCCTTTGAGAAACTAAATGTAATTGTCTTCATTTCTCTCACTTCTGTAAGACACATGACGTCAGCGAACTCGAGCGTTAGGAAGAGCCTAACCTTGCTTGCTTAGTGACCTGAGCTATAGTATTATAGCAAATCACGCAGATTGTGATTTTCAAATAATACTGACGATTAATTGCAGCTTCTTCATTCGTCGTTTGATATTCCTTTTATATTATTGTCAGTAAATATTTTTAATAGCTAAAGATTCAATGGAGTAAAAGTACTTTCAAATGTAACTGTGGAAGTCTGGAACATAGGAAATGTTAAACGTCAATTTGACTCCAAGAAGATACGACGCTGTCCGTAACATATATTAGATAACAGGTGACTATTTATAAAGTGCGTATAATGTCAATGACATCTCGTTATATTACAGAAACATCGTACGTTTTTTTTTTTTTTTTCCATCTTACACTTCCCGGGTAAACCAGTGTGGAAGTCTGGAACATAGGAAATGTTAAACGTCGTTCTGACTCCAAAAAGACTGATATTTATTTACATTTTTTGGATATAGAATAATACAGACAGAAAATCAGTCAATGTTCTTTTTCCTGTCGAAGGCTTACTGTTGCCACTCTGGCGAAAAGAAAAATGCATGCGAGAAGTTTCACGGATGGCGCTTCATTAACGCGAATGATGTCGCTACAGTAACATTTCAAGGAATGTGGAATTTTAGAATGTGCATAATTTTATGAATTACCACTGTTTACTCACTAATCTTACTATTATTATTTAATTTTTTATAAAATTATTTTTTTAGGTATTGTTTATTTTTCTTTACTAGCTAAGCTTTTTTTGGCGCATTAACTATCGTATAATTGTTTTACTTAAGTTGGCGAATTTCTGCTGTTATATTCATTACTATAAGTTTATTATTATTTTAATTTATTTATATTTGCATGTTTTTAAAGGATAATGAAGAATTGACACCTCTCCTTACTATCGATAAAGTGGAAAAGGCATACGCTGATGCTCTTTCGAAGGTATGTTTCATTCAATAAAATTAAGCATAAAATGTAATTTTTTAATTATATCAAGAGAACAAAATTCCTATTTCTTATCACTTAAATGACTAAAGTACAATAAGAAGTCTGGTATAAGAAAAAAAAAAAAAGACTTACATAACTCGGTTTGCTGTTAAGTGTAATATGTACCGTACATGGAGGTAAGAAGAAACTACACAATTCTACTTCTTAATTTCGCTGTTCTGTACCTTTAAGTAACTTCAATTTAAATTTATTTGAATTTGTAGATTGCTTAAGTATAACTTCGTTTATTTATGAATTCCAGTAAGTAAATTTCAGTACGTGAGTCAAATTGGCAAATAACTTTAAAAGTTTGACTTGTTTTAGTAGCATAAAATAATTCCAAACTCAAAACAGAGAGAAACACGACAAAGCGAAGCATAAAATTAGCAAAGTAACAGTTTTGTGGTTGGCGTAGATTTAGTCAAGAACTCAGCCGATTGACTTAAATCCCACTCCAATCCTTCCTAACGCTTTTGAAACTCTATCAACTTAATTTTTCAATTTCGTTTTTATTTTTGCAGCAGATGGCACTACCTTCTCGTTCGCTTTATTGCTGTAGGGTATAAATAACACCGTTGCGCTCACTGCTTTCCTATCTAAGATAGTACTTTGTTTTTGTGAACGTTACTAAGAAAAGGACTTAGTGCTTTTATTAATATGGTTGAAAGAATTTCACAAACTTACTTCAATTAAGCAGCAGACAGGATGGACAGTAATATGCTTGGTGACCTCTCCTGAAAAAGATATAAAATTTCAGAAAACTAAAAATAAGTAAAATCCCTCATACGTGCCTAAAATATCGAAACGCCAGCTTCATCCTGACTATTTTAATACCAAACTTACCAAGAATTAGTTAAAGATTATGCCATCACGCTTTTTTCCTTCAAATTCCCAATTGTGCGCTATCAAGCAGCAGACTACGAGGACAGTCCCCAGGTGGGTGACCACAAACGTGACTCGAATAAGCCACTCACAGCTCAAACAGCTCCAGATGCTGTTCTCACGTACTTTGAGTACTTGTATCAGCTTTGCCATGTACGGCGCGGCGGTAAACGCCTAATTAAAATAAAATTATCAACGCCTAAGGGCAAATTCTCAAAAGTAGCAGTTATCTGCTATAAGCTGTATTAACCATGAAAATATTAGATAGATTAGCTGCTTTCCAATCTTACATATTTCTTTATTCTTGATGACGAGGGACGTGTACCTGTTTGCCTTCGAAATCGATTAAATTCTTGACTAATATATAACCCTGAGGGTGTACACATTGACAGAGTATTTTACTACGGCAGTAGCAGTCTGGGGGAACAAAAACAGCTTGGCGGTTCCAGAACCCTGAGGGAAAATCGTTTCATAAGATTGGACCATGAGGAAATTGGCGTTGAGCAGTAATGGTACCTCATCTGACGGTTGCCCACCAGAGGATGAAGTCTCTTTGGTGAGGAGAGAAGTAAGAACTCTGTACTCGAGGACAGGGGTTAAGGGTACTGGTCCGCCCGCGTAGTACTGGTGGACTCTAGACGACCAGTCAGATCTTCAGGCTCATAGGGCTGCACCCTACCACGGTGTCCGAGAATCGGGACTGGTGACCTCGAACGCCAGGACCGAGTGGTGGCTTTAGGAAGGTACACAGTTTATTGACCAGTAAGTGTGGGACTCGCCTTCAGCCAAATGATTCATTATCCATCTCCAAGATGGCTTTTTACCTGAATCCTGCCTCCCGCCCAATAAAGAGGAGGTCGTGGAGCGACAAAAAGTGGAAGCATGTAGAAAATTATCATTTAGTAAATCTACGCCAAACGCAAGGCTATCGCAATTAATTTATCGCGAAGTGGTTCGTCCTTCTAACCGAGAATGCAAGCCAAGGAATGAAATCTTAACTGATGTAACATAAACCTAGTAACTTCACCTCGACAGGTAGGAATCGTAACAACCTCAGCTTGGTCTAATTTGCATTCTGGTGGAGAAACGGAAGGGGGAAGTAACAGAAAAGATCGAAATCATAATTAACTGGTTAGACGGAATGTTACAAACAAATATTAAGTATATTTGACCTACGTACTGTGATATTCATAATTCGAAAGATCTGGAATTCCAATACCGGAGAAAGCATAGATGATTTTTTATGCTTCTCTGAAATGAATCTAATAGTTCTACAAATTGATAAAAATTACAGCTTGCCTAAAATTTTCTCGTATAGCACGATGCAATAATTAAAAAAAAATTGCGAATTTAAATATATTACAGGCATAGTTCGTAAACATATTTTTCAGTAAAGAATTTATCATCATTTGTTCTGTTTTTAAAATTCTAAATTATTTTTTCCCTTTTCAGAAACGAATGGTTCGAGGAATATTTTTAATTAACCCAAATAATTCTCTTGACGATGTTTATAGTCCTGAATTATTAAAAATTTCGAATTTAAATATATTACAGGCATAGTTCGTAAACACATTTGTTTGTTTTGTTCGTAAACATATTTGTTTATTTATTTATAGCCCGGAATTATTAAAAATTCCGAATTTAAATATATTACAGGCATAGTTCGTAAACATATTTTTCAGTAAAGAATTTACCATCATTTGTTCTGTTTTTAAAATTCTAAATTTTTTTTTTCTCCTTTTCAGAAACGAGTGGTTCGGGGAATATTTTTAATCAACCCGAATAATCCTCTTGGCGATGTTTATAGCCCCGAATTAGTGATGGATATTTTAGTGTTTGCCAAGAAGTATGTCTATTAACTAATATGCCAGTTTTTTATATATCCATTCATTCGTTTTATTTGAAAAGTGTATTTTCCTTTTTCACTTAATAATGCTTAAATTTTTTAATCAAGTAATAATATTTTATTTTAAAGTTAAAAAAATTATGACTTGCTTTGGATACAATAATTTTATCTATAAAAATATCTAAACAAATATAGTACATATATTTTTAAAATTTTATTTAAAATAATTCTCTTCATTTAATGCTAATGATGTTTAAAATAATTGAAAAAAAATCAAATTACTCAAATTTATTTTGTGGAAAATTTCGGGCAAAAATTTTCAATTACAAACTGAAACTCAAAAGGGGACGCCTAATTTTGCTTCATAACACTATTTCATAACATATTACTTACTGAATTTCAACAAGAATATCTAACACTTTCTTAAATTAAGTTAATCGAAAATTGATTAGCACATCAACTTATTACTTCTTTTATTTTCAGGCACGACCTACATGTGATAGTGGACGAATTATATGCACTTTCAGTGTTTCCTGATGGACCGAGTTATCACAGTGTTTTAAAATTTCCTGAGATTCCTGATCCCATGAGAACGCACGTTCTCTATGGTTTAAGTAAGGTATAAATTTTTCTTTCTTTTTAAGCAGTGTATTGCTGCCACCAAATAATACCTTGGGACATTTTCTTCTTTATATAATATTAACACTTTCAGTTTCGAAAAGTGCACTGAAGAAGGAAGCATTATGCACCCCTCCCCCCCCAAAAAAAGAAAGAATTATTGTTGGTAAGTTCCACCAGCGGCCGAGCAGTTAAGTGCCTGCATACTAGTAGTTCGGTCCGAAGTTCGAATTTCACGAACAGGCTGGCTGCATGGGCGTTTTCGCGGTTTTCCCTACGTGTAACGTCTTGATACGAGCCATTTTCCCTTAGAAAGTACTCCACGAAGGCATCGCTCCGTTCCGTCTAGTGTCTTAAGGCGAAACACGCAAATACACTCATGTCCATAAATTAAGGATAATGCAAAATCAGGCAAAGGAAGAGTTAGAAGCAAAACAAATTTGACTTATTTGTAAAGCTTATTTATTAAACAAAAGGTAAAGAGCAAAAACAGATGCTATATGTTTGATATTATTAAAAAAATTAGCAATTTTTTTCTCCCTGGAGCAAATTACAAAAAAAAACCTATTTACAAAAAACCAATATTACATGGTTGGTATGATTGTTAATACATTGTATGTCTCCCAGACGATGCAATACAGTCCGTACAACGCCTAGGCATGCTGAGTATCAAATTATCGATCTGATCTTGGGGGATATTACACCACTCAAAAAGGATTGCTCTCCGAAGTTCCGGTAGATATGTAGGAGGAGGTTGACGGGCTGCAACTCGTCGGCCAAGCATGTCCCACACGTGCTCTACTGGATTCAAGTCCGGTGAGAATGCTGGCCAGTCCATACGGGTGATATCCTCCGATTGAAGGCATTCGCTTACGATGTTTGCCCGGTGAGGACGGGCGTTGTCACCCATAATAATAAATTGTGCGCCCAAACAATCGTACATGTTGTTCCAGAATGACGTCCCGATAGATTTGGCTTGTCATGGTTCCAATTTGAACATGCAGGTCAGTTCTGGAACCCAGAATAATTCCACCCCAAACGAGCACTCCTGCACCACCGTAACGGTGCCGTTCAATGATGTTTTCTTGGTGGTAACGGGTACCTGGAGCTCTCCATATGAAAGTCCGGCGAGAATCAGACTGCAAGTTAAACCTGAACTCGTCGGAAAACATCACACAAGCCCACTGTTGCGGTGTCCACAATGCGTGCTCTCTACTCCAGGCTAACCGCAGGCGACAGTGGGTTGCAGTAAGTGGAACGCATCTGACAGGTCTATGAGCATATAGACCAATCTGCCCTAAGCGTCTGTACACGGTCTGCCTTGAAGTTGTCGTACCAGTGGCCGAAGAGAGCTGACGAAACAGGTCTGAGGCTGTGCTCCGCCTGTTTCTTTTGGCAGTAACTGCCAAATACCGGTCCTCATTCGGCGTTGTAACTCTGGGGCGGCCTGTGCTGTAACGTCTACTCACATTGCCATCAATTTGGAATCGTTGCCAAAGCCTGGAGATGACACTCTGGGTAATTCCAAGTTCGTCTGATACTTCCAGTTGGGTACGTTCACATTCCAGACGGCCG
This sequence comes from Stegodyphus mimosarum, assembly GCA_000611955.2. Taxonomy (NCBI): domain Eukaryota; kingdom Metazoa; phylum Arthropoda; class Arachnida; order Araneae; family Eresidae; genus Stegodyphus; species Stegodyphus mimosarum. The sequence continues at coordinate 253,426 of KK118615.1, read as the reverse complement.
ATAATTCTACCACGTAAAAAATCATCCAAATGCGCCCTTTGTGTCATAACTATTCGGTTATTGCACTGAAATGCTTATAAAGCGCCTGCAAACAATTTACTTCTTTGCCTGTATTCGTTATATATCACTGTCTTTCACTCTCGTCATTGTGACGTACCATCGGTGTCATCTGGTTACTTCCTGAAATTTGCATATGATTCTTGAAGATGTGTGTAATGATTTTACAGGTGATATATTTATTTTAGAGTTCGATTTCCGCGTGACTCCGAATTATCCTTAATTTATGGACATGAGTGTAATAATAATAATTGCTGGTAATAGCTATCTTTAAATTATTAGTAGTTAGTGGTTATGCTACATATAAGCGTTTTGATAAATGCGTATATCAAATGCAGTTTTTCATTTTATTTTATTTATTTTGCAAATATCAGTTTCCCAGCCTCGTCAGAACCGTAGAATGCCAATTTGAATTAATTTTCAACAAGGTATAGCTTATGCACTTACGTTTTCATAGAACGTAATTGATAAACAATTAAGAGAAGTATTTGCCTAGACAGTTCTTTATATTTTTAGTATTTCAAACTATGTTAGAAATAATAATCTGTCTACCTTTTATGTTGAATCGTTACACAGGCCATCAAGTTACCTTCTCGAATCGGCTTTTCTAAAAGAAAATTATCCACTGATGAACACCGAAACACAGCATTTGAAGAAGATATTCTAAGTGCCTTACATAAAGAATTATATTTAAATTAATTGTTAGATATTACTAATGTTTTTAAATCGCACCCGACCTCACCCGGAGTTGGGCTCCAGAGACTCTTAATGTTTGAGATAATCATAATTCTAACACGATCACACTGAAGCCTTATATAAGAGAACTTCCGCATTTCCTTTGAAGAAACTGAACCCTAATTTCAGCAGAAAATTCTTTCGATCTCGTAATATTTTATTTTAACAAAAAGTAAGACCTGGAAAGCAATACTAACTTCTGAATGCATATCTCTCTTTCATTCGGAAACAAACCCATGGATGGAAGGAATAAGATGACTAAGAAAAGAAAACTATGGGGTTAATATAACGAAATGATTCAAACTTGCCCAATACTGGTGACTTCTCTCAGAAAAGGGGACCTGTGGATCTTTCGGGTTGATGCAACCAAATATCAGGGATGAAAGTGGTCACTTGTGCAAACCTTTCATTTTTTCTCTGCTTATAGATCGACTCTCGGATTCGGGGACAATTTTCCACCGTCACATATTCTACCTGACATTTATAATTAAATCCCCTTGGGATCACGGTCAGAGTGTGTTTCACACTTGCTTTTGCTTTCGTATACAGGTTTCTCCCTTAAAATTTCTACCTTATTCTCATACTGTTTCTAGCATTCTTTCTACATTTATTAATGACGCTTTAACCATTTTACTTCTTTTTTATTGGTGCGCTAAAAAAATGATTTTCCTTCCATCATCCCTTGAAACAGTATATTATACTGAAGATAAATTCAGCGGGAGCCCACTAGAATCAGGTTCCGGTAATTTTAAGCTTTTCGGTGAAACTGTAATTCCAGCTGGTGCCCCAAATGAAGTTCTGGTATTTTATTTTATTATTTAACCTTTCCTGACAGCCAATCACAGGGCTCTGGAACATCTAATTTTAGAAACCTAGCCTTGGGCACTACTGCTTTCTAAAATATTTAAAGAAAGTTTTCAAATGTATGACATAGCCTGCAAAGCTCTTTCACTCCTCCAGCGATTTTCTGTACGCTCAGAGTTAAATATACACTTCCTTTGTGGTAACGTCACAGTACATTTGGCGCCAAGATCTCTAGAATTGCCACAAATTATGATATGTGCATTCATAAGCTATAGCAAATATTTTTTATATATGTGTCCATAGACAAAGTTTATTGAACAATTGTAGGCATTCGCTTAGTTCAAAGGATTTTTTGGGAAGTTTATTCGTGTATAGCCATGCATTTCTATAGTCATTTAATTTATTGCTGTAAGAAAATTGTAAGACCATGAAATGAAAACAATCTCAGATCTTTATTTGCAGCATCATGTTAATATTTTTTCTTCACATCATTTTTTTTATTTCTACTGTCACATTATAAGACAACTGAACATCAAATAAAATACAAAACAAAGACGAGGAAATAGACATCAGTATATCTGTAAGGTCAGGGCTTTCCCAAATCGAAATACGAGAAAGCGCAACGCATTTGCGGGGACTGGCAAATCCATGTCTTCCTTAGGATTGCACAAAGATCAAAGAGTGTCAGGAGAGACACTGATGCATTGACGGTGCTTATGAAGGCAGTCATGCCCAGATATAAGACGGAACAATGCGACAGATTTCTTTCTAGGCCATTGGGGTACTTCAAGAATCTGTCTAAACCACCATTTATTTCTGTCTGAGAATTATCGGGGAAAAAAAGGAGTCTCTGAGGGGCTTTCCTATAAATTAACTTACCAGAGTTGTAGGGGAGACCAGATTGTGATGTTTGAAGGACAGAATCTCCCTTAGCCAAAGAATATGTATTGTTAAGAAGCAGCAGCAGAAGTGACTCCCTCCCAACGAAAAGGGAAACAGCTGCGCATGCGTTAAATATCTGTTGCCAAAAAGCGCCAAAGCTCGAAGCTGATGCCGAAGTTCGAACAGGTTCGACGGTCACGTTTATCAAGAGTTTAAAGCTGTGTGACTCCATTTTTTCCCCCTCCATATTGACGGATATAAAATCAGACATCAGACTGCGATAACCAATGAAAGTGAAACTTCACCTAATATTTCATCATTTCCCAAGTCAAAGAACGATTCATCTTAACCCGAGTTCCTCAATTTCCTATACACGTGGCGGAAGAGGAAAATCTCGGCCAGGTCCGCTACATCACAGAGGGGAAATTCTCGCCAACAGGTTCCGTCGCCAAATCCCTTTGCGAATGTTCCCTTTTCTTTCTATCGGCGTAGAAGACAAACTGGTTTGCATTACGTCTATGGAGGCCTTTACATAGACGTTCTTTGCCTTAGCCAAGGAACACAATGGGCAGGAATCTCCATTGAAATACAACCTGTTTGTCATTACTTGAAAGCCACATCAGGAGGTCGAAACAATAATCGACAACTGAAGAGCGGGAACCAGTCTAAGTCAATAGCTTAACGGGCGGCTTTGGAATCTGATAAGAAGACCACCTTTGAAAAATGTCCCAGACGAGTCTTCAGTTGTAGCAGGATTCGGTGGATAATTTCACCCTCAAAAGCTGCATATGGCCTAATGGGTCCGCATAAAAAAAATAACTCACAATGAACACTGCATCAGCGTTAGTGGAATCACCCACTCTGGAATCATCAGTATACACTTGCAAACATACTTCTAGATAGCAATAATTTATAGTTTCGTATGCCAAAGCTTTAAACACATTTTCACTCGTGTCGGTTTTAAACACTTCTTGTTCAAGTCCGAGGCGGATGAAGAAACTCTTGTTTTCAATAGGGTTACGAGGTAGTAAGAAATGTCCAACCTCGAAATTTGAATTCAAACTTGAAATCACTTCATAAACCCCCTGAACAAACCATTTTATATCTTCAGATTCCGCTCAGGCTCAAAGGAAACCTAATCCCAAACGGACAGACATCCCTGGGGTTCTGATCATTTTCTCTCATAGAAGTACAGCTCTCACACATATAGCTCTGTTATTGGTACACAGCTGCATGCAATCAATATTAGTTGTTTTCATTGCACCAGTAATTAAACTATTTTTCTCACAATATCAGTACAATAAAATTTCAGCTACTTCATATGTCATATTATTGTTTTTACTTATAATACTGAAATATTGGACTTATTTTATTATACTGTTTATTGTACCGTATTGTTGGAAAGCGACTAATAAATATGTAAATAAACGTATATTTACAGGATTTCGGTTTAGCTGGATTGAGGGTAGGTGTAATCCATACTCGATGCAAAGTACTGCAAAACTGCCTAATTCAACTTTCCTTTTTCCCAAATATTCCTTACCCTATTATGGATATAGCAGCAAGATTTTTAGAAGACTTAGGTATGTTACAAGTACTTTTTTAATATTTTAATTCTAGTTATCATTATTTTCAGATCACAAAGCATTTATTTAATACTGATTAACATTCAATCATCATCAACAATATTTTGGATTTAATGCTCATTTAGGAAAAATGTTCGGTACTTACGTACTAGCGCAACGATCTTGGTAGAAATAGCCAAATTTTCAGCAAGTGCCGAACATTGGCAACCATGCTCATAATCGTTTCAGACCAACAGCGCCGCCATTTTCGTATGCATTCTATTGTGTTTCAAGTTCCAACTGTTTTTATACACAAATCGTGATACTTATTGCCTTAGTTTTAAAGTATGAGCTTCTGGAACTCGCCAGCAATGGAAGGAACTACAGTAAACAGATCGCTGTGTACCTCGGGAGAAGAATAACAGAAAAAAAATTACAGAAAGATTCGAAGAAGAACATGTTTTACGTTTTGAATGTATCACGTAATCCTTATTTAAATTTCTAATTTGCATTTAAAATTACTATAGTATGTTTTCTTTTCCTATGTTGCTATTGTTTACCAAACTTACTATGAATATCGATAGTTTCGGAATCTTTCTAAAAAGAAGGCGCGAAAATTACCAACTTCCTCATGCTAAGTAACGTTTACATTTCCATCCGTAAAAACTCGCCAAATTGAGCCAAGCTGATTGCGATAGAACGTAAGTATCAAATGTTCTTATGTATATATTTATCAGCAGGTGTAATTAAGTTTCTGATTAATAGAGATATTGAATGGTTAATTCTGTTTTCTTATCTTATGCTATTTAATATTCTAAATATATATATAATTTTTAATGTTCTAAATCTTATATTATAAAATAAAATTTTAATGTTAAAATTTTTTTAGTGTTCTAAATGTACTATATCAGTAAATTATAAAATCTAAAAACACTTAATTGGCAATACACCTTTAAATTTATAATTTGAATTAAAAGATAA
>KK118615.1:219840-248359 GCA_000611955.2 Stegodyphus mimosarum | reverse complement strand
ATTGCTGTGAGCTTTTATCCAATCATCATTTAGAACTCGAACAAAGAATTTCCGAGTATAAATATCTCAGCTGCCTTTTGCGCATTTTCTGTCGCCGCTTGCACAGCCCTGATAAAATGTTTCTTCGCTAAGTTACATTTCTCCATTATTCAAAAAATGTAACTGCATAGTTTAAAATTGTGAGGTGCAGATTGCCTCATTGTGCTATGCCATGTAATGCGATTTGTTATTCAATAAGATCTCTTGATAAGAATCGATAGGCTATAAAAAGATGTTCAGATTATCAAATGATTTTGTGATTTTTCAAAAGAGTTCCAGTTGTCTACTATCCCCCTCCCACACACACACACAGAGTTAAGCTATCTTCTATCACCGCCACTCCAACCACGACGGCGAAGCAGTTGGTTTTTTCATCGTCCAATCCAAAAAAAAAAATTACCATAATTACCATAATAAAAAAAATTACCAATCACATACATTATATATATCACAAAATCTGCAGTTCAGACTGAAGAAAATTTGCAAAAATGGCAGAAAATTTAATCCCGTTGTGATTCTTATAAAGGGCAAAAGCATTCCATACAAATACATCAGATGAAATAGGATTACAGAGTTCCCAAGAAAAATCTTCAAAAAAATTATTGAAGAGATGTAAATGGTAAAAGTTTATGAAAACAGAAGCAGCCATTTATATTCAGAAAATAACACAAACGGCATTCTTTTTCTATAAATTTTAGGAACACATTTTTAGAGTTTATTATAACATTATGGTCTCAAAGTATTATTATTAATATCAAACGATTTTTTTTGCGTGTAAACGTTTATCCTTATGATATAAGTTATATAAAGCTTCATTTCTTTCAGAATGGTGTAAAGCATACATCGCCGAATACAAAAGACGTTTGCAAGCCAAATTCACATCATGTTCGACACATTTGAAGAAATTAGGAATTAATATTAGAGATTCAAAAGGTGGCCTCTTTCTCTGGGTTGACTTTCGCTCTGTAAGTAAACATGTTAATTTTAAAATTCCATTTCTTAATTTCTTTTGTTACAGTAAACCCTTGTCGAACGAGGGGGTTACGTCTTGCGCATACAGCAAAATTGTCTTCCATCAAGTTAACATTTTATGGAAGAAAAAAAAAAATATTAGGCATAGCTCAGATTAAGAAAGTATGTATAACTTATACAAACCTAAATATTATTATAATTAAAAGGGGAAAATGGAACAAATGTTAATTGAAGGGATTTATATTACTGCCTAATAAGTGCATACATAAATAATACTCTAAACACACATACACACACACAAAAAAAAAGAGACAGTTTTATACTCCCGTTCTACTGAGCCGATTGACGAAATTTAATTGGCGAAATTTGATTTTTCATGTTATGAAATCACGACTTAGGATATATATTAGATTTATATATAGGAGTGCTTTAACATACGTATTTTAACGCAAAATCGGACTTTTTCCTGAAGTGATATACTATTTGTTTTTCATATTTCGATTCTACAACTCAAATTGTGCCTAAATATTAAATTTTGTAAAATTTGGTGAGACATTTATGGAGAAATTTAAAAATTTGTTTTGGCGCATTTTTCTCAGTTTGCGCCAAGATAATAAATCACTTGGCGAACTTCTTATTTTACAGCAAATAAAATATACGAAATTCCTTTTTACTCTCCTCTGAAATACGAAATTGCTCATTTTCTATATACCTTTCCTTCGCACCCTAGCTTGAATTTTCGCCCATCGGAGCAGAAAGACTTAGCAGGTGCAAAACAAGACATCTGTCTTCTTTGTCTGTCTGTCTGTCTATTTTCCTTTCCATTTTTTTCATTGTACACGAGCGGAAAAACAAGTCATCGTTTATACTTTCAAATAATTTTAACAAAGTGCGTAAAGCGCGTTCGCCGTTATTATCGCATGTAACAAATATCCCAAATTTCAAAACAAGCCAATATGCAAATTCACGCGTATCTTAGGAAATTTTGAATAAAAAGTTGTAATTTTATAGGTTACAATTGAAACAATTTTTCGAAAAATTTATAAAAATTGCTGAAAAATCCAAATTTTAAAAACAAATTAGAAAATAGCTGCGAATTTTATTTGGACTGAACCTAAATTTCGAATAGTGAAAGAAAGAATTAAGTAAGTTCAATAATGATAATAATAAAAGAAAGAAAAAAGAGATCTTTATTAATATACACAAAATTCAATTAGCATTCAGAAGCTAAAATTTTAAAAACTAATTTTTTTATCAACTACTAGTGCGATTTTTACAACAATTGGCCCTTTGGACTAATATGAATCGTAGAATCTAAATACTCCAGATAAAGAACGATTTTGTGTCAGAATACATATGTTAGAACAATGCTATATATCAATCTAATAGATATATCCTAAGTCACGCTTTCAAGACATGAAAAACACATGTTAAATTTCATAATTCGGTTTTAATATGTCTTTGTCCTATTCTTTCTTCAGTTGGATCAATCTCCGTTACAAAATCAGACAGTTCACCTATTTTAAAAATTTGTTAATCTTCTTGTATGTTTAAATATTCTTTATCTCCTTCAGTACCGCTGCTTTCACGGTCCACTGGTGTTTTAAGGTCATCCTGTTCTTCCTTTGTCATTTCACGATCGTCTTTCTCATTTAATTATTTGATTTCTCCTTCTACCATATCTGAAAATGCGTCGCCGCTTATTGCTTTTGCCCACTTCCTTTACGATTTCCTTGGCTTCAGTTCCAAATGATGAAACTTTTTAAAAATTTTTGACAACTTCAGGCCAAAGCTAATGTTAGCAAACATTCATTGTTGATAAAGGTCACTTGTTCCTATTCGAAGTTGTTTCCTATTCGAATTCAATGTTTTATGTGGAATTCTTTCCAAAATGCCATCAGTATGTCGTGCTTTCCTTCACCTAGTGCTTTATTTGCAGGGATGTAAACATGTCCGACATAACAGGCTTTGAATGATTTTATGATTCCTTGACCTATTGGTTGGACTAACCCCTCGACATACAAATAAAATACGTGTGGACGTGTCCCAAGGATACCATTTAATTTGGCTCAACTGTGGACGTTCATGTGCAAGCTTAGAAACAGAACGTTTTATTTTCAAATTTCCATTGCCATATAACAATAATAATGTACTGCGCTGCTTTGGCCGAAGACATTTATTGACGTCTCGGGGATGTTAAAGTCTACGATGGCACATAAAATGAATGACGTCATTTTAAGTCATGGGGTTAAGGAAGTGAGCCGGTGGAAGGAATAAAACTATATTTGCATGCAATGTTATGAGGGCTTCAGCACCGCGCCTCGGAGCATCGTCGAGAATTAGAACTGTATCTCAGGTTTTGCTGTTGTAAGCAATATTTGACTTCTTTAGGAGTGAATTTTCAAACCAATCATTAAAGAAGACTATGGCAATGAAGCTGATGCTCTGCAGCGTACCGCTTATAATTGCAATTCTCGGTTAGACAAATTAAATGCAGAAAATTAAGGTCATATATATAAAATCGCATTCCGTAAGTCCGTGTTCTGCAAGGGTTTACTGTATTACCAATTTTATACTGATTTACAAGTTCTGATACTTTTTTCACTTGTAAAACTTCTGTTCAGAAATTTTCACTGTTATGTAAATAGAATATTGCTAGTTTTAACAAAAAATATTATTCTGCATCATTAATTAAGAAACAGCACAGCGAAATATGCATCACAGAAATATACTTCGCCGATGTTCCTAAAAGTGAATTGAAATTAGAACTCATTGTTTCTTCAATCTGGGGGGGGGGAATTATGCAATAAATAATTGAGCTATTTCATAGTGATTTCTTAATTTTTATTCCGACACTGTTAATAAAAGTATATTTTATTGTTTATGCATAACTGGGTTAAATACAACATTCATTTGATTTTTGACAGTCGTTATTTCTAACGGTAACATTTTGCAGGTGTGTGGTTCAAAATCTTTTAAACAAGAGAGAGATTTTTTCCTCTACCTTCTAAATGAAGTGCATTTATACATTGTACCTGGAGAAGAACTTTTCTCAGCTCAACCAGGATGGTTCAGAATGACTTTCAGTGGTAATCCGGATCATTTGAAAGAAGGTATTAAGTTTGAGTTATGCAATATGGTCATATCATTTATATTATTTTGCATAAGAGGTTCATATACATAATATTCAGTTTTTCATATGAAGTATATAATACATAAATTTAAAAAAAGGATAAGATGTACAGTAATAACAACACAGCAGAAAAAGTATAAAATAAAGAATTTAAAATACGCACATCGTGGAAGGAGAAAGGAAGAAGTAAAACAGTTTTTTTTAATTAAAAAGTATAAAAGATTTAAAAACAACATGTAATTTCAAGTAAATATACAATTCCTTATTTAATAGAACCCTGCTTTAAACACGCACTGGCGTTCAAAATTAAGAGAACATTACATCTGGTCGATTATCTCTAGAAGGGAAGAACATATTTTAATGAAATTTTGGATGAATACAGCTTGGTATAACACAAATATTTTGGTATTGTTGTGTTCTACGGGTTGGTGGATTTGAAGCGATTGATAACAACACTCGATGAAGAAGCAAAATACAATTTATTCACCAGTTCACACTTACACAGTTCCAAAGACGCGTTTACAGTCGGCGAAAAACTACGACAAACACGCTGAAACAATCAACAACACAATTTTTTAAGCTCCCGACTCGGTCGATCGCTCTCGAGCTAATGTCTGAACTCAAGACACTACTACTGAACTGAACATACTCTTCTTCTCCGCGTACAGGCAGCGTATATGTAGCTTTTAACCTACCTTCAAGAACATTCTCGAGGAAACCGCTAAGAATGTTCTCTCTCCGTCTATAGCATGTCGCCAAATGGGCGATTTCGCGACAAATCTGGCAACCCTGCATTTCCCTACTACTTTCTGGTAACCCTAATCCCGCTTTGCAGGGAAGCTATCTTACTGCAGCTCGGCATTTCGTAGTAACAGCCTATATACCATACATGGATATGTATACATGTACATTGCGTAGTATGTATAGATATATATACATATACAGGGTGTTTCAGTAGTTCAGTTACAAATTTTCAGGAGAGACAGAGTACACTTGGATGATATAATGTCGGAAAACCCTTTCCTGGCACGGTAGTGACAACACAAAACGCAAGAAACAGAGGACACGAAACAGGGTGAGAAGGAAACATGTTTATTATGCTTAGTACAGCTGAAACCAAAAAATAAAAATAAAAACCGACAACAATTGTCATCAAAGAGAGAAATTTTACGCGACACTGAAATTACGACCTCGGACCGTGATGCAGGCCTCACATCTCCGGCGCATGGAAGATGCGATGTTCTGGAAAATACCTGGCGTGTCCCGGACTTCCCCAGCAGCTGCCACAATGGGTGCAAGAAGTTCCTGAGCGCTGTTAACAGTGGTTTCGTACACCAGTGTCTTGACGTAACCCCCAGAAAAAGTAGTCAATGCAAGTGAGATGTAGGTAGGGGTGTAGCGATCTTACTGCCCAATACACTGGACCAGGTGGAGACTCACATGAAGGCTGTTAATGTAGGCAAAAATTTAACATTCCCAACTTTTTAGCTGCATAAACACGTTTTCTCCCCCTGTTCGTATTTATCCTTTCTTGTGTTTTGAGTCGTCACTACCGCGCCAGGAAAGCGTTTCCGATCATGCATTGTTATGTGATTTTCCATCTTCTAGGTGCACTTTATCTTTCCTGAAAGTTGGTAACCGAATTGCTGAAACCCCCCGTATTGTATATATACACAGTCCAGTCACATTAATGTGACCACCACGTACTTTCCATGTCAGAGTTAAATAACCAATCACAGAAGGCAGGTGGCAGCACAGTGCAGTTGAGCGTATATAAAGGGTGTGTGAGGGCTTCGGAAAACATTTCAATCGTTGGCGTAATGCAGAAACGAAGCGATTTATCCGACTTCCAAAAGGGCATGATCATTGGCTTTCGGGCCAAGGGTGGAAGCATTTCCGAAACGGCTGAGTTTGTGAACTGTTCGCGTGCCGCCGTGGTAAAAGTGTACCGTGCATGGCAAAATGGGACTGTCCAAAATCAGCGACGTGGCAAATGTGGTGCACCACGGGCCATAGATGACAGAGGCGAACGACGGTTGCGGAGATGCGTTCGGGCAGATAGACGGGCTACCGTTGAGCAACTGACCACCAAAATGAACCAAGGGGCTACCAAAAGTGTCTCCCAAAGTACTATTCAGCGAACATTGCTGCGTCTGGGCCTCCGAAGCAGACGCCTGGTTCGTGCACCTATGCTGACTGCTGTTCATCGACGGCGAAGGCTAGAATTTGCACGCCAGTACAGCAGCTGGACGTCCACTGAGTGGCGACAGGTTGCGTTTTCGGATGAATCGCGTTTTATGCTCCATCGGACAGATGGACGTTGGCGTATAAGGCGTGAAACCTCTGAAAGGAACCACCCTGCAACCATTGCCGGAACGGTCCAAGCTGGAGGCGGGAGCATTATGGTCTGGGGAATGTTTTCCTGGCATTCTCTAGGTTCACTGATCATTGTGGAAGGCACAATGGATCAATACAAGTACGCATCTGTCCTTGCGGACCATGTTCACCCCTACATGCGCATTGTTTTTCCTCAGGATGATGGCATCTTCCAGCAGGACAATGCGAGGTGCCATACAGCTGCCAGTGTACGTGCGTGGTTCGAAGAGCACCAGGATGAGTTTACCGTCCTCCCCTGGCCAGCAAACTCACCTGACTTAAACCCAATCGAGCATCTGTGGGACCATCTCGATCGAGTTGTTCGCGCCATGGATCCTCAACCGCGTAATCTAGCGCAGCTGGCCACGGCATTAGAGTCGGCATGGCTCAACATCCCAGAGAACACCTTCAAGGACCTATGTGACTCTCTTCCTGCACGTCTCGCAGCAGTCCGCTCTGCGAAAGGTGGTTATTCTGGCTTTTGACAGATGGTCACATTAATGTGACTGGACTGTGTATATATCATGTACTATACAACAGTCATTGTATACATGTATGATTACATGTAATTCTGCATTGGCGCAGGAAAATCTAAAACTGAGATTGCAAAATTGAACAAAAAAATTGTGCTAATAGGCCCCCTTCTAACAGATGTACAATTTTCACAACGAAAGTTCGTAATGGAAATGAAGCAATTTATGAATCTATTGTGAGGTCGTGAAGATCCCAGACACACTTTTAAAAATATTGATTAAATTTCCGAGTTGGTGGCACATTCATAGACGACCAAAGCGAGTCGTGACGGTATCTGTCACAGCTGTCCTCGGCAAACAAAATCTCCACCTTTTTAGCTTGCTGGCGGTGCTTCCAAGCTCTAACAGCGACACAACGTAGAACCGAATTCTTTGGTAAAATACTCTGCTGTACTCCACGTGCAGGATGAGCCTGATTGCCATCTAGGGTTTGGAAAATTGTCTAGAGTTCGTTACACCCTATAGTAGTCTGTCTCACTCCTACAGAAATGCAGTTTTTAGGTTCTGGAGGGTTTGGGGACGAGGAAGACGAGTTGCAGTTGTGCACTCAAGAGCATACCGCACATGTTTAATATCCTTACATTCGAGAAAAGTCATCCACCAGATTATCCCTACATGGCCAAGTGTTGTCATCCATAAAAATGGACAAAGGGCCAAATGCATTTCTGCAAATAAGCGCCACTGAGTTCTAATATTACAATCTTCATTTAAATTTGCTCTTCAGTTCTGAAGATCATCGAATAAATGTGAACATTTTAATTTTGGACACCAGTGTAGCATGTCATTTTGTTAAAATTAACCCAAACGATGCTATTCTTCTGAATTACGTTTGGTTTGACTTATTTGACTACGGCAGAGCCCACAGGATCCATCTGCTTAACACGATATATATTTTCGTGAACGGCTTTCTAAGGAAAACTAGATCGCATTCAAGCTACACTTGAGGAAAACAGGGAAAACGCCCATGTAGCCAGTCCCTCCACCAGGATTCGAAACAGGCTGGAACAAACACTGTTCGGTGACTACCACTCGGCCGCTGATGGCCAGTCTGAATTATATCTTTCATTACTGAATCTTCTACTTTCGCGGTCAATTCGCATTAAAAACAGTTGCTGAAATCCCCGGACCTTCAAAACAAGAGACTACTGCCCTTCCGTTTAGCGAATATTCCATGGTAATAGCCAAAGTTTTTGTCCATTAGCCTGAAATGGCTGTGACTGCCGATTAACAGAAGATACTCTGTATATATTACACATCTTTCGTTTAACATATTTTTAGTAATTTAAAAACCACGAAAGTAATATTTAATGCAATTTAATACCGCACATTAAATTTTTCATACTTTTTTAAATAAATGTTTTCTTCGGCCACTTAAATGGGCTGTTATCACAGTTGTAGACATAGACAAATTTCTACAATTTGAGAGCTAATATACTTTTTGTAAGGCTGCATGTGCACTAACAGTACTGAATTTTAAAATTTAACCGCACTGCTAATTTAAAATTAGTGTAATTATTAGTACATATAGACAAAATATTACATTAACCTCAGAATTTAGTTAAATTTGAAACTGAAACGTTAAACTGATATTTTATCTTCACAATTATTTTTTTTCCCATGTTGAATAAATTATTTTCACATTTTTAATGTTTTTAAATTCTTACAGGATTAAGACGCCTCGAGAACGCTATAAAGAATTATAAACCCCTGGATTTGTAGCTGGGATCTTTCTGATTTACAACTCGTTTCCCACATAGAAAAATGTGAAAATGAAGACATCAAAGAATTCGTTTCATGGTGTATGTAATAGCAATTCCTACGAATGACAAATTTTCTCTAAAGTATAAAAATACACAATTATTGAACATACTGAAAACTACAGCTTAAGCAGTTCATTATTTCCATTTAACTAGCAAAAAAAAATTGAACTGATATTTTTAAGTTATATTATTCTATACTGAATTCCAACAAGATATATTTCAACCTCACACAAAATTTAAGAAAAATAGGAGGGAGAAAACTTGCCTTAAAAAATGTGCATTAATGAATTAAAACTGGCGATATTTATATGATTAAAAGATAGCAGAGAAAACAGTCTAATTTTTGGTCCTTTTACTGAACTCTCATTTGAAAAAGGAAGAAAGAAAGAAAGAAAATTTTGCATACGTTTTCTTATAGCTTTGCTTTAAAAATGTATTTTATAAAAATACATATGAAAATAGGCTTTTTCATGTTACACTTCTATTTTATATATATTGGTTTATTATTTCATTAGCTTTTTGTATTATGTACATATATAATGGTTATTATTGTTTTAGTTTTTCATTTTTTAATGTATTTTGTTAATGAATTACACTGTAACTGATACTGTAAATGTACATGAATAAAATATTTTTTTATAGTTTTTGTTTCATACTTCATGGAAAAAATAATAATCAAAAGTGAATGTTACTCTTTTAATTTTAAATTTTATAATTAGAAAATCTTTAGTTCAATATTCTCACTTTTTCATATCATAACACTTTCGCATAAGACTGCTGCTATCCACTCGGTGACCTTTCACAATATTAGTCACTTATAAGTCATTGCTATGCCAGTGCTATGTCAAACAATTACATAAATGCATTTGACATAAGCAAAACTTGAGATTATCATCAGACAATTTAATTTATGATAAATTTGCATTATTCAGTGAGAGTTTTCTCTAACGCAGATCATGGCTCTTTGAAATGTTTATTTCTAGATCACCTTCAGACTTTTATTCTGCTGCTGTAACACAGTATTTTTTACTTATAATTAAATGCAATCAAATTTATGAGCATTTTCTCTTCTCCATCGACACAATTTTAGTTTGCTACGAAGATTCTTTAAGTGTAAGCAAAATTCTGAGTAGTTCTTAAAGGTCAGCTTTTCTCTGATTTTGATAAAAAAGAATTTTCAGCTTTGCAAAGTCATTTTGCTTGACAGTTTCATTTTGTATGAAACTCTGGGTTAATTCAACTGAATGAAATACGATTTTAACACTTCTCAGCTCTGAAAATATTAAGTACAATCTCAAAGCTACATATAAGCCACTTTAGCTGAAGTAAAAAGTGAATACAGCAGCACAGTTTGGTTCAGATGACATTCTAAATCAATGCGTCACAAACCTTTTAGCATAACAATCTAATATTCAAATTGACATTTATTGTCACTCACATATATATAGTTGTTCTGAAAGCTAAGAAGATAAATAAGATCCTAAATAAATGCAGTTTCAAATATTAACAATAAATTAATAACCAATTTTTAATAATTATAAATTAGATAATTGTAAAGAAACTAGCAAACCAAAAAACTTCAAATTTTTGGTAACCTGAGTGGCAACACATATTTTAAGAATCACAGTTCGCATTCTTCTTGTTTTGAGTGACTGATGAAATACTAAAGAATTATTTCTGACAACAAAAATTCATACGAATGGGACACATAATTTCAATTTAAAATACAATTATTCATTACACACACAGTGGAATGCACCCTCTGATATAAATGCAATAAAGATTTTAAGAGACAGGATCTTATTTTTCATCAAACTAAATGTCTTTTGTCCTGTGTAATTTTATATTACACTCATGTGCATAAATTAAGGATAATTCGGAGTCACGCGGAAATCGAACTCTAAAATAAATATATCACCTGTAAAATCACTACACACATCTTCAAGAATCATATGCAAATTTCAGGAAGCAACCAGATGACACCGATGGTACGTCACAATGACGAGAGTGTAAGAGAGTGATATATAAGGAATACAGGCAAAGAAGTAAAATTGTTCGCAGGCGCCTTATAAGCATTTCAGTGCAATAACCGAATAGTTATGACACAAAGGACGCATTTGGATGAATTTTACGTGCTAGAATTATCGGCCGTCTGGAATGTGGGCGTACCCAACTGGAAGTATCAGACGAACTTGGAATTGCCCACAGTGTCATCTCCAGGCTTTGGCAAGGATTCCAAGATGTTGGTAATGTGAGTAGACGTTACAGCACTGGTCGCCCCAGAGTTACAACGCCGAATGAGGACAGGTATTTATCAGTTACTGCCAAAAGAAACAGGCGGAACACAGCCTCAGACCTGTCTCGTCAGCTCTCTTCAGCCACTGGTACGACAATTTCAAGGCAGACCGTCTACAGACAATTAAGGATAATTCTTAGGGCAGACTGGTCTATATGCTCGTAGACCTATCAGATGCGTTCCACGTACTGCAACTCACTGTCGCCTGCGGTTAGTCTGGAGTAGAGAGCGTGCATTGTGAACACTGCAACAGTGGGCTTGTGTGATGTTTTACGACGAGTCCAGGTTTAGCCTGCAGTCTGATTCTCGCCGGACTTTCAATGGAGAGCTCCAGGTACCCGTTACCATCAAAAAAACATCATTGAACGACACCGTTACGTTGGAGCAGGAGTGCTCGTTTGGGGTGGAATTATTCTGGGTTTCAGAACTGACCTGCATGTTCAAATTGGAACCATGACAAGCCAAATCTATCGGGACGTCATTCTGGAACAACATGTACGTTTGTTTCGGGGCGCCATGGGCGCACAATTTGTGTTTATGGATGACAACGCCCGTCCTCACCGTGCAAACATCGTAAGCGAATGCCTTCAATCGGAGGATATCACCCGTATGGACTGGCCAGCATTCTCACCGGACTTGAATCCAGTAGAGCACGTGCGGGACATGCTTGGCCGACGAGTTGCAGCCCGTCAACCTCCTCCTCCATGTCTACCGGAACTTCGGAGAGCATTGCTTTTTGAGTGGTGTAATATCCCCCAAGATCAGATCGATAATTTGATACTCAGCATGCCTAGGCGTTGTACGGACTGTATTGCATCGTCTGGGAGACATACAATGTATTAACAATCATACCGGCCATGTAATATTGGTTTTTTGTAAATAGGTTTTTTTTTTGTAAATTGCTCCAGGGAGAAAAAATCGCTAATTTCTTTAATAATATCAAACATATAGCATCTTTTGTTGCTCTTTACCTTTTGTTTCATAAATAAGCTTTACAAATAATTCAAATTTGTTTTGCTTCTAACTCTTCCTTTGCCTGATTTTGCATTATCCCTAATTTATGGACATGAGTGTAGAATTAAATCCAGTTTTCTCTGTTCTGTCATTTAAAAGATGAACTAAAATACAAATATAGTTTTTATTTGAAATATCAATATATTCAACTATAACGATAGGTTAGGAACCATTAATGCTATCAGTTTTCACTGCTTACAAAATATTTATTTATTTATTATTATTATTTTAAATAATAATAATAATAATAATAATAATAATAATAATGAACTTTTAATTCTGTATAACCTAAAATTGCAACTCCTCTCTCCGTGTGCTTTTATGATTTCTCAGAAATGAGAAGTTAAACTGGCAGCAATTTGCTACTCTTATTGCTTTTAAATTATAATACTTTTGTCTAAGACGTTTTCCTACATGAAACCTTTTGACGCAGTTTTATTATTCCTCCTGTTTTTTATGACTTAAGACTGACAGTTTTTGTACAATAATGCAGTTTTTTTAAATCCAAATATTTGTTGACAAAGACAAATAACCGTCCCTTACAATTAGAAGTTATTACTGCTGTAGTAAATAATTTAGTTTCTTTAAACATTATTATAACAGGTCTGTTTATTTGAGTATCTGATGTTGTTAATATAATAACAGGTCTTTATTATTTAAATTGGTTTTGTTTCGATGTTGCTTCTAAGTATTTTAATGTATCTGAAGCTTTTTTTTTATATTTTTTTATGTTATTTTACTCTGTTTTACAACTGATATTATTATCTGAATTTTATGTAACTGTTTTTCATCATGTTACAACTTCATTTAATTTTATAATTCTCCTGTCGTTTTACACTTCTATTTTGCAATAACTTGTGATTGTATCTAATTTGTGTGTGGAAGTAACTAACATATAATTCGGTGCATAAATAATATTTTAATAAAAAAAAAGTGCAAAAGCATAACTGTTATGCCAAAAAAATTGGGTTTCAAGGTTGATTCATATGATTATGAATCGCAACCAGATCCTTTTTAGGTTAGAAACACACTATATTACGAATCTGACTTTTGTTACTGAGATATTGTTCTGATCTGATCTTAAATTTCTGCACATACCTAAAATTATTAATGGAAAAGAGGCAGGAATATAAATTGGATATCTGAAGATCTGCTTTAGACAACATGGTAACGATTATAAAACTACACTTCCAAGACCAAATAGATTTCATGAAAAGACATACCTCTATAAACGGAATTGTAAAATCAACGCAGAGAGTTAAACTATGGCTAATTCGTACTCCAGGTTAATTCAGAAAAAAAAAACCTAGATTTCAAGTTTTAAAAATTAAAAATTGATGAAATAGTAGAAGCATTAACATGAATATAAAGGGAAATTGCCTAGGAGTCTGAACAACAGAGAACTTTTCACATATTATGGTTTGTACGATACCAGTCGGATGCAGGGGACAGATAAGTTTGTTTTTAAAGCCAGTGGCCTTTTTGAGCTGCAGTTATTACCATCCACAATTCTTTCCTTTAAGGATATGTCAAAAATGAGATGTGTGCCTAAACCAAGCCTATAAACTTAAACTGACTTGAAAAATGCATTTCTATTTTAGAAATCATTACTGTTGACACGCTTTAATATGTTAGGAAGGAATTTGTGTATCATCTTGAAATTATGTATGTAACTAAACAAAGTCATATCAGATATTTGTAAACAGAACTCAGACATTTTTCCTTAAGATCACATATTACTTGTCACTCTATTATGTTAATATTTACAATTATAAAAATTTGGAAATTAGCAATTCTTTCTGAATTACCAAGAATATTACATTGGCATACAAATTTATGCCATTTATTGAAGGCCCTCCCCCTGTACCCAAAAGAGTAATGGTATGCAGATGGACAGTTGTAAAATAAAATGTAATTCAAAATAGTATGTGGTTAAGTTATATTGAGTTTATGATTGTAGCTGACTGCTTTTTGCTTTTCAGGTCCTGAAGCTACAGTTCCAAGCCATGGCCTTCATAAAGTTTTGTCAAGCAATTCAGAGATAAGTTATCTTTTCTATCAATCTTTTTCAACGATCAATCCTGCAGCTAACAATAAAGTTTATATGAATAGTCTTGATTGGTGTTACCTTTCTCAATATCAGATACCAATGTCCAAACATTGCTCTATACCTACCCATAACTTTAATGATGGAACAAAGAATTATGCATCTTCTGTGAAATGGAACACAATATGTGCTGAGACAAGAAATATTTAGAAGATTTTGCGGTTAAAATACTAGTATAAGCTATGGCCTTCGCACGATTTTGAAAATTTCTGCCAACAACAAAATGGCCCGTTTACTGCTCATCATAATGTCGCCAAATCCCGCGTGTACCGTACATGGATTTTAGAACAGAATACGTGAAGGCTATTTTAACCTCTATGGTACCCTATACTATGATTGAACAGATTTTGTTTTATACAAGAATACGTATTTTCTTTAGTTCAACTGCACTGCACATGCGCAGGCGAGTCTCGAGTCTCGAGGTTACTGGAAACTGATTGGAGCTTCGAAAATTGGCTCTATGCCAGCTGCCCGAATGACGCTCACACACACGCACCAAGAAAGTGATCGCATCCAACGTCGGCACGCTTTTGGGGGAGAGGGGGATATCGCTATATGGAATTTCTCGACTTTTCCAGATTTTGACTAAAAGATTTCAATTTCCTGATTTTCCCTGAATTTTTTGGTCAATTTTCAAATTCCCTGCCTTTTTACGGATTTCCAGGTAGCTTGGCAACCCTGAATGCTAACAAAAGGAAACTGCGGAGGTCGAAGATTTGAGCAATAATTTAGCTCCGGATAAGGAAGCAGTCATGGTCCAAAAAGATAACAAAGGCAAGAAACAAGCCACAGTCCAATAAGAAAACAGATGTTTTGAAAATGAAAAAAATCTGTCAAAGGATGAGGAAATAGCAAATGATGGTACAGTGCTGAAAAAGGAAATTACTTCAGTAATTCACTTGAAAGACTTCCTCTTCAAAATGTTCTATGAGAAGCAGGCAGGTCAATTACTTTTGCTAAGAGGAAAGTAATAGATAGAAACACTAATAACATGTATAGACTTTTTCCAATAAAAAAATGTACTGCATCAGCAATATACAGAAATTGACACATGTCAAAAGCCAGGAAATTTAAACTGTTTTGTTCATCACTTGATGAGGTAGATGCTTTTATTCATCTATTATACGTTCAAAGTGCTTTAGCTGCCAAAGGTTTAACGTTCAATTCTTGGGCCCAAAATTCTTTAGTGAAAGAATGCATACGGACAGATTCTTAGAAACACTGAAATTTTGATTTGAAGTTGATTAGATCACAAAGCTTACAAACTGATCAAATTGGTCTTCCTTCAAAAGTTTTGATTGTCTTCGTTGAGTATTGTTCATTGTATTAGAAAACAGATGAAATAATACAATTGATAAACTATTGCTCCTTACAAAACCAAAATGCCTTTTTATTCAGGATATGCCACAAAAATGTAATACATTGAACATAAAATTTTGGCTTTTTAGCAGATATAAAACCAAAACACTTAATAAATGGATATCGTCATAAAACTGCACAAGTCATAGAAAAAAAAAGTGAGCAAGAAAGAAAATAATCCATAAGATAAAATAATTTTTATTTAAAAATATCTAAAAAATTTACAAATGTGAATAAGTTTACAGTTACAAATTTAAAAAATATAATTTAATATTCATATAACAATTACTTGTTACCATAAAACACTGCACTGAATTTGCATAATTTTATATCTCAACAATTACTGCATTAAAATTTTCTACGGAACTAATTTTTTTTACAAGGCACAAAATTTTATAAATTTTCTTTATTTATACATGAATTTTAATAACTTTCCACAAATTGCAGATTTTTGAAGGTATTTTCTATTAGGGTATTTGAAAACTATATGTTTTATATGTTCTTTATAAATCTTGTTTCCTACAAGGTTTAAAGTTAATATCTGATGATCTGCATCTCCACTGAAAACTCACAAAGAGTATTCATGAGTTAATGCAGCATATTGCCAAGCCAACCGACAGTGACACCGAAAAGTGACAACCCGACGTACGCACATAGGGTCGACAAGGTATGTATGTCTGTTCTGGCCAGTGTGCAATGCTGAGCTTGTGCTTGATGCTGAATTTGTGCAATTCTCTGATCTACTTTTTTAGCAAAACCAGATCATTGTGGACATGGAGTGAATAACAGCACAGAAGAATTACAGACAGATTACAGTGTTTTACTACTGATGTTTCTTTTTTTTAAAATTATATTGATTGATTGCCCTTTTATGGAATTCTTAGTGTGTCACAACTTTGAAAATGGCTCTTGTCTTTAGTGTGAACTTTTGAAAAATTTTTAATTCTTTCAAGGGATCACCTGTTATGAAAGAAACTCTACTTCTCTGGAGTTTTCCTCTGTAATATTGGTCTGGAATCTCAGATCTCATTCTTTTTCCCTGGAAAGTCACCAATTTGTGAATGCTGTCCAAAGTTGGCAAAGAGTTTGTGACTTTTTGGTGGGAGTATGTGTAATCAGAAAGTACTGATTTAAATGGTGCAAAATACTTATGCAGTCAACTCCCAATTTACTGGAATAATATCAGGTACAATATCGATCGTTAATTCAAGATCACAGTTAAATTGAAATCAGTAAAAAAGGGGAAAAGAAATAACTCCTATCACAATTAACAGAAAAAAATGCTACTAATAATTTAATTGCATTTTCAAATAGTTTAATCCAAATAAGATGTTGTTTTTTTAGAAAAGAAGCCCATGTTATGATTCAGTAAATTAAATAATTAATCCTGTGACACCTAACTGCTTATTTGTTAATGTTAAGTATTTTCTAAATGGTATACAATAGTGTTACTGAGAATAACATACTATATATCTGTGAAATATTTATGCTAGTTTTAATTTAAATGAGACGAATATATATGATGTGTTTTGTAGTTTAAAATACAGAATTTTTAAACTTATGTATTATTCTGTCGACTGGCCAAATAGTGCCAGTTATGGATGACCATATCTTTTAGAATTCTGCAGTAACGATTGGCGACTATTGCCACTGAAATATCCACCAGTGGTCAACATGGCAGTATGTAAGTGCCATTATTTTTTATTGCAATCCAATAAATATGCTGTACTATCAAGGAATACATTTACAATTAATGGATTTCTTTTCCTATGAGGAAAGGCCAACATGTTTGATCAACTCCCACACATTCCAAGCAAGCGGAATGGGAAAGGGAAATTCCAAATGGGTTTTTGGATCTGAACTTCTTGTGCTTGTTTATTTATTAAAGAGCAGAAAAGATAAGGAGGGGAGAATGATTTCGTGTTCAAATATTCTATGTCTGCAGAGGTCATTCCTCCCTGAAAAATCTATAATATTTCTCCCAAGATATTAAAAATTAAATTCCATTGTTTGCTACATAAAAGCCATGAAAAAAAGTTATCTGATATGTCTTTCCATCTGTGAGGTTCCAGCATTACTCTCACTACCAACTTAAAAATCCGAAGATGTGACAATGCCATATACATCTACCTAAATTAATTCTAAATTCTTAAAAATAAACACTGCAGTATTTCATCTTGAATATTACTTAAATGAATGGGAAGGTTAAAATGAATAAAGTAACAGTAAATTTAATTTTAAGTGACAAGAATTAGCCCAATAAGTAATTCTAGACAAATTCTTCTATATAATACTTCTCTTCCCCCGCTAAAAAAAATTCTTTATAGAGCCTAAATAAAAACTTAGAAGCAAAAACTTTGGTTTGGATGCGACAATTTTATAGCATAGAATAAAATTTGCAAGATACTTTTTGCCCAATGTACCGACAGGACTTTGGATATTTACTTCAAAACTTATTTTTTCATGTATATGCAATTCATGTGAGTAGAAAATACACTTCACGACTAAAGCATGCAGGAAAATAAACTACAGAATATACACAATTCATTATTCCTAATCAATTAATGTTTAGAATCAGAGTTCGATGCCCATCTTCTTCTCAAACTATGAATGAGAAGAAACCTCGAACTACAAAGAGATTCATTACTTCTCCATTGCTTTATGGTTATTGTGATCTGAAAATTTCACAAATGTATTAATTTTCCTTAATTCATTCAGCAAATTTTTGGTCTTCAAAATGTTTGACCATCAAAATGTTCAAAAAGATACTCTGAAATGAATAGCAGTTCAGAATGGTTATTAAGACCATAAATATTTTTACTTTCTTTAAAAGAACTTTGCTACATAAGATTCAACCATAATGTTCTTGCCCACCAAAGCTAATGCCAAAATGCAGTTAATAACATCAAAAAGATATGGTCATAATTCATAGCCACATCAGCTAGCATTCCTATAGGACATATGAGTGCCGAATTTTAAAAATGTGCCAAACCATGGATTGTCAAACTTCAACACTGTTAATTTCAATACAATTGTCTATGCAACAAACTATTGGGTGCCAGAATTTTGGATTTCTATTTTATTTATTTTTTTTCCGGACTTTAATTTCAATAAAGTTGTCTAACATATAACATATATTTTATCCTTCATACATCCAGTTTATTCTTCAGTGATGATCTTTCATTATTTTTCCCATATGAACTGGAAAATTTTTAGAAATTTAAAAACTCATGTACATGCTACTTCATGAATGATGACATAACGTATGAACTGCACTGTCTGTAAAAAAGCACTTCAAAGTGTGTACCTTATATAACTCATTAATACAATAAAATGATACATTCTTTCTGCACTGGTAAGAAAATACACATTTATGATATTATAATACATTTTGTTTACCTCAAATTAATGAGGATAATGCATTTTGTGTCACCCGTATTACTAATTTAAGGAAACATGACACAGAAAACATAGATATTTGGGATAATTACTATCAGATTCAGCTTTAGGCATAGTTTTCAGAATTTGGCAACCAGACTAGATATTTTGTTTCTCAGATGAGAATGTAATGTGGAATTAAAATATTTAAATTCTGATATCATAATAAAGACCATAGAATATAATGTTACTCAATCTACTTTATTGAAAGTACTCATAAACTGGTCCAACCAGTGGTTGAGAGGCATTCCTTCCCTTAGGCAGTAAACTACTTACAAACTGATACTTTCTGTAATCACAATGGCTCATTTCACATTTATGGAAAATTTAATGACACAGCACCAGATTATGGGCTGATAAATAGATCTGGTTAATATTTCAGAGAAAGAGAAAAGCAGATGATTAAAAGAAAATGTATGGGTTATTCATGTTCTCCAAGATAACAGTTATCTTGGTATGTTAGCAATCATCTTAATACTACCGTTAATTTCAGATGGCACTTATATCATAGTTGTATTTAAGTAAGAGGAAGCACATTACATATTGCCAACAATTCGCATAATGATCTTGGTTGCACATTCCCTAGTCACTGGACTGGAAGGGGACCATAAAGAATATGAGCTCAATGTTCACCAAATATGACACCTTTTTCATCTTTACGTCTATGTCGATCTGTAATCAGAGGGGTATAGAATGAAAATTACAAGTATTGCTTAATAAATTTTGCATTTCAGATTCTGTGAATTACCCCTTATAGCTCCTATGCTGGAAATTCCTATGCAGGTCAACTGAAAAATTGGAGTTTTGCATAGAACTAAAAGCAAATCATGAAATTAAGCTACCATGTATTCTACTCTTCTGAATTATCATTTCTCAGAATAAGTGCCTTTTTTTTTATTTTTTTTATAGAATGGATCGAGACATTTGAAACATCCTGTGTATTAGAAGAACCAACAGCGATCAGAATTCAAAAAAAGAAATAAAAGGAAAATGATAACTGCTAAAAACTAAAATTTTTATTTAACGTTCATTGATTTTACTTCATTCATATATTGTTATCGATTAAAGTACAGGAACCAAAGCGACCATTACTGGATCATCACTTTTACATGTTCAATTAATTAACTCTTTGAGTTTCTTATCACATCTCACAGCAGATCAGTGAATCATCTAGTTTTGGTTTTAGCCTTCATTAAGGATATGTTTCGTTACAAAAATCAAATTAATTGAAGTAATGAAAATTAAACTGCCATTTTGTTCACTCCTAGTAATTTTTAGCATAATTTTTTTTCTTTCTAAACTGAGTTTATTTTAATTTATTGAACTTTTCACGAAGATTCAACCAATTTTTTATCAGATAAAGGGCGTATTTAAAACAAAATTAGCTACAGAAAAGTATATAAATTAATAATTAATTTGATTTTCATTGTATTTGAAAGCACTTTGATAAATAAAACCTTTCTTTCTCTATTCAGGATTTTCTCAATGCAGAAACGTAAGAAAATTACAAAATGAAATTAGCCAAAGAATATAAAATTTAGAATGTATACTAAATATTAATATGTATTTTACATCGTAATCATAATATAAACAGTTTAATGACACGAATCCCGCATCATAAAATGAATATCAGTCAGTCTGGAGTTGGTGTTGTTGTGAAATGCCAAAAAACTTTCGATTTAAATGCAAATTCTAAACCTCCTGGCTTTTCATATTTCGCGGCTCACAGCTATGAATTAAATACGGTTCTCTGAATTTAAATTTTGAATCTAGAAAATCTCAATGAAATAATGTTTTTCACGACAATATTTGTAGAGTTACTGCAAAATCAAATTAAGTACCACAGAACAAAAAACTAAATTATCTAACAATATCACAGAAAATAACTAAGGATTTGTAAATCATTAAAAACGAGATTAAATATTTACTTGAAACTCAGCTAAATTTAAATAAAAACTCATACTTTCATAAGAATAAGTAACAATCAATAATAAAATTACCTCTTCTTCAGTTTGTTTACGATACTTTATCTCCTCTTTTTCCAAAAGAATTTTATCTTTAGTAAGAAAGGAGACAAAAAGTACTCAAATAAATAACAGTACACAAATAAACAACATAAGTTACAGGCTATATGCATAATGACAAATACCTTGATGAATATAAATAAAATTAAATGTCAGAATACTGCCAAACTTCAATATGCTACAACTGAAGGGACAAGAAAAAAAATTGACAAAATAAAAATTTATTCCAAAGACCAATATTAATACTTAATAATTTTTTTTCAACGGGTCCAAATGCTTTTGCATATATCAGTTTGAATAAGACAATATTTCAAATTAAATTTTTTTAAACTCCAAACATAATAATACAAATGATTTTCATAGTTATACATTTCACAAATCGATACACTTGTAGAAATTATGGCAGCCTATTTTAAATAGTTATACCCATTATTACAAGATTTTACATTATTACATTTTAATAAAAATATTTCATGCACTTATAATAATGATTTCTATAATACAAAAGTAATTTTTTAGAGAAAATAAATACATGAAATGCTTCATGCACTGTTTGAAAATTAAATTACTCAAATTTGTTTACCTTAAAAAACAAGTATTGTGGTCTTCTATAAGCATTTCCTGAGACACTAATGAATTATATTATAAAATTGTGCATTCATGAAACAATTTTTTTATCCACATTTATTTCTGCAAATGGTGTTTGAACAGAAAATCTGCAATTGCACTGTTGATAATATCAGGATGCTTCCAAAATACATAGTGAGACCCCTTTTCAAAAGACATCACTTTAAGCCTACATGATTCATTACCTGTTAAAAAAGAAAAAGAATGTCTCATAAAACTGGAATCAAAATAAATGAGAAAGCTTAAAGCTTAGAATTAAGACAACACAATTTTTATTTTATACACAAGCTAAATATACTCTTTTTCATTGCTGTGGTTCTTCTCAAATAGTAATTACAAATTAACAATGAGCTTTTATACACCTTAGGAAATTAACATTAAAATGATTAAATGAAACATTAAAATGATAAAATATGAAGAAAGGTATTAATGTAGAAAAACAGTGAATTTTTCTGAAATATTCTGCCATTCAGAAAAATAAAATCTCAATATGCTGCATACAATTTAGAATAAATTAAAATTTCATGAAGGCCAACATAAAAAGAAATTAATAAGAATTGAGACTGCAGTATAGTCCAGTAATACACAGTACAGTCACAACTTTTCAGTGCAGCAGCATCTCGAAGCCATTTATTTGCATTACCTTTTTATTTTCATGCCAGATATTATGGAATGAAATCAAATAGAATGGAATAGCTTAATGGAATAGAAGCGAGGCCCCCATCCGCCAAGGCGGTAAAAGCCCCTCTGCGAAATGTATTTCATGTTTTCTCAACTGTTTGAATATTTTGGCAATTCTTTTGCCTTGTTCTGTGTTACACAGTGCATCTCATTTTATTCACAATTGCTCAATGCTAAAAATGTCAAAGTTTGGCTTTAAGGAAAAAAATTTTTCAAAATAGATATCCAAGGAAAAAACGGAATGTTTCGAACACTGCAAAGAATTTTAATGTTAAAAGAAAACCTACAAATGGACAGTTGCATAATCATAAAAATGCTCAGTGTTAACTGTAAAAAAAATAGTAATGCTGATTTGAATCTTAAAAAAGGTTAAGAAATGCATCGTCTTTTCCCACGACATATCGCTGAAAAGCAGAACGTTCTGCAGAATTCTCTATGAGAAACAACTTTTTGACAAAAATGAAAAAATGCTTTCACAACAGATGAAGCTTGGGTATATTTAAACGACCACAATAAAAGGAGATCCATTTATTATCATCAAAGAGAAGGGAAAAAAAATCTTAGAACATGTTCAAAGAATTTTAAGAAAGTTTTTCAAAGGAATTTATGATTATTACTGGTTCTTGATATAACAGCAAATAAAAATTAAAGACAATGCAGAAAACTGTTAAGGTCAACTCCAGATATTATCAGGATCATATTTTATATCCAATTCTCAAATATGAAATGCCTCCTCTTTACCCACAGTGCCATCAATGAGTAAAACTGTATCAAGACAAAACTAGTAGGCGCATATCAAAATCTACCATTAATTTCCTGGGAAAAAATGGAACAAGAAACAGGTATCGAGACCATACCTTTCACTCACATCCCTCCTAAATCTCCTGATGTATGATCCACAGATGTCTGAGCTTTTGGACTTTTAAAAAGTGAGTAGTCCAAACCTCAGTCTATAATCCTTCTTAGATTCTCAAAAACTGCTCAAGAGGAATGGGATAAAAATACCTCTTTGGATACTAAAAATGGCTTTATTGTCTTGGAAATTATGGTGCAGAAAGATAGCGAAGATTAAGGGTTATCAAACAAAACGTTTAACATGCAAAAATTTTAGGCAAAATATTTCTGTAAATACAATGAAAATTGTCTAAAAAATGTGCAAACAGCCTCTGTATAAGGAGAATATTGTAAATGCAAACATTAATTATCCCTTGTGAATTTATTTAAATGTTGCCAGATAACTATGAGAAAATAACATTTTCCTAAAGAAGAAACTTTCTGTTTCCATGAGAAACTTGAAAGATGCTCCTTCTGAAAATTAGTGTAAACGATATCAAATAAACAAAGCAAAATAATAATAATAATAATAAAACTGTTTTTGAAAGGGCCAATAAATATGTGTATGAGACTGTCACAGAAAGAATTACTAAATTAATCATTTGTGTTAATTTCAAAGATGAAAAAGAAATTTTTACTCTATAAATAACTCCTATGAAAACTTTTGTGAAGCATGTAAGATTAATATTGTTACGAATTTCACATTTATTTGGCTATTTATTTAGAATTGTAATTAGATTTGCTTCATGTTGCCTTAGCAACGCAGACGATTTTTGAAGAGAAAGCTACGCCAAAAAAAAATAGCAATAAAAATAAAAGAGCGCGTGCATTTAATGCTTAATAAATAAATATCTCGTAATTACTGTTGCCATCCAGAAAAATCTAGAAACATCGTGATTGTTCTACTGATAATTAAAAAGCTTATAAAAGCCGAGGTGAAACACCTCATCTCAGTTAGTGAGTTAGTTGTTGTTGTTGCTGTTATACTTGTAGCTGTAAAAAGCGAACTGCTGTTTGTTTACTTAATGCTGTATTGATTGTAGTGATTTCGCTGTGAGATAGAACTATTTTATCTGTTTTGAACTGAGTTTTTGCTAAACGTTTGAGATATTGTGATATTGTGCGAAGATTTGTGAAGAAATATTTCAGCATTTTAATTTATTTATTGTGAAAAAAATAAATTTTTGTTAACCTTTTACGACTTGTGCATTCAATATATTACGAACCCGTACGCACGTAACAATATTAATAAACTATACTCTAAAAGAGAAATTTTTGCAATGTGATTTTGTAAAACAAAAACTAGATTACTCTTCTTTGAAGATTTTTGCTCCTGAAACAGAAATTAATTTAATGAACTATATTATAGTACATTTTATTAAAAATTTCAAAAATGCACGATTTTTCCATTAGCTAAGTTGCAGTTCAAAATGACCACACTCCATAGTTAAACTGATAATACCATAATGCTAGTGTTAAAATAATAATATATTTTATTTCTTAAACCATTAGGTTGATAAGATTGGTAAAAAAGGAAATGAAGAATTACCCCTTTGTTTAAGGTTACCATCTTTATCATACTGGAAGATATCTGAATCAGCAGCTCCAAGCAAATAAGCAAGTTCCAATGAGCACTTTTTACCAATCAATCGATCATCCTCGCTGAAGGCATACAAAATAGGCAAATCACGAGATACAAGTTGAAGGAACTTTTCTTCAGCCTATTAAAAAACATATATATATAAAACATACAGATATTTATCAGAGCAAATTTCACTGTGTATCACTTTTTATAAGATTAAAGCAAACATTTTAAGTAAAGGAAGACAAAGCAAAATGTTTAGCTTCAATACTTTAAAAAATTTTTGTCATACTTTATTATTATTAAAATGAATGTATTAATTAATTCTTAAAATGAACGTATAAAATAAATCTGACGTACTTTATACATAAATATGTATATAAACATTTTCAGTTACAATTTTCTACAGAAAAAAACAGGAAGCTATAGAGCAGAAATAAAAAAATAACTAAAACTACAGCGATAACAGTAGATTTGATTGCCCCATTCAATTATTATGTTAGAAAAACATGATTTCTTTTATGTTTTGTAATTATTATATTTATTTGTATCATTTTCTCAGTAATTTTACCACTTCAAAATATGTGATGCATACTTCAGTGAGATGGTGTAAAAAAAAATAAATGTACACTGCACCAAAAAAAGGGGGGGGGAACAGTTCTACATCTCCAAATGCTCAATTGATGAAATTCAAATTGTGTTTTTCATGTCTCGAAAGCGTGACATAGTATATATATTAGATTTATATATAGCATCATTCTAACATAGGTATTTTGACACAAAATCGGACTTTTTTTGAAATGACATGCCAATTTTTTCCATATTTTGATTCTATGACTCAAATTATCCCTAAATATTAAATTTTGTAAAATTTGGTGCAAAATGTATGGAGAAATTCAAAATTTATCTTGCCATATGTTTTTCAGTTTTCGCCAAGAATAACTTACTTGGCGAACTTCTTGATTTAAAGCAACCTATTTTCGTTTTCTTTTTTTCATTGCAGATGAGCAAAAAGATAGTTATCATTCATACTTTCAAATAATTTTGATAATGTACGTAAACCACATTTGTGTTATTATCACTTTTAATGCCAAATTTCAAAGCATGCCAATATATAAATTCACATATATCTTGGCAAATAAAAAACTCTAATTTTTTTCAGGTATGTTTGGAAATATACCTACTTTAAGATGATGGTAAACATTTTACAGCTTATAATTCAAAATTTTTTTCTAAAAGTTTATAAAAATTATTTAAAAATATCATTTTTAAAAATAAATCACAAAAAATGGGAGAATTTTATTTGGAATGAAGCTAAATTTCTAAATGTGAAAGAAGGAATCAAGTAAGTTTAATACAAAAAAGAGATATTAATAATTATATGTCAAGTTCAAATAACATTGAGGAGCTAAAATTTTGAGACTTAATTTTTTAAAAACTACTTACGCGATTTTTACAAAATTTGGTAGTTTGGCATAATTTGAGTCATAGAATCGAAATATGGAAACAGATTGGCATGAAATTTCAGGAAAAGTCCAATTTTGTGTCAAAATACCTATATTAGAACAACGCTATACATAAATCTAATACATATCCTAAGTCGTGCTTTTGAGACATGAAAAACACAATTTGAATTTTGTCAATTGGCCCAGTAGAATGGGAGATATAGAACTGTCCCTTTTTTTGCATAATGTACATAATTAAAAAGCATACATAAAGAGATATACCAATACTCTATTTATTATCATCTCTTCGATTGAAAGTGGAAGCAAAATTTCCTATTAAAGTTACATAATTCAAAGATCCGTGATACAGGTAAATGCTTTTAGCAATAAATTTCAAAATGAACTAAACAGAAAACTGTTAGGTGTGCTTACAGTACACCTAAAATGCTTTAGTAACTAATCACTGGAGATAATCTGAGAAAGAAAACCAAGAAAATGGACTTTGCAAAAAGAATTTTGCAGCCACAAAAATTTATTATTCTCTTTTCCTGAAACTCTTCTGTACATAGAATCTTTATACTCAGTTTACTTCATTCATTTGCCCATCATTAACAAATTAAATGAAGTTCTGCTACAAATTGCATATTATTAGAGGCAGGATAGAATTTCACATGAGAAAAAATGATTTTTGGACTATTCAAACTTAACATGCTAAAATTGACCAATTGGACATCTAACATCTCAAAAAAAGTCATAATTATACCATTAATTCCCAGCTTCTTAGGATGAAAAGAATCAACAATGATAGAGAATTTCTACAAGAAGAAATTTACTACTTCATTAATATAGTTCAACACAATAAAATTCCCAATAAAATAATTTCTCTTTCGCTTAAAAACGCCGATATTTACCTTAATCTATAAATTCCTTGTAACAAATGATATGAAATCTTTGCTTAAACTGAAAGGAGGCAATTTGTGGATGACCTTTAACAAGAATTTAATGTATATATGTAATTTAATTCCTCAGAACTCTATCTTTGACATTCTACATCAGTGAATTAAGTTAGTATATCTTTACATAATTAAATACTCTCTAATTTGCTGGCCACTAAAGAACTTTCACTAATTAAAAGCCTTTTCCTTTTCTGAAAAGACATTTTTGTCGGTTGAATGCATGAAAAATGACGACTTTTTACTAACAAAAACATTTTCCACTTCCGAAACTTTGACCAACTCTACCAGCACTCACTTCAGTCCTTCAGGTGCTTCCGTCTAACAAATTCTAACACACCTCCACAAAACTGGACCCCCTTCTTTCTCAGCTCATAGGCTTAGAAACAGTATTGCAAATTACGTAGTAGTTTGTATGCCCTGACCTACAGTGAGGCAACACCATAGCATAACTACATTCACTTTGGAATAGAAGCACCTACAGGTAGGAAGTGTTTTTTCATTATAATTTGTTCTTGCAAAACCCCTCAATTTGTAGTAATTTTTTACTAAATTCGCCTCAAATGGTCGCATTTATTTCTCCATTCCTTTTATTTTAGCAAAAAGTATTTTCATTTTAAGTGCGCATTTGAACCTGGCCCTTATTTAGCCTTTACATTTGAAAATCATTACATTGTAATTACAATGTAATCATTACATTGAAAATTTACATTGTAATTAGAACAGCGTTTTATTTTTATTATTATCTTATTATTTTATTATAAATATTTCTTTCGACTGTAATTAGTCCAATTTTTCCCCTTGATTATAAATGTTTTATTCGGCATTACATGTATGTTTTCCTAGTATAATTTGTTTCTATTTGTGTTCCGGCAACAAAAATGGGTAGGGAAAAGAGACCATTTCAATGAGAGCCTCAAATATGTATAGGTTTACTGAAGAACTGTATGTAAAAAATTTTTTAGAATTAAAAGCCATTGTGCTAATTGACGATAGTGGTCTCAGTGAGTTGATCGGAATGAAACTCGTTTTGTTGTTCAGTTAATTGACTTTGTTTAAAGCTTCAGAACACTTTTCCTGTGACAAGTTCTGTTTGGAGCTTGAAATAAAAAAGATTAACTTTCTTTTTCCCTGTTTTTGTACTTTTAAACTTTTTCTTTTACTTTTTCTGTTCCAAATGTATGTTATAAACTTTGCAAGTTCATAAAAATGGAAATAGGTAGGGGATCATGGTTCTTACAATCTCTCATATATTTCATTTCCCAATAATAATGAATATTGAATATAATAATATTAATTATAACATATTTATATCTAATTTGTTAGTTAATTACATAAAGAAATTT
>KK118615.1:203720-219785 GCA_000611955.2 Stegodyphus mimosarum | reverse complement strand
TTCTTAATGCACATAAAGTACTAAAAGACGAAAGTTTTTGGCAAGAAATAGAATAATTCTACTCATAAGTGGCTTCAGAATGATATATTTAATCAAAAGCTTGCAGTTTTCACCATGATTATACCAATGTTTTTCACGGAATCTATCTAATTTTCAATCTAATTTTATGTAATACATTAATTAATATATCAAGATTATAACAGTATTATAATAAAAAAATATAAATTAGGTGCAGTAAAATACTCTATGTATAAAAAAATACATACTTATAAAAACTATTAAAACAAAGTGAAACTTGATATGAGAAATGAGGAGATAAAGATGAAAATACTAAACTTGACAGCAAATCTATCCATTTTGTGAATGAACATCAGTACGGAACAATTACACATTATCATGGCATATTGCCGCTGAAGCCAATGCAGAATATCTGGTCAGCTGTTCAACAGAGCTAGCTGCCAAATATTGTGTTACTGCTTAAAAAGTTACACATACTGAGAGATGACTGTGACTGACACCCTAGTATGTTCTACATGCACTCAGTCATTGAAATATTAAGAGATCTGTCAGGACAATAAATTGTTATGATACTACACTAATCTCTTCAGAGACATGAATTATCATGGTGAAATACAATGGACATTAAATGCAACAGCATTATTAACATAACAGGCAGCGGATGTTATTGACATCATTCCATCAAGAATGTAAAGAATCACTAAATATAATGGGATTGTAGGCAATGGCTTCCCAAATGGTAATGTCAGATGTGATTAGAGTGTATTACGGTAAAGAGGTAAGCAACACCAGTCAAGCCTCCGCCATATACAAGATCTCTCTTCATCAAAGCAAAAAAAGTCAATGTTAAATACAATCGCACTAATCTGATATGTTCTAGGCTTTACGGCTATAAGATGACTGTTACTACTGATGCTCAGCAATTAACTATAGATGTCACATTGAAGTCAAGCCTCTTTTGCTCTTCTTGTACAGGTATTCTGTGCCTCTAATGTTAAAAAGATGTGCACAAGTGAATCTGAGTAGCAGAATAGCAAAACTATCCGTGTACTTAAAATGGCTCTCATTAAAGCACAATCCTGCAAAAGAAAAAAAAAAAAATCTTAGAACTGCTGTTACACTTATGACATTAAGGATACCTGATGGAACAACATGGAATAACATCATCTAAATGCAGCATCCCTTCAGCGACTCATTGGTGCAGCCAATATATTTACCTGAAAATCCAAATCTCACATCTAACAAACATGCGCATTCAGTTGTTTTTTGTCAACACGTAAATCTTAAGATTACTGTATTACTATCTAATGCAAATAATGCTGCATATGCTGATATACAGTCAGTAAAAAAGTGCACCTCATATGCATTTCAGGTTGTGTATTTTTAATGCTCTTTACACTCTGTGCATTCATTAATCAAGTATTTTTTATCATTTACCTGTTTAAAATATCCCCATACTAAATTTCAAAACTGATGAATGCTTTTTCTAGATGCATGCCCTACTTGCTTTCTTTTCTTTTCTTTTTTTTTTACAGAATTTTAAACAGTTGAGCACATTCAATAAGATTTTTTTAAGAATTTTATTACCAATAGACTGTCAAGAGATATAAATAAACTACGGCATCCCAGAAATGGGGCCAGACATGCAGTAGTAAAGCTAAAGAAAAAGAATGAAAGATTTGAAATTTATTTTTCTTCTGCAGAAGAAAGGTAGGACTTATATATTACAAGTTTGTATGCAAAAATTCACAATTTCTCAACATATAAGAATAAAAAATGAGCTCACTGTAACATTTATTTATATGTTAGATAAGTGGAAAGTAAATATAACAAGATCAGCTACACATTATTTATTATGCTACAAGCTACAAGCTATACTACAGTTACAGTTATCATGCATTACAGTTACCGTTATCATAAATACTAAATTATAATTACATATGTAACATCTCCCTTTTTAACAGAAATAATAAAATTATACATACTCTTTTAAATAATAAGGTTTTTTAACAGTCCTACCAGATCGAGTAACGTAGTTATGTCCATTTACAGAATTAGGTGATACAACACTTCTTTCAGAATTTAGTGGCACAATACTTCTGTTATGTATAGGAGAACTTAAAGACAAGTTTAAATTTGGATTTAAAGTCAAATCTGAATTTGGATTTACAGGCAAATCTAAGGTTGGAGTACTCCTACTAATGTCACCTTTGTCACTTTCATTCTCATAATTATTTTGCACTATGAAATTTTTTCGATTAGTTCCTTTAAGAATGTCTCTTCTGTTCCTTTCTATAATTCTTCCATCAGTTCTTATAATCCTGTACGAACGTGGTCTTTCTGCTTGTCCCATAATTTTTCCACTTTCCTTTAGATTTTTCCCTTTTTCATTTATGTACACATTATCTCCTATCTTGAGTGGTTTTAATGGTCTTGCACTTTTGTCATAATACTTCTTTTGTAAGGCTTGTCTCTTTAGTAATTGTTGTTTATGCTCTGCATGTTCTTTAGTTTGAATGAAATTCTCTTTTATAGGTACCAATCCATTCACTTTTCTTCCAAACATCAATTCTGAAGGTGATTTAATTTCAGCTGAAATAGGAGAATTACGATATTCCAGTAATACTAAGTATGGATCCTTGTTGTCAATTACAGCTTTTTCTAACATATGCTTGACAGTTTGAATATGCCTTTCAACCATTCCATTCGATTGTGGGTAATTTGGACTTGAAGTTCTGGTTTCAAAGTTCCATCTCCTTGCAAATTCTTTAAATTTTTTGCTACTATATTGTGGACCATTATCAGAATACACTATTTTCGGGATACCATGCCTTGCAAAAAATGATTTCAGTTGTTTTATTACTGCTACACTTGACAAATCTTCCAAATGTCCAATTTCTACATATTTGCTAAAATAGTCTATAACTATTAAATAATCTCTACCTTGAAAATAGAAGAGGTCCGTTCCCAATACTTCCCATGGACCATTAGGTATCTCTTTACATATCATTGGTTCTTTACAATTGGCTTTTTGTAGACTCAAACATGTTGGACAATTAAGAACCAAATCTTCAATTTCTTTAGACATTCCTGGCCAATACAATATTTCTCTTGCTTTGTTCTTGCATTTTTCTACTCCTAAATGACCATAATGAATTTTACTTAACATATCTTTACGTAAACTTTTAGGTACAACAACACAAGAATTCTTAAATATTAATCCATTTGCTTCCGATAATTCCTCTCTGAAGTTAAAATATGGTTTTGCCAGTTCTGGAACCATACATTTTGTATCTGGCCATCCAGTTTTAATTAATTTTCTTAAAACTTGTAGTTCTTCATCTTTACCTGTTTCTTGCTGAAAATTTTCCATTTTGTCTTTAGACACTGGTATACTTTCTACAACCATTCCAACATGGGCTTCTATGTCTCCTTCAAAAAAATCAGATCCTTTATCAGTAAATGATCTTGATAATGCATCAGCTATAAAAAGTTCTTTTCCTGGTTTATATTTTATCTCAAACTGATATGGCTGTAATCTTATACGCATTCTTTGTAATCTTACTGGACATTTATTTAATGGCTTCTTGAAAATTGTTTCTAATGGTTTATGATCACTTTCAACTATAAAACATTTACCAAATATATATTGGTGAAATTTCTCACATGCAAATACAATAGCTAAAGTTTCCTTTTCAATTTGAGCGTAATTCTTCTGTGTATCTGTTAATGCTTTAGATGCGTATGCCACTGGCAAATTATTCTGCAATAAGACAGCTCCTAGTCCTTCTTGAGATGCATCTACAGATAAAACTACAGGCATATTTATGTCATAATACTGCAAAACTGGTTTATTTACTAAGATATTTTTTAGTTTTCTAAATGTTTTTTCATGTACTGCATTCCAGTTCCAGACAACATGTTTTTTCAACAAATCTCTTAAACATGATGTCAATTCTGATACATTAGGTATAAATCTAGAAACATAAGTAATCATTCCTAGGAAAGTTTCTAATTCTTTAACATTTTTTGGTGTATTTATAATAGCCTTAATTTTATCTTCATCTGGTTTTAAACCATCTTAGTGTATTTATAATAGCC
Source organism: Stegodyphus mimosarum (assembly GCA_000611955.2). NCBI lineage: Eukaryota > Metazoa > Arthropoda > Arachnida > Araneae > Eresidae > Stegodyphus > Stegodyphus mimosarum. The sequence continues at coordinate 215,666 of KK118615.1, read as the reverse complement.
TTAATTTTATCTTCATCTGGTTTTAAACCATCTTTAGAAAATATATGTCCCATATATTTAACTTCATTCAACCCAATTTTGCATTTATTTAAATTAAATTTAATATTCTTTTCTCTGGCTCTTTCCAGCACCTTCTTTAACCTTAAATCATGTTCTTGTTTATCTTTTCCCCAAACTAATAAGTCATCTATATATATTTGCACTCCTTCTATGTCACTAAAAATTTCAGAAAAACTTCTATGAAAAACTTCTGGTGATGAACATAGTCCATATGGCAATCTTAAAAAACAATATCTACCAAATGGCGTATTAAATGTAGTTAGTTCACAACTTGAATCTGACAATTTAATTTGCCAAAATGCTTTATTTGCATCTAAAATACTAAACACTTTTGCATTTGACATTTGAGATGAAATTTCTTCAAAGGTTGGTATGTGATAATGTTCTCTCAATATATTTTGGTTAAGGTACTGAGGATCTAAGCACACTCTTAAATTACCATCTTTTTTCCTTACTATAACTAATGAATTCACAAATTCTGTAGGTTTATTAACTTTCTTTATAATGCCATCTTTTTCCATTCTTGCCAGTTCCTTTTTTAATGGATTTAATAAACTAAGTGGAATTTTCCTACAGGGCTCTATTTTACCAACAGCTTCTGGTTTTAATTTAATGTGGTAGGTATAACCAGTTAAATTCCCAATTCCTTTAAATAAATCTTGATATCCATTTAATGACTCTGGTAACTTTTCACTAGATTCAGGATTTACTGTACATATCCTTTGCACCAGATTTAATTTTTGTAATGTAGGTAAACCTAAAATTGCTGGAACAGTTTTGTCACATGCTACTACTTGAAATTCTATTTCATCTTTGTCACCTTTAGATGTTTCACATAACAACTTGCATTTTCCAATTACATCAATTTTAGAACCATTGTAATTATTTAAAGTGACTTTTGATTCAGTCAAACACTTGTCTCTTAAATTTAATTGCTTAAATTTAGGCAATGGCAACACATTGCATTGAGCACCAGTATCCAACTTAACATATAAGTATTTAGATATGTTTACTTTTAGTTTTTCAAACCATTCTGTTTTGTTTTTAAAAAATGGATTTTTATCTTCTACTGATCCTAAAATATATTCATTATCATTATAATTCAATTCATTCTCTATATAATTTTGTAGACTACTAACACTTTTATTAGTACACATTTTAGAAAAGTGATTTTTCTTTTTACAGTAAAAGCAAATCTTATTATAAGCAGGACAGTTGTATAACTTATGAAAAGTTCCACATTTTCTACATGGTTTTGAATTATTGGACTTAATTCCTTGATAATTTGGAGATGATTTAATATTTTGTTGCTTTTGTGGTAAATAAAATTTTCTCTTACAAGACTGACTTCTTTCTTCTGGAGGTGAAGCTTTATTCCGTTTTATCACTTCTATTTTATTTTCTTCAGTTAAAGTTTTCAACTGAACTTCTGCTAATTCAGCAGCTTTACACATTTTAATGCATTTTTCCAATGTTAACTGATCTTCTCTCAATAGCCTATCTTTAAGATTTTTATTTAAAATTCCACTTATGATTCTATCCCTAATTAAACTATCTTTTAATTCTGCAAATCCACAGTTACTACTTAATTTCTTTAACTCTGTTAAGAAATCATCAAACGATTCACCTACATGTTGTGTTCGAGAGAAAAATATATGCCTATCAACACTTTCGTTTGCTTTCGGTATGCAGTAATTTTCGAAAGCTTCAATTACTTTGTCAACATCTTTCTTATCTTTCTCATTTAAATCAAAAGTATTAAACTTTTCAAGCGCTTCTTCACCAATAACATGCAATAAAATAGCTACTTTAATTTCAGGCGATTTAGTATGACCACCGGACGCTAACATATAAATCTGAAATTTTTGTTTCCCTTTCTTCCAGTTTTCACTTATATTACCTTCAAAACTTAGGTTATTTGGTGGCTTTAATCCATCCATATTTAATTTAAGACTTTAGATAGTCTAAATATACGTATTTATAGCCACTTCAATGAAAATAAATAACGAACTTACCAACCACGAAGTTTCGATTTTGTTGTAAACAAATTCTAATCATACAGCAACACTAAGGATACTTTCAAGGTTATTCATAAATGACTTGTGTGGTTCTTCATAATTTTTTTTAGCTGCGGCTGCGCCATGTAACATTTATTTATATGTTAGATAAGTGGAAAGTAAATATAACAAGATCAGCTACACATTATTTATTATGCTACAACTAATGTTCTATACTACAGTTACAGTTATCATGCATTACAGTTACCGTTATCATAAATACTAAATTATAATTACATATGTAACGCTCACGGAGAAAAATAACAGAGTGGATATATATTTATATAGTTTTGAAGCAGCCAATTGCAACCTAAAGGGAAGGTGCACAACATATTTACATACTTTTGGTCTGGTCGATTGCAACCAAAAGGGAAGGTGCACAACTACATGTTATAGCAGTATTTTATACTATATATAAAATTTGAACATTCTGAGGCTACTTGTTTTGAGTCATGCAAGATACATATATATGGAACCAAAAAATCTCTTCTGAATCCATTTTAAATCCTTTTTTGCAACACTTTTTGAGAAAAACAGTCCTTTATTCTGTCCTTACAAACAGATAACATGCAAAAATATCATTAAATTGCATTCATTATCGGTCAAAATGGATATTTTCACTGAAATATGAAGCCTGAAAATTTTCACGATTACAATACTTCCTTTTCTTTGTACAAGGAAGTAAAAATTTATCAGAATTTTTGAGCTATTGGGATTCAAATAATCAAACTGGTTTAAATTGTTTTTGAAAGTATATATAGCACAAAGTCCGTAATCCGGACTCGTCAGGACCTCGGCGATTCCGTATTAAGGGTTGTTCCGGATTATAGATCATCAATTTAAATCTGGTAAGATGGCATGCAGAAATTACACAATTAAAAATATGAAACAGTAATTTATGAAATAATGAGCAATTATGATTCAATGTAAAAAATAAAGAGCAATTATGTATCAAATTTTACAAAAAAAAGCTTAATATTCATTTGTTTACTTTATTAAATATTTCTTTCAATGTAAGTTGTTCAAGTTGCTTTGTTTTTTATGCTAATACTTTCTCTTTAATTCTATAAACAGACATAATTTCTTGTTCAGTTACAAAGTTCCACTGTTCAAGTCCTGTAATTGCTGTGTCGAGAATACCGACTAACTTGTCAATCAAAATTTTTTCATTTTCAATAACCTCTCTGTCACTTTCTTCACCACTGGAAGCAGTATTTTCTGGATGTAGAACTACATTACACGTTTCGCCGTCCGTTAATTGATTGATGATTGGGGCATTGCTGTCGCAATGAAAAACTTCTCTTATATCATCTTTATTTATTACCGCTTCTCCACATTTCTTTAGAAAATCCAATAACTGGAAAATTTCACCTTTAGTTTGCGATTTCCAAAAACCTTCAAATTCGTGGTTAATCATCTTCATGGTCCTCACCATGACATATGGTAGCTGGCCATACGTTATGCCAAGCTTTTTTTAACATATCGGGAGACACATCCTCCCACGATCTTGCGATGCTCCATACAGCAGATTTTATGCTAAAAAATTTCAAAAATTCTTGACTAGAATGCCATTGTTCAAGAAATTTAACATAGATTTTAAAAATGCTACTTTATATTTGCATTTCAGCACGTGCACTATTCCCTCATCCATAGGCTGAAAGATAGGGGTACAGTCTGGAGGGAAGAATAATACAGATATATTATCTTTCACTAAAACTTTAAGTGAAGTATGTGCCGAACAATTGTTAACAGTCAGGACTATTTTTGAGTCATCAGGTAAACCAACGAAATTCAAATGTCGCCAAGCCTCAGGTATAAAATGATTTTCAAACCAATCGTTCATCAACGCTTGTGTCATCCATGCTCTTTTATTTGCGTGATATATAACAGGGAAAATTGTTACTCCTTTAAATGCTTGAGGACGTGCATGGTTTCCGATTACGAAAAGTTTGCACTTATGCATTTCTGTAGCATTTGGGCATGCTAAAATTGTTAGTCTCGCTTTGGAATCTTTGACACCAGTTGGAGCCTTTTCTGTAGAGGTTGTCAAGGTATTTCCCGGTACATATTGCCAGAAAAGACCAGTTTCATCAGCGTTGTAAATTTGTTCCGGAGATAATTGTTCACTAGTAATGAGTTCAATGAATTCCTCCCCAAATTCTTCAGCAGCTTCAGTATCAGCTGAAGCTTTTTCACCTGAAATTTTTAATTGTCTTATACCATGGCGATTTTTAAATTTGGTTAACCAGCCTGTCGAATATGTGCACTCAGTGTTGAAGTTCATTTCTTCATGAAATATTTTGGCTTGAGCCATCAGCATTGGACCCGTCAATGGCATACCCTCGCTGTGACGCTGTCTGACCCATTCAATCATCACCTTGTCACGATCGTCACTTTTAGCATAATGAACCCTTTTTCTGTTATTCATTGCCAGTGGGGTATCGGAATCCACAAAAAATTCAAAAAGTTCCTTTTTCTTTTTGCTTATGTCATATACAGTTGACTTTCCAATGACATACTCCTCGCATAATTTTGAGACGGATATGCTTTTATCCATTTTTTGTACCAATTCCACTTTTTGTTTGATAGACGTCAAAACATGTTTTTGCTTTGTAGATCCTTTGGCAGCTCCAGAATTGGAAACTCTTTTTGACATAATCAAAAGTTCAAGCTTAATTTTTATAAAATTGCTCTAACAGTCTGCAAAAAATAATAAGCCAGATCCAAGTAGAAGATTAAGGAAGAGCACAATCTTCAACATTAACTGAAATATGCCTTAGAATCAGTAAAGATAATTTTAGCTTAGCTTATCTCTTTGAAATCCAGACACTTTGCTATTCTGTATCCTCAAAATACCAAACCGCCTGAAATACTTTTCCAGTTTCATAGCAAATTCCTCCCCCATCCATCCATTAACGCAGAAAATAGGTGTGAAGATTTTGAATGACATACTTTGCACTTTCTAACAAAGATTCCATTTGGCTTTCACCCCATTCTTTATAAAATTATTCTGAAGTTCAGACCAACAAGCCTTTCTGGCTTTGTTATGATCACGACTGAGATTTTGTTTTTTTCTGTTATTTTTTTAGGACCTTTATTGCTGTTGAAAGCTTTCCTGCACTTTTATTGCTGTTTAAAGCTTAAAAGCACACTGTTCCACAAAAGAATCAACAACGAAATGTCACGAGCAACCAAACGATAAGAAACCTCTTAGGACACGCTGTCTGCAGTAAACTGATACAATGCATTTGGAGAAACTGCACCAGCTACTGCATACCTTAGGGGGGAGGGAAGAAAACAAGATTGCAATCTCAGCCGTTTTCGAAAATCTCCACATGTTTTATTATGGAATTGCATAAAGCATACCAAAAAAAAAAGTTTGTGGCTTTGAGGTCCGGCTTATAGATCAGTCCGGATTATGGACTTTGTACTGTGGCAAACTGGGCTATAGACAATCACATTCCTACGGATTACTATTTTTTAAAGATCTGAAAGATATATGAAAACACACTTTAATACTCATGCATACACCAATAAACAAAGAAGGCACATTTAGATAAAGTTTACCACACCTTTAAATAAGAAATTAATGAAAAATTATAAAAATTTTTAGAATAAGAAAAGACATCATTCATGTTTCTTTTAAGGAAAAATTTGAAAGACTTACAGAATGCACATTTGAAATTTTGACAACCAAAATTGGAAAACTTATAGTTCAAAACAAAAACTTTATTATTGATAAACATGAGATTAAGTATTTTAATCTTTTTTTTTAACCTTTGTAAGCAATTTATAAGACTTTTCCTATAAAATGCTTTATTAAATTATGGTATTTAATAATTACAGGAACAGCAAATGAGTAATCTAGAAACTTAACAAGAGATTAATTTGCTTATGTAGTTCTGTAACTAGTTTCTTTCATTTTTAATGTCCAAAAAATCTAAATGCTGGCAATACTATACTTTACCATACAATATCTTAAGAACCATTAAAGAAACAGAATAGAAAATTAATACGACTTGGCTGATTCTTTTCAAATATATAAAATCAGGATATACTTCAGAATAGTATATTTATACCTTTGGTATGTTTCCATGAACCATTACTGTAGCAGATAACAAAGGATCTAAAAAATTTTCAACTTTGACAGGAGTTTTAACAATATTTTTCAAAATAAAAGGAGCACATATTTCCATTATTTTCATGCCCATAGGAGATTCACAAGCCAGAACCATCATTTTCATCCACTTAAAATGTCTAGTAGAACTAAAATAAAAATATACATATAAATTTATTAAATTTCATTAACCTCATTAAATTCAAAGGCTGTACAATAAAATTTTGCATTTACATTCATATAATAAATGCAACAATAAATTAGATTTTTCACACATGAAAGATTTGCAAAAGCATTTAACAGTTTCATCTCAGGTTCAAAGACCATACTTTCTCTAAGAATTTCTAAAGCAGTATGCACAGATTTATAATTTTGTTGCATCTAAACTTTCCATTTTGTTTACTTATTTCTGATCATTATTATTATTTATATTAGATTAGGTTATTTGAATATGGCAAGGCTCATGAGAGTTATTTAATTAAGGAGAGAGAATCTTTCATGAACGACTTCCTAAGAGAAATTGGCTTGCATTCACGTACCAAATATTACCAATAAAACCAGCCTTTCTGCCTGGGTTTGAACCTGGATCGAACTTTCAGTACTCAGTGGTTTTAAGCTCTTGGCCACTGATGGGACCTTGTATCATTTAGAATAACAACCTATCAGAACATAATTCCATATGCATTTGTTTTCATGTAGATAGAAGCAATGTATTTAAGATTTACACTGTGAAATTTTAAATGTGCCAAGAAGTATTTTTTCTTTGAAAAAGAGGGTACTATTCTGTTAGAGCAGTGTCAGTTGAAAATGGAGAAAAAATGAAAAGAAAACCATGCTCCAACAACATGCCAAATATCATGGCTCGGGAATTTAATGTGTGAAATATTGTGGTTTGAGATTTCTAGTTTTTATCTGAAATAGTGTCACTGGTTATTTTGAGTAAATTTTTTTTTTTATGTTTAAAATATCATGGCTGGAGATTTGTAGTTCTCATTTGAAATATCGTCACTCATTTTTTTTTGGCCCTATTTCACCATCTTTTTAATACGATGGAGTTCACAATTTTGCAATTACCTAATGAGGAAGAGGCTGCCATAAGATTCTTTCAGTACAAAGGAAAAGTTCACAGCAGTATGGTATATAAATATATAGCAATATAGGTCTCAAACTTTTCTGATGAAGTTAACTTTTGACTCAAACAAAGCTCCTATATGGTGCTATTACATACCTTCTTGCTGTGAAAAAAAAATAGGATTGAGAGTCAAAATATGCTTTGAAGGCTCGCTTCTTTCTTTCCCCAATGCCATTTGTTTTACTATCTGTGATGTCAAGAACTGACGTTGATTGAATTTTGACAACTTCAGCTAGAAATGAGCCATAGTTCGACAATAAATTGGAATAACTAAAGTCTACCCCCAAAAAGAAAAAACAATGTAGGACATGTTCTTCCAGAACAATAAGTATTTGGGAGTTTATGATAGGGAAGCAAAGAATGTTTCGTAGTCACCATTTCATGATTGTTGTGCTATAACATTGATGGCAGTTATTCAGAAAAACGTTGTAGATGACAGCATTATATTTTCATACTGATGAAAAGGGTAAAAGAAAGAGAAATTAAAAAATGCTGGATATGAATATTTCACTCCAAATCACAGTTATAATTTTGTGAACCCCAAAATTAGATGCCATACCCAAATTATGGAGTGATTGTGGGGCAGTGCTAAATGGAGAAATAAATATCAGCAGGACACTGCTCGCCACATATTTGATAGAATTCATATGGCATCAGTTAAATAAAAAACTGAAATTTCTTCTGCAATACTGAATGATATTTGTAATTTTATGCCACCTGTTTGATTGAATTTCTTTGTTTTGTTATTTTTTATTTATGTGTAGAATATTGTAAATTAAAAAATTAAAAGGAAAAATTTATTTTCTTTAAGAATTAAAAAATTTACTTTTTATGGAACTAATTTTTTGTCTTTTGAACTCCCATTATTATTTTGTAATTTTATACTTGGCAACAATTGGTAGCAAAAAGAAAAAAAAAAGTGGCACATTTTTAACTGATACCGCTCTAACGGTATAGTACCAAAAAGGGTAATGAAAAACAAAACAAAAAATAAGTTTCTTTTTTCGGAGTAGCTTTTGATGGTTAAGATGGATATCAGTAATTATAAAAAAATGGAACAATAAAATTCAATCTACATATTCTTTATTTATTTTATGATTTTGTTGATGTGCCAGTTGAAATTCTTTTGTAAATAAATAAAATCTTCAGAAAAATTCTCTTTAATGCCTTAATAAAATTTCTGTAAAAGTCCACACTACAAGTCCTCAATTTCAGTAGATTGATACAGTAGGCACAGCTTAATTTGATAACAAGTAATGTTATCATTTGAATGTTACTACCAAATTGCCAAAGTCCCACTTGTTTGTATATGAAAACAAAGAAAATACAAAGCTTATTGTGATTGATTAGTCGGCTAATATTATTAAAATATTACATAATGAATCTTTTAAACTGGAGTAAAGCTGCAAAATCAAAGTTAAAACCACCAAATAAAGTTGAAATAGAGTATAGATGTTCAGAAATGACAAAGACATGTCTCCAAGTGATGGATTAAAAGTCATGTTAACTAAACTACATAACATGAATTTGTTATGAAATTAACACTTGGTGGACATTAATGGGGGAAAAAAAAAACTCAAGTTGCAGCATCTGTAATAGTTGCTTTCTCAAACATATCCAAGCACATTATGAGATAAACTTTCAGTAGAAAATGCGGACAAAATGGGAGAAATTCTGACAAATATTGAAATGAAACATGTACTACAATTATTAATTATTAAGTGTATAGCATTCATCAAATAATTTCCAGAAACATTCTGAATATAAGCAATGCATAAATGAGCCTTAGCGTAACATGATGCAGATCATCAACTATTAATGACATTCTTCCTAATTAAAATGTTGTGACAGTAAGTATATATGTGTATACTAGGTGTACTTATATTAAACTGGTTAAATTCCATTTTATTTTTCTCATCGCTTAATGTTATCAATATCCATGGACCAATGTGGTCACACTAAGCAGTGTTATCAAAAATAATGTAAAATCAAATAAAATTCAAGATTTACAATATATTGGTACATACACCAATTATTGCTTTTCTAATTTCTTCAGCAATTGTTCCAAGAACTATAAAGAAAATTTCAACTTGAAATAACAGGGTGTTTATAAAGTCCTGGACCCATTTTGATGTTTAATAACTCATAAAATAATGAAGATATAAATAAACTTATGGCATTCATTGATGGAATAACTTATATATTTTCCTTTTCAGGTTTGAATATCTTTATTTTTGTAAATATCGTCTGCACGTGTGGTTAATTTCAGATAATTTCATTTTCAAGTCTAAATATCTGTACTTTTCTAAATATCGTCTGCTTATTAATTGCATTTTTCTCTCCTTTGTCTTTGGCAACTATTGCAATGTTATGTGGTATTATTAAGATGGTGCACCACCTCATTGGGATACCATCGTTCGTAGTTCTTTGAATGACCATTTTACAGGAAGATGGATTGGGCGAGGTCTAATTCCTTGGCAACCCAGATCACCTGGTATAACGCCGCTGAAATTTTTCCTTTGGGGATTTGTAAAGGACAACGTTTACAGGAGGAGAGCGTCGAACATTGATGACTTAAAAGCCAGAATGACAACTGCAATAGCCTCTGCGGTTACCAACATGCTTGCCGGTACCTGGCGTGAATTGAATATCGACTTGATATTCTCTGTGCAACAAAGGGGGCACACGCGGAAGTTCATTGACAAGGGTCATGAAACTTTTGGAGTCTATTTAACCATTTATGTTATTAATTTTAATTTATCTTTATTATTTTATGAGTTATTAAACATCAAAATGAGTCCGGGACTTTATAAACACCCTGTATATCTGTCATTCAAATTGTAGACTTCCTGATTACAGCGAAGAAAAGTTTTTCATCGTACGAATTTTGTTTGTCAGTCAATGATCACTCTCATGTTCATGATGTAGTCACAAGTTGTTGATGGTTTACATTCAGCAGACATTTTCTTTTTTATCATCAGCTTCAACTCCCACTTCTTCTTTGGTTACGATTGCTGATATTACTAATCTAGAATCAATCTATATTTTTTTCCCTTTGCCATTAATAAATGTGACTAGTTAAAAAAAAACAAATCAGATTTTCTAGACTTTTCAATAGGCTCTTATTCTGATTCAGGTTTTCCTCAGATCACTTATTTATTTTCCGTTTCTATATGTGTGTACATATGTGTACTCATATGTATGTACTGCATATGTGTGTATTCATAGCCACTACAGTGACTTCTGCCATCAGATCCTTTTGAAGACAGAGAACTATCAAAGTAATAAATTCAAATGTTTCAGTAAATTTTAAACAACTCTTATATAAAACTCACTTAACTTAATTTCAAAATTTTTTCACTACACAGAACACCTTTTATCGAACAACACAGAAAATTGAAATTAAGAAAAACATTTTTGGAAGCATATGTAATACAGGCATTGATTTGGTAGCATCGAGTAAGATGTTTTTCGTTACAGATAAGCAGCAAATTTATCATAATGATATTACAGCATCGATAAATTGAACAGCTGATATGGAGCTGACCAAACAACATTATGACATAACGAGGCAAAGTGGTTACAGTTTCATTTTTATTACTCAATATGAATTAAGAGAATAAAGGTCATTGTATATTTTACTATTTATTAACAAGCAAATATGTTTGAAAGAGTAAGTAAAACTTTAAAAAATATATTCATAACTTTTTTGTCATCAGTTTATATATGTAATAATAAAATTCCATAGTCAAAAGTACACATAAAACCCTAAATTAAATTTCGTCTTTTATTTTTGTTTATTCCTCAATCACAATTCTAAATGCATGTTCTTTTCATTTTAATGGCGACAGTCTCTTATTCGAAAGTACGTGGGATTAAAGTCACAGCCCCGTAGTCAAATTGACTGATGATTGACGTACAGTTATTGAATGTTCTGGAAATATTTAAAGCGAACTAGATTGGCTGACGTCATTTCTTGGAAGCTCCGCCTTTCCAGTGATTATAAAAGGACTCGCAAAAGAACATCGAGCAGTCTTTTCATTAATGTAATGATGGAGTAAACATCAGTACAGAAAGCTATTAATTGTTCTCCGAAGATGTAAATTTTAACACAGCTGTTTTTCACGAAAAATAATAAATGGATTCTTTTTGTTACCATCGTTTGTTACTTTGAGCTACGACTACATCACATCATCATGGCACATCACAAATATATATATATATATATATTCACTGAAATTTAACCTCCAAAACTTGCTATCCTAGGCATCAGCTTATTCATGCATAAATTCTCTTGGGAGGAAGATAATAATGGCCTTGCCATCTTGAAAATCCTTGAAAGAATCAACTCTTCTCACATTTTACTAATAATACAGAAAACTGCAGAAGAGGGAAAAAGCTAAATTTAAGCTGTGCAAAGCTTAGATAGAACCTAAATTGAATAAGTTTTCAGAATAGAACTCAATAGTCATACAATTTGAATACATGACTACAAAATTATCAGAGAAAAGTTTTACCCCCTCAAATAAGAATAACTAAAAGTAGACCTCAAATCAACATAGAAAAATAACCTCAGTCTT
>KK118615.1:180162-203240 GCA_000611955.2 Stegodyphus mimosarum | reverse complement strand
AAATTCCACAAAAAAAAAAAAAAAAAAAAAAAAAAAAAAAAAAAAAAAAAAAAAAAAAATTACGAACGGGATCTTTTTAATCTCTGTCTGTCTCCTTTAAAACGGTATGCTATATTTTAAAAATGTCTGTTTTTATTTATAAGCTTTGATTTTATTTCTTGGAAGCACTGACTGGTATGCAGATACCTAGATTACATAGACAGGATTATATTTATAGATTATGATTATTATACCTTGGTCAGATTTTATGACCAAAAAGAGTCTCTTATTCAGCTGATAGAGCAGTTTTGAGAGAATAAACTTGAAAACATTGTATATCAATCCAGATACCTTCATTCTCTATAAAAATTTTAGAAATCATTTAACTTATTTCCTTAGTTTTAGGAAGATTTTCAACAGCTAAGTTTAGCTAAAGCTGACTTTTTCCTCTGTACACTCAAAAGCAGTTTAAGCACTTTGCACACATTACTTAACACTGCAATATTAAAAATCAATACAAATATCAGTTAGAAATTTCAATTACTGCATTCTATTAAATTTTTCCTGTATAGATGGTTCCATGGTTTAACCTTTCTGGTAAAAAGGGTGACAATTTTTCAGTTGGACACCTGAATACCAAAAATTCAAACATTAACTTCCATTTCTGATAATTCAAAACAGCAGAATCAAAAACTAAAATGTATCCATTTAAAAAACTCTAACCTTAACAAAAAAATTAGCTGATTGAAGTGATAAGCCTCTTTATAAATTTTATTAAATATAATAGATTTGCAATGGATACCAATAAAAAAATATTTAGTTAATGAAATAAATGTTAATAATTTCTATAAATGAGCACTGTGGAAAATTAAACTTACTTCATACTCAGATGATATGTTCCTGTATTGAGCATAACCAAAGATTTAACAGTAGGTCCATTCTCATCTAAGCAAAGTGTCAAACCAGAATAGACAGAACCACTGTGACAAATTAAGAAGTCAACTCTGTAGAATGGAAAAATATGTTAATGCTATTTTAAATACTTCATAAGGATAAAAGTTTTTTTTCATTAATATTTTATAATCATAAATAGCATGTCTTAGGCACTATTGACCTCAAGAGTTTTTCACATAACTTTAACCTCTTAAGCTACAATTATGTGTGAGACATGTGGTCTTCAATTTGGGCCCAAACTGATTATCACGGGCCTAGCCCGTAGTACATCAGTCAGGCCAAGTGTAAATATTATGGGCAGGTCCCTGGTACAATGATCGAGTCAAATGTAAATATCATGGGCATGCCCTGTGGTACAATGATCGAGCCAAATGTAAATATCACGGGCATGGCCAGTGGTACAATTGTCAAGTCAAATGTATAAATATCACGGGCTTGACCCATGATGTGGCAAATGCAGTTTGCAATTTGCCCCACCACAAACAGCACAGACCAGGTTAGTAATAATTCTTATTATGTCTTTGTAGCATAATCTGTTATTTATTATTCTTTGTCACATTCACACTTTGAAATATATTTTCTTAAATATTACAGAAATACCTCCACAAGATGTTTTCACGAATGACTATACAAAGATCCAATCATACTTCAAAACCAAATTGTTTTATCGAGTACAAAATGGGAATGACTGGAATTGATTGGCAAGACCAAATACTAGCATGCTCTCCAATCATGAGAAAAAGGATATGAAAAAATTTTCTTTTATCTGTTTAATATTGGTCTTTTTTATTCATACATTTTATTCAACAAAATAAATAACAAGAAAAAACAAAGTTACAATGATTATAGAATTGAGATAGGTGAATCAATACTGAAAAATGTGCCAAAATCTGATTATAAAAGACGAGGACAATTATTGTATGCAGATATACCAGTTGTACCTTTGTTTTGATATTCTCATATTGAAATTTGCAATTTCAATGGGCGGGAGGATGTTCAGTCTCGCCTTATATAAACTGTAAAATATAGAAAATGCCTCCAGAGGGCAGTGCTGTGCAAAAAAGGGAAAAACCCGAGAGTGTGTTCTCGTAGTGGGGAGAAGAGAGTGTTCCCGCCTTTGTAGCGAAAGTGTTAAAGTAATTATAGAGATGTGAAATAAAGCTACAGTCCTAACTTGTAAGTGTTTTCGAGTTACTGAGAAATTGTGATTTATAAATAAGAAATGTTCATGGGCTGACGAGCCCGAGTTAGAAACGAATCAGCGACATCTAAATAAGTGAGTTCATGAAAACGAAAGTGTGCTTTTCTTCCGAAGGGATTGTGTTGTGTAACTTGTGTTCATAATGGAAGAAACAATTAATTCGTTAAAGCGTGAAAAAGCTACCCTAAAGGGTAAAATCACCCGTTTAGAAACCTTTGTAGAATCGGTGGTTGAACCGATAAGTGAAGATATTATAACCGAACTTGAAGTAAAACTAGAAACTGTATGCACCGTGAAAAGATGTATAGCCGAACTACAAAAGGATTACTTCAAATTGCCTGTAAAAGTGGACACTAGTGAAGCAGAATCGGATTTAGAAGAAATGGAGATTCGTCTGGAAAAAGTCGAAGTAAGATTAAAAACATTCTTACATAAATTAAATGTGAAATGTTTTGTGAAAAGTACTGAGAATGAACAGGGTAAAATAAGTGTTGATAATTGTTCTAAAATAGCCCCAGATGTAAAGCTCCCAAAATTGAGTTTACCTACATTTACTGGTAATGTTTATGAATGGATAACTTTTAATGATTTATTCAAGGCTGCTGTGCATAATAACGATAATTTGTCAAAAGGACAAAAACTTCAATATTTATTATCAGCCCTTAAAGGCGATGCTCTCCGAGTCGTAAAGTCAATCCCAGTTTCCGATCAAAATTATGAAGTTGCTTGGTCACTGCTAGAAGAAAGATTTTCAAATCATCGAGAACAGGTTTTTGCCCACATTAAGCGGTTTATGTCAATTCCACCTATTCACAGTGAGTCTGCTAGTGCTTTACTAAATTTAGTTGACATTACCTTTGAATGTACAAGAGCGTTAGAAATTTTAGAACACAAAATTGATGGGTTTGCTGAAATAATGTTTGCGTATGTATTGTTACAAAAATTAGATGCTTCAACAAAATTATGGTTCGAACGCGAATTTGGTAAGAAAAATAATGTTCCCAAATTGAATGACTTAATTGAATTTCTAAAAAATCATGCAAGAACCTTAGAAGCGTCTAGAGTTTCTAAGAACACGAACCAAAAGCATTGTTCTAAAGGAAATGTGTTGTTAAGTACTGTGAAGTCATCTAAGTGTAGTTTCTGTTTGGATAATCATATTATATATAAATGTCCTAAATTTCAAGATATATCAGTGAATGATAGGGTTGAATTTCTAAAAAGGCAAAGATTGTGTTTTAATTGCTTTTCAAACCATAGTGTAAAGCAGTGTTCTTCTAAATTTTCCTGTGCTAAATGCGGTAAAAAACATAACACCCTGATTCACTTTGAGAAAAGAAATAATAATTCATCCCATGGTGTACATTCTCAAAAAGCATCTTTCTCACCGAATAATACTAGTGAAATAAACATTTCAAGCGAATTAAATCCGAACGCGATTAGTTTCGAAACAAAAAATGCGATTCCTTCCATAAATCAATCATTTGTCGGAACGAGTTACGAATATGATCATAAATCCTTCTCGGCGCCAGAGCAAAGTTTTCCTTTTCAAGGTCGAAAAACTTATACATTTTTGTCTACTGCCGTGGTTAAGGTTCGAATGGGAAACGGAGGAATAATAAACATTTTAGCAATTCTTGACGTAGGCAGTCAAGTCAGCCTAATTAGAAAGGAAATCGCGGATATGTTACAAATAAAAAAACAAGCAATAAATGCTCCTATATCTGGCCTGAATAATTCGATTCTAACTGTTAAAAATAAGCTAGTTACGTCAGTAGAAAATTCGAATGGAGACTTTAAAAGAAATGTTGAATTTTTAATTGTAGATAATATTACTGATCTTACTCTTTCGAAGCAATTGGACGTTAAGAAAATTTGTTTTCCAACAAATATTTGTTACGCTGATCCAAATTTTTATAGACCAACGAAGATTGATGCTCTTCTGGGAGCTGATATATTTTACCTGCTGCTCAAACCAAATCAAATAAAATTACAAGAGGAATCTATCGTGTTGCAAGAGACAGTGTTTGGTTGGGTAGTAAGTGGGTCTATGAATTTGAGTAAACAAAATAGTTATCATTGTGGATTAGTAAACAATTTAGAAGATTTAGATAATCAGTTAGCAAACTTCTGGGAGTTAGAATCCCTTGGTATTAAAGATACCGAATTGAGAAATGAGGAAGATAAGGCCCTAGAGATGTTCAATGAAACAGTTTGTTTTAAAGACGGACGATATGAGGTTGGGTTACCTTGGAAGAGAGACTAGGAGGAACTTAAAGACAATTATGATGTTGTAAAAAATCGACTCGCAAATCTTGTTAAGAGAATGAAATGTGATAATTCCCTATATTTAGAGTACTGTGATATCTTGAATAATTATTTGAGTGAGGGAATTATTGAGAAAGTGATGAGCCCAGTTAAGGAAGTGAATAAACCTTTATATTACTTACCTCACCATGCAGTTGTAAGACAAGAGAGCTTAACTACTAAGGTAAGGATTGTTTTTGATGGAAGTTCGCATGAACCAGGACAATTATCTCTAAATGATTGTTTATATCAAGGAGTTAATTTAAACCCAAATATATTTCATTTATTGACATTCTTTCGCTTGAATAAGATCGCCTTCTTGGCAGATATAGAGAAGGCTTTCTTGCAAATTTCTTTACGCGAAGGAGATAGAGATGCAGTGAGATTCCTTTTCATTGACAATATGAATAATGTATGTGTATATAAATTCAAAAGGATAATTTTTGGAGTAAACGCAAGTCCCTTTTTATTGGCAATAACTATTAAAAACCATATAGAGAAGTACAGAAAAGACTTTCCTGCTACAGTACAAACACTTGATACCTGTTTTTACGTAGATGACCTTATCACAGGTAATGACGACGTTCCATCTGCCTTTGAAATTTCAAAATGTGCCGAAAAAATAATGAGAGATGCTAGGATGCCCTTAAGGAAGTGGATTTCAAATTCTGAGCAGTTAAGAAAGGAGTGGAAAGCTATGGGATTTAAGCAGTTATGTCCAGAAGATTTAAAGGATAAATTACATAGAGTTCTTGGTCTCTTATGGGATCCATGTAGTGATTACCTGTCCTTAGAAATTAATAACTTCGACCCATTGGGTCTTGTGACTCCTTTTACTATCCGTTTCAAGGAGATCTGGCAAAGAAAACTTTCTTGGGATGAAGCTTTACCTTCTGATATAAGCGAGAAGTGGATGAGGTGGTGTGAAGAAGCTCCACAACTTAAAAAATTAAAGGTTCCGAGATATATACTTGGTTCTTTTATTAATCAAGATGCAGAACTGGAAATTCATACATTTTCGGATGCTAGTATTAAGGCTTATGGAGCAGTTGTTTACGTTAAGTTAAAGGTTGAGATCGAAATCTTGATCAATCTTGTAGCTTCAAAATCCAGAGTGGCTCCGTTAAAGAAGCTGTCATTGCCAAGACTAGAGCTTATGGGTGCTTTACTTGCGGCAAGATTAGCTAGTGAACTGAAACCAGTTATTGACAAAAAACAAATATCGAAACTTTTTTTTGGAGTGATTCAAAGGTCACCTTATACTGGATTCAA
This sequence comes from Stegodyphus mimosarum, assembly GCA_000611955.2. Lineage (NCBI taxonomy): Eukaryota > Metazoa > Arthropoda > Arachnida > Araneae > Eresidae > Stegodyphus > Stegodyphus mimosarum. Next base: position 197,527 of record KK118615.1, on the reverse strand, counting down.
AATCCAAGTAAAAAGTGGAAACAATTTGTATCAAGCCGTGTGAAAGAGATACATAGCTTGTCAACTGAGGCTACGTGGCATCATTGTCCAGGCAAGGCTAATCCAGCTGATTTACTTACCTGTGGTACAAGTAGTGATTCTCTTATAAATAATTCAACTTAGTGGACTGGACCTGCCTCCTTAAAGGAAATTATTCCTGAACCTCCAGAACTTAGTGTCACAGAGGACGAGTATTTTAATGAACTGAATAAAGACTGTGATAGTATTGACTCTTTGAAACTCCTTAGTATAACAAAGGACTTTAACTTTTTAAATTGTATTTATGACTTAGGTAACGATTTTATGCATATTTTACGTGTTTTAAGTTTTCTTTTCAGATTCATCTATAATGCAAGAAACCCGAGTTCCAAAAGGTCAGGATATGTAACCGCTGCTGAACTAGAGCAAGCAGAGATTTTTTTAATCAGACAGGTACAATCTCAAGAATTTTCGGCAGAGTTGAAAAGTTTATCTAAGGGTAAAACAATAGCCTCCAAAAGTAAGCTAAAGGGTTTAGCTCCTTTTATTGACCAAAATTCTATTATAGAGTTGGTGGTCGCCTCCAAAATTCTAATCTTGAGTTCTGTAAAAACATATTGTGGTGCTTCCACCAAAAAATCATTTAACAGATTTAATTGCAATGTATTTTCACAAAAAGTGCTTTCATGTGGGACGGCAAAGTTTAATATATTACGCAAGAGAAAAGTACTGGCCCATAAATGGGAGAAAGATTTGCCATCAGTGCGTTGTTTGTTTTAAGCAAAGCCTTCTACTTCTCAGTTAATGGGAAATCTGCCATCTGAGCGTGTTAATGAAAGTTTTGCATTTAATGATACAGGAATCAATTTTTGTGAACCCTTTCTTGTGAAATACAAAAACCAGCATAAGGGCGTATTTAACAAAGTTTATGTTGCCTTATTTGTTTGCCTAGCAAACTCGTACAATTCATTTTGAAACCGTAACAGATCTAACGACACAAACTTTTATTTTTTGTCTTAGAAGGTTTTTTTGCTCGAACAGGCAAACCTAGAAAACTTTTTACGGATAAAGCAGAAACATTTGTAGGTGCGGCAGCAGAGTTAAGGAGATTGTTTAATATGGTGAATTCTCCTGATGAACTTCTTGCAGGATATTTATCTTCCAAAGGTGTTGACTGGAAGTTCATCCCTCCCAAGGCTCCCGATTTTGGCGGGCTTTGGAAGGCTGGCGTGAAGTCATTCAAATACCATTTGAAACATGTCGTGGGAAATACTAATTTAACTATAGAGGAGTTTTTAACAATTGTGATACAAATCGAAGAGTTTTTCAATTCACGCCCTCTTTCTCCTATGTCTTCCGATACTAATGATTTTAGAGTTTTCCAATAGTAAGCTAAAAGGTTTAGCTCCTTTTATTGATCAAAATTCTATTATTAGAGTTGGTGGTCGCCTCCAAAATTCTAATCTTGAGTTCTGTAAAAAACATCCTGTGGTGCTTCCACCAAAAAATCATTTAACAGATTTAATTGTAATGTATTTTCACAAAAAATGCTTTCATGTGGGACCGCAAACTTTATTATATTATGTGAGAGAAAAATATTGGCCCATAAATGGGAGAAATATTTGCAGAAAGATTTGTCATCAGTGCGTTGTTTGTTTTAAGGCAAATCCTTCTACTTCTTCTCAATTAATGGGAAATCTGCCATCTGAGCATGTTAATGAAAATTTTGCATTTAATGATACAGGGATCGATTTTTGTGGACCCTTTCTTGTGAAATACAAAAATCAGCGTAAGGGTGTATTTAACAAAGTTTATGTTGCCATATTTGTTTGCCTCGCAACCCGTGCAATTCATTTGGAAATCGTAACAGATTTAAAGACACACACTTTTATTTCTTGTCTTAAAAGGTTTTTTGCTCGAAGAGGCAAATCTAGAAAACTTTTTACGGATAACGCACAAACATTTGTAGGTGCGGCAGCAGAGTTAAAGAGATTGTTTAATATGGTGAATTCTCCTGATGAACTTCTTGCAGGATATTTATCTTCCGAAGGTATTGACTGGAAGTTCATCCCTCCCAAGGCGGTCTTTGGGTCTTTGGGTCCCAAGGCGGCAATTTTGGCGGTCTTTGGGAGGCTGGCGTAAAGTCATTCAAATACCATTTGAAACGTGTCGTGGGAAATACTAATTTAACTATAGAGGAGTTTTTAACAATTGTGATACAAATCGAAGGGTTTTTAAATTCACGCCCTCTTTCTCCTATGTCTGCCGATCCTAATGATTTTAGAGTTTTGTCCCCCGAACACTTTTTGATCGGCAGAGAAATCACCTCTATACCTGAGCCTAATTTAACTGGTATTGCAGAAACCAAACTTTCCAAGTGGCAAAAAATAACTAATTATGTTAAAAAAATTTGGCAGTTGTGGCGAAAGGATTATCTTAGTAATTTACATCAAAGATTAAAGTGGCAGTTTGATAAAAATAATGTTAAAGTTGGAACTGTTGTACTTATAAAAGATGAGAATCTTCCACCAACTAAATGGTTGGTTGCTAGAATTGCTGAGATATTTCCTGGTAAGGACGGAAAGGTAAGAGTTGTCAATTTACGGTTACCAGATGGAAAATTTCTTAAAAGAAGTAGTCGGCACATATGTATCTTGCCAAATCAATAGTTACACCATATGGTGACCATATGGTTATTGCAATTGTGTTATATTCATTATGTTATAATTATTTTCATTTAAGCTGTTAAACAGTGTTATTGTAATATGTGTTTTATTATTATATATTATTGTTATTCAACTTTTGCAAAATTTGTTTTGATATTCTCATATTGAAATTTGCAATTTCAATGGGCGGGAGGATGTTCAGTCTCGCCTTATATAAACTGTAAAATATAGAAAATGCCTCCAGAGGGCAGTGCTGTGCAAAAAAGGGAAAAACCCCGAGAGTGTGTTCTCGTAGTGGGGAGAAGAGAGTGTTCCCGCCTTTGTAGCGAAAGTGTTGAAATAATTATAGAGATGTGAAATAAAGCTACAGTCCTAACTTGTAAGTGTTTTCGAGTTACTGAGAAATTGTGATTTATAATTAAGAATTGTTCACCTATTCTCAAAAGATACTAAACAAGGAAATAAGTATTTTAGTGCAGTATATTATACAAAATGATGGACAAGTCACTGGTTATAGTTCTTGTATTAATATCAGAACTCAATTACTTAACATTACTGGATTCTGCATACTGTCGGTTACTTCCTAACTCTCATTGTAGTTGGTGTTTGAAATTATTTGGTGAAAAAATTTAATGGTAAGAATTAAAATCCACAGTTTTTTCAAAATCACTTGTTAAAGCAAGTGTTTTTAATGAAGCATGGAAACAAATTTGACAATTGATAATGATCTCTGAGAACAAATTTGATTAAATGCAAATTTTTGAGAAATGGTTTTAGAGCGGTTATTAACGATTGCACTTATATTGCGACAAAATGTGTTACCTTTTCGAGGGCCTGATGAAGATATAAGTATCACTTAAAATGATGATTTTTTATTACAGGTTAAATTATTAAGTAAATATAATAATGCTATCAATAATGTTTTCAAAATGTTGTTTTCAAAATACCAGTAAGAAGGATGTGAAATTTAAGCCTTGCCAAACAAAATGAATTAATTCAGTGTGTTGATCATAATTTAGAACAAACCTAAATTTTATAATTAAAGAAACATTTCTAGGATTTTATGCTATAAAATCTCATTCTTCTGAAGGACTGAAAGAACTCATTCTAAATTTCTTGAATGACAATGAAATTTCGATTAGAATGTTTTATGCACAAGGACATGATAGCACTTATGTTACATCTGGTGTCTACAATGGCCTCCACCGAAAGATAAAATCTGTTCAGCCAAATGTAGCCTATGTACACTGCTCGTCTTACAACTTAATTTCATTATTAATGACATTGTAAGTGGTTACAAAGAAATTATACATTACAAAATATATATCTATCCTGGGAGAAAAGTATAAATTAACAGGATTTGTTAACAGATATTACAGCTGAATCGGAAATAGCTTTAAAAAAAAATTTAAACCCAATCCACTGGTAAGGTAGAATCTTCTAAATAAATGCAGTAAAATTACACTATGGTGATAGTTTAATAGAAAGTTTTAACTGAAATCCACTTTAAAAGCAAAATAAAGAAGGGGAGAATGGGAGGAAGTACTGCAGATAAAAAAGAATAGAAAATTTTGAATTTATTGTTATTTGTAAATTTATGCATAAAGTACAATATAAAATGAATAAATATTCAAAAATATTATAGAAGGCTAATATATTATAGAAAACTAATAAATATTTTGATAAAGTAATTATGCAAGATTTAAATAATGCCTACGTAAGTACAAAGAAACTATGAAATGAATCTGAACTTATTTTATCAGAATTAAAAAAAAAAAAAGCCATTACTTTAGAATTTCTAACCAAGAGCCAAAATAAAATAAAATGTCATTTTTATCAGTTTACGAAACATCAGAAGTTTCAATCCAAAAAACATTCAAGATTACTGAAGAAACACGACTGGACAAACCCGATTAAACTAACTTTCACTTCTTGCCACTGAGCACAAACAGGCAAGTAAAATGGATCTGAAAAGTATAAGATTCTTTTGTCTCTATAAAAACATATAAAAAACTGCTCTGATATGTATTTCATGAATCCATTTTTTATTAAAAATGCAACAATGGCATTTTTTTCTTCTTTTTAGTTTGCCATGTTTATTAATATTATTTTTGTGTGTTTTTCTTCCTGATAAATTTTGTTTATTATTAAAATACTCTAGAGTTGTTAAAAGCATTAAATAAAACTCAGTTATTTGACTAAATTGGGTTTTCAATTCACAATTATCTATAATATGATTTTTAACACATATAAAATATACATTTATTTTTTGGCCCGAGGGCCCAAAATTTCTAGCTACACCATTGATTATAAGTTAATATATATGTGCCAAGTAACAAAAAATCTCAACACGATACGATGGCAAGCATGCCACTCAGGAATTTAAAAGACAGTTTCACTCAGTGTGGTGTATTATAGATAGAGAGTTAGAAGAACGTTCATTTTTATAAAAATTATGATATTCTTAAACAATTTACTTCTTTTAACAACTCATTAAAATGGGTACACTCTGCTAATACACCTACAAAAGGTTGTGAATTGGCAAAAAGCATCTGTTTGGCTACCTTTATAACTCACAGCTACAGTTCTGTTCATAAATAATTTAAAAAATAAATAAAATAAGAAATTTCCTAAGAAGAATGAAAATTCAATATATGATGGATAGTTTTTTTATAGTTTATGAATACTATCCAGTGAACAACTCTTCAGTTTAAAGCATATAAAATTCAATTTATTTAAAGCATGTGTGTACTAGAATATGCCCATATATTTGTTGGGTACTGTCACGTGTGTGCTTAAAAATTGCCAAAAACATGGCAGTTTCCAAAATGTAAAAACCAGAGTAGTGAGGGTAATAAAAAAATATTTTTAATTTTCTCAGTTTTAAAAATCTTAATCCATTCAAGAAATTTTTGATATATGCAGTAAATTTGTGTTAAAAGTTTAAATATTAATTAAAGCCATTCCTAAAAGTTTAAATATTAATTAAAGCCATTCCTAGGCCACTGATTGCCATCGTACTTCCCTAGGATTGGCACCTCCAAATTTTTTTTTTTTTTAAGTGTTTAACGATTAATAATTTTTTTTTTCATACTCACTGAGTACTCACATATAACAAATTGTATAAAAAGTACTTACATACAACAAGTACTTACAATGAATTTAAAATATTTAATCATGGTAACACGAGAGTCCTTCACCTCTGATTTTCGCAACCCACGTTTTTTTACGCACTGCACCCCAGCTAGGAATGGCCCTGATTAATATAACATTTAAAAATCAACTTACTGATGCACAGCTATAGCCTTTAAAAAATCCTGCAAATATTGAGCTTTTTCTTTATCAGAATGTCTAAAAATACCAGGCTTATAATGTGAAAAATCTAGAAGAAAATAAAAATCATAATAACTAAGTAATAAAAATAAAAAACTAAATGAATTAATTTAAGTTCTGACAAAAGATATTAAAAACTGAAAAGATTACAATCATACACAGATATTAAGCAGTTTCTTAAATATTACAAACAAAGTAATCTAGTATTATGATGCAAATATACACTGAGTTTTGGGAAGAGAGTATAAAAAAATCCATTGGCATTTAGGATGATTTCTAACAGTTATATACTATAAACAAATATTTTTATAATCAATAGCAAAATAATCAACAAAATATTTTCATTTTAACTCATTACATCCTTACCAATTTAAATACCATAAACAAGTAAAAATAAAACTAATAATACATTTTTGCTCATTATAATAATCTAATTATGTCAATGATTATAATGATCTAATTATGTCAATCTTTATTATTAGTGAATTTTACTACATAAAATACAGATCAATAGTTATACATCACTTATTACATAAATAATAGAGAACAATGAGTATTATACAAATACATGAGTAATAAGATTAAAAGTATTGTTTGTACAAACAGCAACATATATTAAAAAGCCAAAAGAACTAATACTAATCATGAATACAATTTACATATTAGACTGATTGAATACTGAATATGATTTCCTTTTATTAACTTTGCAGTTTCTGATCTCATTAAATTAATAGCTTTTATTGGATAAATATTAAAATAAATAAACAAAAACGGCTCTAGTGTAGGACTAGGTGCCCTTTCGATTGGCGAAAAATTTCGTTCAGTTTTGGCGATGAAACCCCATTTCTGGTTACTATGAGAGTTTTAACATGGTTTTAGCTTCTTGATTTATTTAATTAAAAATATATCAATGTGCACATGGATAAAGTCAAGGCAATGTACAATGACTAGTTTGAGCAATTCTCTGATGTTTTTTTAAGTGAAAATAAGTCGATGTGTACATGTACATGGAGTTTGTGAAATTCTTTGACTTGATGTTTTGGTTTTGTGTAGTGGCCATCTTGAAATTGTGTCTTATTGGCGCCGATCTTGGAGTCAAAACAGAATCGCCAAAAAACAAGGGGCACCCAATTGTAAACTTTTACCACAAAAATGACGAAAAATTTATTTTATCAGCAAAACCTATTACTTGAAAGTAAGAAGTTTTGCGTTATGATAAAGACATGTAGACATTTTAAATGGAAAGGAAACATCATGTTACAAAGAATCATTTATAAAAATAAACTTCGCTAATCATACGATACAGGGGTTAAGGAGGCTGAGTTCAGTACCAAAGGGCCCAGGTTCAAATCCAGGAAAAGGCATGGTTTTAACTGTCTGTCTCATCATAGGAGGCAACGCTGGCCACCCATTAGGAGCCTTCACAATAAAATGGCCACCACTTCTGGCCTTAGGAATGGCAAACAGGCAAGGGCCCGCCATTAGATAAAAAGAATAAATAAATAAATAAATGCCTAAACACAATAATCTTCCAGGACCACTGATGTGTCCTTTTCACAGTTTTCATAAAAATGCAAGAACTTTGTTCAGTATTCAGTATTTTCCGATATATATAAAATAGAAATCAATTATACAGAATTATATAGAAATAAATAAAATTTTAAGAAGTATCTTATTTTCATTCTAATTTAATATACAATATCAGCAACAATGACTTAAATTTATACAGAACCCAAAATAAGACTTCCACTATTTTAATTGATTAATATTTCAATGGCCAACTTACTAGGCACACTTAATCAGAAATAAAATTATTCAAATCAGTATATATATCAGTAGCTTGATAGACATTTAATAAGTATGTGGATTCCATACAGCAGTGATCCCAAGCTGGTTGCCTATGGACCACATGCAGCCCATGAAGACATCTCAATTATATATTTGTTGTCACGATTTCAGTTATTTAAAGTCCGAGTTTCCATTATTTTTATTTCCATTCAAAACGTACAAGTATAACACATCAGAAAATTTACTAATGGAGCTAGTGAATTTACAATATCATATATATCTTACTAAAAAATTTGAAGACTTAAGGTTTCATTCATACTTGTCAAAAAATAAATAATCTCAGTAATTAGTATTTGCACCAAGAATAATTGCTTGGTTCGAGAATACATTTTTGTATGAATAGCTTTTTTTGACAGAAACTGAAAAATTAACAAAAACGGAACTTGATTGACCAATCAGTACTTACAATTTGCATTGAAGATAATTTGTAAAAATTTCTCTCCAAACCTACAACCTTTATGAGAACTGAAGCATCATCAAGTGTTCAGGTGTAATAAGAAATAAAGTTTATAATCATTTACATACAAACATACGTATTTTTATTTATGCATCACAAATTTCATAAATTAGAAAAAGAGGGTGTCATTATTTATTCTTAAGTTTTGTCCTGCTTGGTAAATTTTATCAGGTAGGATCTTAAATATATTTTTTTAATTTTTAGTTTAAATTAAAGCAAGTTATTTATTTGTTATTGAAATATTTAAGAATTATCTGAAAGAAATATCAGTCTAAGTATTTAATATTTTGGCTCTCAATATATTTGAATTACAATGTGTAACCAATAAAAATGTCTTATAATGGTGCAAGATAAAAAATAACCATCAATCTGAACTTTTTTCTTTATGCGGCATTTACATATGTAAAATATTTTTATTTTTTTAATAAAATGTTTCAATGTGAAGGGAAAAAAAATTCCGTCCCATCAATTGTTTTCAGATTCTGCATGTAGCCCAGAAGCAATTTGAGTTTGAGATATCTGCTGCAGGCACACAATACATTTAATCAATATTTAAGAAATATAAACCAGAATAATAAACATGATTTAAGTCATGAGCAATTATTTCATGTAAAAAAAAAAAAAAATTATTTCAGAAAATTTTTGTAAAAAGTTTTTCGGAATGAATAATGCCAATAGTTCTTTTCAGAACACATTTCTCACTAAAATAACTATGGCTCAAATTTAAGAGTTGAAATGCAATGCAAATTATGCTATTTTAGGATGCTTCATTTGCTCAAATGCGGAAGCTGATCACAGTTTGCTTTCGAGCATTTATATTTCCAGAAAATCCTAAAGTTGGTCCTAAGATGTTTAAAATTATGAAAAATACGTCCAGTCAGAAATCTGCTGTCAATAATAATTACATTTTGTTAACTTCATCTATAAACCAAAGGAAAAGACATAACAAGCCAAGTTTTCAGCTGGCCATTGCAGATTTAAATATTAAATTTATCATATATTGAAAATAGGGCTTGCTTCATTTAATAATTTTATTAATGTAAATCTACAAGCAAAATTATTTAAAAAGACTTGATTTATCATAAACTGTCAACAAATATTGTTCTGTGGAAAATGTTTCTTATTTTAACAAGCGAAGACCACCTTTAGCATTGAACCTAAGAATTAAAATTACTTTGCACCCAGTTAATGCAGAAATACCAGTTATTACAAATGGTTTTTAAAGAAAGCAAACAATAAATTTTTTAAAATATACTTGCTAGGAAATGAAGGGACGACAACTCTTGCACCCACATTATGAAGATAATCTGCAACATAACTAAAATCTTTCCATGAACCGGGAGCTCCATGCAGAGCTAAAACTAAAGGACGCGATTTTTCTTTAGAATCAGATACTGTACCTTCTCCTGTATCTATATATGGAACATTAAACGTTAAACCTTCTTTCGGTACTGTTCGAAATCTTTTCTCAGCTTTCCATTTTTTATATAATGATCCACAGGTTTTAATAATTACTTCACGTTCTTCATAATGTTTCTCAATTGAAACATGATTACTTCGGTAACTATTCATATAAACATTATATGAAAATTTCGGCGATTTTTGAAATAAATTAATTAATTTGCAGACACCCCACTTCATATTTAAACATAAAATTCACGGGGAAATAATTAGTTATTATTTCACGCCTTTTATAAATAATTATAATACACAGTTCTACATAAATTTTCGATTTTAAAGAATAAGAAGACGTTTGGATGCACACAATCGCAAACAGATTTCTGTTTGACACAGCATGTTTAGTTTTATGATAAGTTCAGAATTTTGTACGGCTAATCGAAAATTCGAATGTTTTCATGATGAAACTACACTTCCCTGCTTCCTCAAACAGACTTCAAATTTCAGACTAAAAACAAAACTTAACTTTGCTTCTTCTTCTCAGTGAGGCTTGGTATTTACATGGTACTTACCGATTTGAAACGTGCTTTAGAAAGCAAAAAGATTAGATTTAAAATTTATAATAGCATTTTTTATAGACTATGAGCAAGAATAAAGAATAAAAAAGAGAAAGTCTGGAAATATTTATACATGAGAATAAAGCATTTAGTAATTTGTAAATGGCAACACTTAAAATTTAATACTGACGACTGGTTTAGATTCATGTTTAATTATAATTGTTCTAGAAATATATAGTAATATACAATATCCAAGGTTCTTTAATACATTAATGTACTATTTTTTTTTTTCAGTCGTACTCTTTTATAGACCACACACATTATATCTATTATCAAAAAGTTTCATGTACGTAAAGCTCAACTCTTCCTCCCCGAATTGAACGGAACAGTGTTTTTACCTATTCACAACAAATAACTCATTTATAAATCCATTTTGTGTCCCATACTCTATTATGCCTGCCCGGTTTATGCTCACTCCTGCAATACCAGCTGGAAAAAATTACAGACTGCTCAAAATTGTATGCTACAACAGATCCCAAATGCCTCCTGGTATGTTCGAAATAGTAAGGGAAGATTTACAAGGAACTTAAAATTGTTCAAATCAAAACGAATTTTTAACATCTAGCAAAAAACTTTCATACCAGACAAAGGAATTTATTTAATCCTCTAATATAAATTTATAATTATGAATATAATGGTCCATGTAATTGCAAAAGACCCATGTCTATTCCGAGTAAACAAATTATGTGTGAATAAGTTGTTTTTGTATATTGTATTATAGTATTTTTGCACCTTGTAAACCTGTATATAGTTATTTTACATCATTACTAGCTCATAGTAATCACACTTGCCATTCCCAGCTGGACGGCTTTTAACACTGCTGTAAATCCTTCTAAATTCTTATTTTAGGGGGGGATTTACATAAGTAAGAATCACAAATTTCTCATTTTCTTTGAGTTATGGCCTTAATCTATTTCGAAATTTTTAACTCAGTTACGGAAGAGGAAGTGCACTATGCGTGGGCACCCTGGTGTCCAACACCATTACACCGCACTCTCTAGTCTTATAAATAAATAGTTTAAACGATTGAAAATGAACCCTCTTTATTTTATATGGCATAAGGAGTGCTTTTTCTTTCGAAATGGAATATAATAGTCTAGGTTAATAAATAAATAGTTTAAACAACTAAAAGCGCATCTTCTTTGATTTATATGACGTGAGGAGCGTTTTTCTTTCAAAATGGGATGTTTAAAGCCATCAGAGTCAAAGAAATTTGATATTTACTTCAGCTGGCATGACGAAATGTCGCCCATACCTTTAAAGAAGCCAAGTTGGCGCGACCAAGGCTGTTCTCCAAACAATATCCCTGTCTTCAAACTGGTAAAAATGGCTCCATAAAGTAGGAATAATACCAAATGTCATCTGACAACTACCTAAGAACCTCCTCATGAGAAAACTGTGGCTTCGCATGCCCTTAGTGGGGTTGCTATGAGTGACAATCCACTCGTAGCCATGCTTGACCAAACCCATATCTTTCATACAAACTTGATATTCATAGCGACATAATTAAACCGTCATTCATACACCAATCAGTTACAGCTTTATGAAAAAAAGTATTTAACTTAACAGACATACTTCTTTGTGGAAGTGATGGGACAACGATTAATTAAAGCCAGCCAGTATTAAGAAAAACCAAAGGACAATTAACGGCAATTAAAATTTCAATAATTCAAAATACAGGATTTTTAGTGAATGATACTCGTACTACAAAATACATAACTCTCGATCACTAAAGTTCTAGTCATATTAAATTTCAGAAAAACATCGGCATGATAAAAAAATGGCTGCCACAAATTTGAGAAAACCGACTTGTCTATTTTGGTTACCAGAAAACTGATATCATCCTCAGTATTTGGCACCCTTTTCTACACCAGAACTAAAAAATATTATACATGAAAGATATTTATTCTTTACTAGAACCATATATGAGACCTACGGAATAATGATAGAACATGTGAGTTTGCATAATTAATGGATAGTCTGATAAAGGATAAATTTGTTTGTGGTATTAAAAATTTTGATGTGAGCCAAAATTATTATATGAGAAAAAGCTCTTGGTGTACGCAAATCTGCAGAAATATATGCACAGTAAATGAAAATAATAAAAGACGAGGAAACTGTTGTAAACATAATGAAAAAGAAACTAAGTGAACGTAATAAGAATATGTGTGCACAAAAGAGGTAAATATTGAGAAATAAGTGGTCAAAGTTTGTTCTAAATGTGGAACATCTCAGGAATGTCATAAATATCCAACACATGGAAAAACCTCTAAGTGTAAAAAGGAAAATCATTTTGGGAATCAGAATAAAAGTCACAAAATAAAAAAATGACGATATTAAGATTTAAAAAAGGGGAAACAAGTCAAATTATTAAATCATGATGATTCTGAGGAAGAATTAGAATTTTATGTAGATACGTTAAACCTTAGCTCAGAGAACAAAGTGCGTAAATCAAATTTTCGTTATTATCGCTTATAATAAATAAGCCAAATTTCAAACCGCACCAAAATGTAAATTTACGTATATCGTAGGAAATTTTGAATAAAAAACTCTAATTTTTTGCAGGTATGCTTAAAAATACATCTACTTTGAGGTGATGGCAAAAATTTTATAGGTTATAATTCAAAATTTTTTTTAAAAAATTTATAAGAATTATTTAAAAATAAATTTAAAAAATGGGCGAATTTTATTTGGAATGAACCTAAATTTAGAAGTATGAAAGGAAGAATGAAATAAGTTTAATAAAAAAAAATAGATATTAATAAATATATATCAAATCCAAATAGCATTGAGGAGCTAAAATTTTGAGAATTCATTTTTTAAAAACTACTTGTATGATTTTTACAAAACTTGGTAGTCTGGCATAATTTTAGTTTTACAATCGAAATATGGAAAAAAATTGGTATGTCATTTCAGAAAACGTCCGATTTTGTGTAAAAAATCTAATACATATCATAAGTCGCGCTTTTGAGACATGAAAAACGCAAGTTGAATTTCGTCGATCGGCCCAGTAGAACGGGAGCTATAGAACTATTCCCCCCCTTTTTTGCGCAGTGTACAAGTGTTGTCACATGTGGACTAACAGCCACATGTCAATTTCGCACGTTGGTACCTCCAACAGAATGCAGAGGAGCCAGATTTTGGTGCCCATGCTCTGTTTACGGACAAGTGAATTTTCACGCGTGATGGCGTTTTTAAAAACCACAATTCACACAGGTGGGCATCTACGAACCCGCATGCCACATGTCCTTATTCATTCCAGCAGCGGTTCTCTGTAAATACTCGGCCAGGGATCCTCCATGACCATTTAGTTGGCTCCAGCCACACCGTCTGGATGGCGAATCGTATCACACATTCCTCCCTACAAAAGGCATTTCAGGAGCTGCTACATCCGAGTCCAACTCCCATGAAGTCAAGAATGTGGTTCCAGCATGGTGTTGCTCCTGCACACTTCAACTAGGATTTGAGGAACACTTTAGAATCAGTTACCAGGGCGATGGATTGATTGACATGGTCCCATAACTTGGCCACCAAGATCACCGGATCTCTCGTGTTTGGACTTTTTTCTTGTGGGGACATATAAAAAGCCTAATCTACAAGTGCCCATTAAAAGCAGTATGGATTTTGTTACCAGGGATTGGTCGCCATAGTTGCCAGTGGTACTCGGGAAATGCCTGGTGTCTTCGCAAATGTGCGTCAGTTCCTATCCTGCAGGTGTGAAGCCTACATTACAGATAGCGAAAGGTTTTTGAATGATGTCTTTGAACATGTACATCAGTTACATTCCTATTAATAAAATGTTTTCTGAAGTATCTCCTCTCATTTATTCCTGCTAAAAAAATGTTTTCTGGAGTATCTACCGTCATTCATATGTCAATTATTTAAATGTGACAGTAGAAAATTACCTTTTAACTTCTCACTGCTTGCATTCCAACCATACATTCTGTGACGAATGTTGCTCGTATAGCTGCGTTCTACCCCGTAAAGTTTTGTCCACATTTTCATATTCACCCTGTATAATATTCTAGGCTTATGAATAAATAATTCGAATAGTTAAGACTGCATCATCTTCATTTTATACAGAATACAACAAAGAATCCATAGAGTCTTTATACATTTTTAATACAGAGAAGTTATTTGTAATCCTCTTGTCATGGATGGAGGAACTTTGAAATTTTATTCTTTCCCATTGCAATTCGGGCAACAATGATGGCAATGTCTACTCTACTTCATTTCCAATAGAGATATTTTTGTCTTTTTTTGACATTTGTGCTCTCAATAGAGATGACCTGTATTTCAAATCAAGTATAGGGCTGGAAGTCCTGGCTTTTTGCCTCCAGGTGCTAATGCTGAGATCCCTAAATTAAAAAAATTTTGCTGCTCAGAAAAGCTGTCCTCGTCTAGTAGCAATTGTTGACTTGTATACGAAGCATACATAGAGCTGAAAAGATTTAATTTGCAAAGTAACAGTGTCTGTAATTTTCGTAGAGCTGAAGGCAATACACAATATTTCGTAATTATAAAATTTATAGATTCTGAATTATCATTTCTTACAATATGACACTTGTTTGATCTGCCTTTGGTATATCTTGAATTGTGTCTAATAATAAAGAATAAGAAGGAGATGCATTTATCTGGTTCCCAAAAATTGTTCTAAATTACGACCAGCACATTGATTTAATTCATTTTGTTTAGTCAGGCTAAAATATCACACTCTTGTTACTGGTATTTCAAAAACTTATTTGATAACATTATTATATTTATTTATTAACTTAACCTGCAAAAATATTATCTTTATAACTAATATTTATGTCTTCAATACGCTCTTGAATAGTTAACACATTTTTCTGACAACATTAAGTGCAATGTTAAATAACCGTTCTAAAACCATTTCTCAAAAATTTGTATTATATTGAATTTGTTTTCAGAGGTCATTATCAATAGTCAAATTTGTTTCCATGCTTCATTAATAACACTTACTTCAACAAGTGATTTGGAAGAAACTGTGAATTTTAATTCTTCACATTCAATTTTTTCATCTGTAATAACTGAACTACTATGAGAGTTAGAAAACAACTGATAGTAAGCAATAATGTTAAGTAATTAAGTTATAATATGAATATGAGAACTACAACCAGTGTCCTGGTACTTGTCCTTCCTTTCATATAATATGCTGCACTAAAATATTTCCTTATTTAGTATCTTTTGAGAATGGGTGGTAAGATTTTCTTCATTTTTCATCACAATTAATTAGAAATCTTCTCCCATGATCGGTAATATTTTTGCCTACATAATTATTTAAATCTGCTCATGTGCACATATCTGTTCCTTCTGTAGTTTAGTGTCAGCTTTGTTTTTAGAGGTAATATTAGCTGATAATATTTTTTTTTTTTTTGCTCAGGCTATACAACCTTGCTGATAGCTACTGAAGAATCTTTTTCTGGGTGCAATGTTTTAATAACAAAGTTCTGTAACTATGGAAGCTTTTTTTCTTTCTTCTGTGTGTTCTCTCTCTTCTTTTCATTTTCTTTCCATTTTTTTCCCTCATCCATTTTAACTGATAACATACAGTTTAATCAATGATTATAATTATTTTGATATTTCTCAGTTTCAAATTTTGTTTTCCAGCCAACAACTAATTATGCAGTACTTAAGAGTTTGCAGAACTAAATATACCACACAAATTTCTGTAGGAAGGGAGAACATAACTGTTCTGGTTGCCCCTTTTATCACATGCACTGGCTGAACTATTTTATGATTCTATGTTTCACATGCACTGGCTGAACTATTTTATGATTCTATGTTTAAATAGTAAATCATACAGTTTTGATATATCAGCTGCCCGAGAACTAAGTTTGTTCGGTTCAAAGGGCTCTTGGGCTAGCTGCCCTAACCCTATCTATCTTCTGAAAGCAGTTTTTTTTTATCTTTGATAGCAAATTCATAAGCATTTCAAAGTTTAGTCAAAATTTCAAAGTTAGTCAAAATAGTTTCATTTAGTCAAAATGATAGATGTAGCTTGTTTATTCCAGTAGCAGAGGGGAGCTTAAGACAGCAAGGTTGTGAATACCTGTGGAATAGTCAGGATGTAGCTAGTTAGTATAGGAGCATGTGCAGAGATTAAGTTTTACTTGAGTAAATGTTTAAATTATTGATAAAATTGAAAAAATTAAATGATTAAATAAAGATTTTAATATTCAATTAAATGTAATGCAGGTCATCTCAAGTGGCATGGCTTGGTGTTCATCCATCTGCTGGAGATGCTGTATGACTTTTAACTAAGCTTAGATAAAATTTCCGTTACATTAATTTTATCATTACCATTGACGATTAACACAACAATTTGCTTCCTCCCAAATGAAGAAGAGAATACCTAATTTATCCATTGGAGTTTCACAATATTATTTTTAAGTAGGCTGAAAAATTTACTATTGCAAAATATTACATGGATTTCCTTCATGTCTTTAAAAATGTCCTTGAGGGAATTATTCATCCTATTTTTACTATTACCACCACTAAAGGCTAGTGAATAAGATAAAGTGCTATTAGAATTACTTGATTTAACAGTATTTACATTTTCATAAATTTTTAAATATCTCTTTACAGCAGCAGTTTCAGAACTACTTGAAGCTGAGTTGGCTTTCTTGGGCTTTTTGAATTCATTTTCTTTTGTGGCTTATTGCTAAGAAATTTACTGCAACCAAGTTAAGAACTTGGATGCTTTCCATTGCAACTAACACAAGTGGGATCATCAGTTCTCCCAGGTTAGAAGCAAAAGGCTACTTTGCGGTCACTGATGCACAGTTTGTTATATATGGAAACTAACTTTAGTCAATGAGTTTTAGAATTAAATGAACTACCACAAAAGAGCATAATTTTCACAGTAAAATTATGAACTTAGATCATAAAATTGTGCAAGCCATAATTAAAAAAATGAGACAGAAAGAAAATAATTTTTATTTAACAATATTTAAAAATTTTACAAATGTGAAGGTTATGTTTACAGACTGTATATATAATAATAGATA
>KK118615.1:148899-168493 GCA_000611955.2 Stegodyphus mimosarum | reverse complement strand
GCTCTCCACCTAAATTCATCTATTCTCCTAAATTTGAGATCCTTCCATGTTATGTAACAAACCCAAAATTAGCCAATCATAGCTTAGCAATACTTTGTACACCTATCTTGTATAAATACTGCTTCGCGAGGCAAAAACGTCACTTCTTCGTTCCTTTCCCTAGCTTCTGCCACTGCAAACATATTCTAGCTCCCCTGTTTGTTCCGCTAAAATGATAATGTATCCCCGTTAAACTGTGATAATTTAATGCGTAGTCATGTTGGAGTGGAAAGACTGGAAATAGATGTTGACACGAAATCAAGTTCAGCCAATTATCAGCTTTATATCCAGGTACATTAGAATAATTCTTCATAGACAATATATTTTTTTATCATAAACAATTACAATAATTTCTTGTATACACAGATTAATGGGGATACATCATTATTTTAGGCGAACAAGGGATATGGTTTTCTGTATGGCCAGTGCTCAAGTTTTCTTTAAAAGTATTAACACTTCCTTCAAGACATTCTTTGGTTTCAATATTTGCGATTTGATCACCAGGCAAAGATGATGATATTATGTCTGTTTTTGGTTTGTTAATGCCAAAGAGGGCTTCATGAGGACTTCGTATATTCTTTTGTGGTATGCAGTGTTCTTGGCAAATTGAACAAAAGGAACTGAACATTTATTTGTATCGTTATTATTCATCTGTGCAGTTAATATATTCTATATGTCCTGATTGGTCCTTTCAACACAGCCTTGTGTTTGACTGTAATGAGACTTTCCATGAACTATTTTAACATCTTTTCACATAGAGCACAGTTCAGATAGAACTTGATTACAGAATTCCCTACCATTACTGATACAGCAATATTGCTGGGGCACCAAATGTTAAAAATATTTGAAGAAGGTGATATGATACTGCTTTAACTTTCTTAGTTTTCAAAGGCCATAGCTGGATAAACTTCATCAGATTATTATAAACTTATTATTATATGCACTATTATAAACTTATAGTCATCATGCCTATTTGGCATCTTGAGTTTAACTCCAAACTGACTATCGGTTTCACAACGATACCTGTTTGAGGTTCACTATGTTTCAATGGACATTATTCACATAAATTTAAATACAACATTACAACTTCACATTCATATTTTTGTGTTTAACTTGTAATTCTTTAAGCATATGTGTTCTTCCTCCATGGGCTATTCTGGTTTGAATTTCAGATTGTATATTCAGCAATTCATCATTGGTACCATAATACTGTATATTTGTTTTTCCTGGTCTTGACAGTACCATTAACTTTTCTTCATCATTAATTTTTAAAACGTCAATATGTTTTAATCGTCTATAATTAAAAGATACACTGTACTTAGTTTTAACAGAAATAACTTCAGAAAGTATTTTAGAATACTTTTCTTGAGAAAATAAAAACAACTGTTTTCTAGTTTACTCATGATTAATGCACATAACTTTTCAAGTAAAAAAAAAAACTGAAGACATTCAGATTTCATATTACGCCCAAAGGGGGACATATTTTGTTTTATGTGTTACCTTTATTTATTAAATATCATGTTCTTTGCACTTAAACCATAAAATTCAAATGAACAGCAATATCACAAAATATTTAAAATATATCTTTAGAATTTCCGACACAAAGTCTCATGCACTGGAGATAAAAATGGATATACAGCCAATGAAAAAATGCACCTCATATGCATTTGCTATTTAGATTCTCTGTGCGTTCATTAATCAAATATTTTTCATCATTTGCCTGCTTGATTAAAAATAGACATACATTAAATTTCAAAACTGATGGATGATTTTTCTAGATGTATGTCTCTCTTTTTTATACAGATTGCATATGATAACCAGGTATTCATTAGGAATTCTGCATGGTAGAAAACTTGATGAGCTCCAACATTTTAGTTTATTTATAGTTCAGCTAATTTTAACAGGTACTTTTTAATGAAACATTTATAACATTTTGAACAGTTTTTCAAGCACATAAATAAATTCAATAGAATTTTTTTAAGAATTACATTACCAATGGATATTGTCAAGTGACATAAATAAACTACAGCATCACTGTATCTGGGGCCAGACATGTAATCATAAAGCTAAAGAAAAAGAATCAAAGATCTGAAATTTACCTTCCTTTTGCAGAAGAAAGGTACGACTTATGTATTACAAGTTTGTGTTTTGTAAGGCACATGTAATAAAATGCTTAATTTAAAGAGAGATGAAATATGTTAGATATTAGAAATTACAAGGTGGCATGTTTTAAAGATTATTATATTGTATGGAAAACTTTTACAGATACTAGCATTTAAATTATCTGAACTGAAAGTCATAATATTAAATCTAAAGACTTTAGGAGTTTTGATAGTTTCTACAAGATCACATTCTAAAAATGATTATTGAGTGTTAAAAAAATTTATATACAGGAAATAACTGTCATGAGCTTTCATGATTAAAATCAATATAAGCTGAAATAATGGGCAGATATGATTTACTTTTTAGATAATAGCTCACCACTACTTAAAGAATCATTTTCAGAGTTCACTTTTTAGTATACTGAAAAACTTCCAATGAATTCATACATGAGGACTTTATGATAATGCACTACAGATAACACTTTGGTAGATTTAACTATTGCACATCAAAAGCAAATACTTTGAAAATTTAGCAGAGCTTTTGAGATATTGGGATTCAAATAACAAAAGTGGTTTAAGTTGTTTTTGAAAGAATACAGCAACCTGTGCTATAGACAATCAGATTCTTAAGGATTATAATTTTTTAAAGGTCTGAAAGATATATAAACACATGCATTAATACAAACATATACACTAAAAAATAAAAAAGGCAAAAGCCCATGTAGATTCCTTTAAGAAGTTTAAAGACTTAAAGTATGCACATTTGCAGCTTTGACTACCAAAAATGGAAAATTTACAGTTTAAAAAGAAAAATTTTATTGATTAACATAAGATCCTACTGCCAGTTTTTCAATTTAACTTTATTTTCAAAATCTGTGTAAGAAACTGATAAGAATTTTCCTATCAAATGCTTTACCAAATTATAGCATTTAATACTTACAGGAACAGCAAATCAGTAATCTAGAAACCTAACAAGAGATTAATTTACTTATGTATATATTCGTAAACAGTTTTTTTTTTTAATTTTTAATGTCAGAAAAATCTAAATGCTGGTTATAATAAACTTTACATACATTATCTAATGAAAACAATTTAATTAATCAATTAAAAATTAAAGAAACAGAACAGAAAATTAATATGACCTGACTCATTTTTTTAAATTATATAAAATTAAGATATACTTTAGAATAGCAAATTCCAAATATTTGATACCTTTGGTATATTTCCATAAACCATTGCTGTAGCAGATAACAAAGGATCTAAAAAATTTTCAACTTTGACAGGAGTTTTAATAATATTCTTCAAAATAAAGGGAGCACACATTTCCATTATTTTCATGCCCACAGGAGATTCACTGGCCGTAACCATCGTTTTCAGAAATTTAAAATACCTAGTAGAACTAAAACAAAAATCTATGTATAAATTCATAAAATTTCATTAAGTGCATTAAATTCAAAGGGTGTACAATAAGATTTGGCATTTACATTCATATAATAAATGCAAGAATGAATTAGATTTTTACACATGAAAAATCTGCAAAAGCATTTAACAGTATCCTCTCAAAATCAAAGATCGTACTTTCTCTAAGAATTTCTAAAGCAGTATGCCCAGATTTATTATTTTGTTGCATCTAAACTTTCCATTTTGCTTACTTATTTCTGATCATTACTATTATTTACATTAGATTGGGTTATTTGAATACAGCAAGGCTCATGAGACTTATTGGATCAATTAGAGAGAGGCTTTCATGGATGGCTTTCTGAGAGAAACTGGCTTGCATTCACATCACACATGGGGAAAATTACAAAAACCAAACAAGCAGTCAACCTTTTTTTGCTTAGGTTTGAACTGAGATCGAACTTTCGGTATTCAGTGGTTTTAACCTTTCGGCCACTGGCAGCACCTCGTATTATTTAGAATAACAACAAATTAGAATATAATTTTATATGCATTTGTTTTCATGCAAATAGAAGTTGGAGTAGTTTTTGATATTTATTGAGGATATCATTAATTATAAAAGAAATGAAATAATAAAATAATATATACATATTGTTTATTTTATTTTACGGTTTTCCTGATATACTTTTGCTTCAGCATATCTTTTAATTACATCATCAGAAGAAATATTACGGAATACATTACATTCTAATCAAAACTGCTAAACAGTTTAATCTTGCCTTACACACTGCCGATCTTAAATAATTTTTTATTCATGGAAGAGAAGAAAATAATTTTTCAGACACACAAAATGTCACTGTAATGCATTTAAAACTGAATCAGTGCTTGGGTATATATTTGTAAGTTACTTACAGATATATTAATATCTTAATCTCAGTTCAAATTCTTTATAAATGAATAAAATCTTCAGCAAAATTCTCTTCAATCTCTTTAATAAAATTTTTGTAAAAATCTATATCAAAAGTCCTCAATTTCAGTTACAATTGATCCTCGTATTTACAATATATTGGTACAAACGCTAATCATTAATTTTCTAATTTGTTTAGCAATTGTTCAAAAATTGTTATGAAAATTTCAATTTGAAATACATACTTGTCATTCAAAACATACACTTCCTGATTACAGCAGAGAAAAGTTTTCATCGCATGAACTTTGTTTATCAGTCATTATCTTTGCTTTTCTTTAGAATTATTGAAATTATTTCTTTCCGTTTTAAACTATCAATGAGAGATTTATATAATTTCGCTATTGTTTCACCATCCACTGCATTATTACTATTAGGCTGGCAAGAAAGTAATTTTGACATTTAGTGTGAAATAAACACAAGTTTTTCTGCGCGCACGCGCACACACACACACACACAAAAAATCAAATACCTTCCATTCTCAATAACCGGTGATCTTGATGACCTTTTGTTATCTTTCTGGTGACTTTATGACTCTGTGGCCATAGAACTTCTGGTCTTTATGAGCAAAAACTCAGTCTCGACAAAATATGATTTAAAGTCATCATGAAACTATTACTTTATTGCTGAAATTTTTACCATTTAAAAAGTTTTGTAAACTTTAAATGAGAATCTGATGATACAAGATCAAGGCTAAATTGGGGATATGACATCACTTCCCAGTCAAACTCCAATAATTTCATATATGTTGCTAAAGATGTGTGAGGTCTCGAAGTGTTGTGGTGGACTATGATTCCTTTGTGATTTTCCAGTTCTGGCCCTTTCTGTTTGATTGCTTCCTCCAGTTTCATAAATTGTTGGTTGTAAATATCTGAGCTGATTTGTTTGGTTGCTCAAAATACACAACACCTTAATCCACCAAATTGACAGCATGATCTTTTTCTGATGCAATTCAGGTTTCAGTATTATTTGGGCTGATTCATCAAGCTTGGACCATGATCTTTTTCCTTTAATGTTATAGTAGACTATCCCCTTTTCATCACCACAGATAATTCATTTAAAAGAAGGCTCAACTGCTTTGCATTTAAAATCGCAAATATTGATATACTGTATTAAGTGAATTTTTTTGAGTTCATGCGGTATCCAAATATCAAGCTTCTTAACAAGATTTTGTTCCGATAGCAATAAAAGTGTCAATTCCCAAAGGTCACGAAAAAATATATATATAAGATTAACAAAAGAAGAATAAAATGAACATAACTCAATCTATTTATGCAAACCAAAATTACTTTCTTGCCAAAACAATATTATTACTATGTATTAATCACATTTAAAATAGATAGAAAAGTATCATTATTACAGCTTTTTAACCTTCCTATAAGTTTCACTTGAATTATTACAAAAATTTCACTTCCTTCTTTTGGCCAGTACATACCACATTTTCTCTGAAAAACGAAGTACAGTGTTTTAAGTTCAATATGTTTTTTTCATTAATGGAAATACAGTTGGCTATAATATTCAAACCACTATATCTCTAAACAAGTACCGAATTCTTAATAATTATGTTTCAAACTAGACAATTTGGTAAAACTGCATATTACGGGCCAGTTTGGTGCGTTTTCAAAAATCACCAAGTCGCCAAATCGGCTATTTTCACACGTTTAAAAAATTGCTAACTCATCATATCGCCATACTAGATGGTTGCGAATTTGAATGAATCCTGTAAACAGGCAAAAATATCTAAAACAGAAGTTCAAGAAAAACAACGATAAAGTATTTGAATGTTAATAACTATGTATTTTATGGGATCACGAATATTAAAACTTTACTATACATTATTTTTAAGACAGCAGCAAAATGAAGTAAAACGTTTTAGGACGAAATTTAAGAAATTGTAAGCAGTAAATGAGCAATAAATGATTGGAAAGCATTGAATCACATTTAAGCTAAAATTTAAAAAAAAAAAAAATTTTAAAAAAAAAGTGGTTAAACAATTTTAACTACTTAATTTATATTTTTACAATAAATTTTTATTTATAATAAACAGTAGAAACTCACATTTGTTTATATCTGCACTAAAATGTAACAATACAATGGAGATGAAATTCAAAATGGCACGCTCATTTCAACCACTTGCTTAACCACATATAATGAACACACCTCCATTCTCACAAATCTGTCGCATCTTTCCTTTCAACTAATTTCATACTATTTTTACACTTAGGACATTCATACATATTTACAATCAAACTATAATTCATGCATCATTCTATCACACATCTTTTGCCCTTAGCTTGCAACCGAATCAAATAAGTAAAATTTACACATTCAACTTAACTCTTTCGATGCCAGCCATTTTGCTTACACAATCTACCATAAACTGTGACCTTAAAACCTAACGATTTTATGACCCCCTAGAGGTTACCAGATTTGACATGATTTTGTTCCATTTGGTGACTGGCCCCTAATCTGCAATCTAGCCAACAATTTGTATTATAACATAATATTTATAATTACAAATGAAGACCAACACTCTTCTTATAATTAACATCTAATAGAAAAACAACTAACAGTGGTGACCATACAGTTACCAGAATTTTCAAAACTTTCACACATAAATGAGTTATCTAGAAATATTGATATTAATAGCTTAAAAATCCATTTGCCTTATTCAATTATGCTTTTTTCAATACCATCATTTTTAATTCTTTAAATCACTAAATATCTCTTTTGATAAGTGTATTTATCTTTAATAAATATTTCCTAAAAATGAATGAATTAGATATGCATTTTGAAGTTCGCTTTCACTAATCACTGATAGTAATGTTTTCCATCAAGGTTCATAGGAAGTAGAATAATTATCAAATTCCTGTAACAAACTAAAAAAGTATAATGCCTTACTTCAGTCTTGTTTCAGAATATATTGCTAGAATATAGAGATATTAATCAGAATATTTTGATATGGAGATATTAATCAGAATATCTTGAATATCTTGCTAAAATATAGAGATTAGAATATTTTGCTCTATATTCAACATAGTGAATATAGAGCAAGATTTGAAGAGTGAACGCCATATGATATATACTCTGAATAAGAGTTAATTTCTTAATATGCACTCAGGAATCCAAATAAATACCTGACATTTGCGGATTTTTGTCTAAGGTTAATTTAAGAAACATAATATGTCAATTTTAGGGGGAATAAATCCTTTATGGCTTTTTATCGTTCTTTCAAATTTATGCCCAGTACTTGGTAAAAAAAAATATAAATCTCTTCCCTGGAATACCATTCTTTTGCAAATACCTGATTAGTCTATATGGAACAAATCTTAAAAAATATCGGAAAAAAAAAACTATTTTATGAGGCTAATCTCCCTAATGATAATTTCTTGTATTTGCTCGTCATCAAAGAAACAAATTCTTCAACATTGTTAAACCTAAAATAATTGGTGCTGATGCTGATAATTCAGATTCAGTCTATAATTTCTTTCCTTTGTCATTAATAGATGTTACTGGTAAGAAAAACAATAAAATTTTCTCATTTTCCAGTAGTCTTGGACCGCTTATTTGTTTATTGTGTTTGTGAATGCACATATGTGTGTACTCATAGCCGTTACAGTAATTTCCACCATCAGACCCTTTTGAGAAGACAGAATTCAAATATTTTAGTAAATTCTAAGCAGCTTTTACATAAAACTCACTCAATTTAATTTAAAAAAATTTTCATTAGCATCAATTTGGTAGGATTGAGTAGAATGTATTTTGTTACAGATAAGCAGCAAATTTGTGTGAATTAAATAACAATAATGTTTCAACATCAATAAATCAAACAATTGATATTAAGCTAACCAAACAACATTAAGGCATAATGAAGCATTGCAGTTACAGTTTTACTTTTATTACAGAATATGAATTAAAAAGATATGGGTCATTTTATATAGTTTGCTATTTATTAACCAGCAAATATATTTGAAAGAATGCATAAAACTTAAAAAAATATATTCATAAATATTACTTTTTTGGTTATCAATTTAATTTTTTATATTCACTGAAATTTAATGATAAAATCTGAAGCCTTCAAAACCTGCTATCCTAGGTGTTATCCTATTTTAGTCTATGCATAAATCCCCTTGTGAAGAAGATAATAATGTGCTTGCCATCTTTTGAAAAAAAAAAAAAAACTTTGCTTACATTTTACTGAGAATAGAGGAAACTGAAGTATGGTAAAAAAAAAGGCTAAATTTGAGCTTTGCAAAGCTTAGATAGAATCTGGATTGAATAAGTCTTCAGAATAGAATCAATAGTCATACAGTTTGAATACATGACCACAGAATTAACAGAGAAAATTCTTACCCTGCAAATAAAAATAACTGGCAGTAGAACTCGAATTAATACAGAAAAATAACCTCCATCTTGTATTAAGAATCCTCAGCAAACAACATATTCATAACGATAGTGAACTTTTTAATAATTCTCTGGTTCCTTTAAGAAACAGGCAGTGAGTGTTTGAAAATGGCTGTTTTTATTTATAAACTTCAATTTTATTTCTGAAACCAATAAACAACAACTAACTCGTAAGTAGATATCTAGCTTACACAGATAGGATCATATTTATCGATCATGATTATCATACCTTGGTATAGTGTTACCACCAAAAAAAAAAGGCTCTTATTCAGCTGATACTGATTGAGAGAATAAAATTGAAAACATTGTATATCAATCCAGATACCTTCTTTCTCTATAATAAGATTCCATGGTTTAAACTTTCTGGTAAAAAATCTGAGAATTTTTCAGTTGTACATATATCTGAATATCAGGAACTTTTAACTCCCATTTTTTTTTTTTAAATTCAAAACATCAAAATTAAAAACTAAATGCATCTATTTAAAAAGATCTGCCCTTAGCAAAAAATAACTGATTCAAGTGATAAGTCTCTTTATAAATTGAATTAAATATCATAGATTGAAATATGGATACAAATAAAAAATAAATACTTATTTACCGAAAATATTTCTACAAATGAGCAGTGTGGAAAGCTCTACTTACTTCATATTCAGGTGATATGTTGCTGTATTAAGCATAACGAGAGATTTAACATTAGGTCCATTCTCATCTGAACAAAGTATCAAACCAGGATACATAGAAGTACTGTGACAAATTAAGAGGTCGATTCTGTAGAAAAGGAAAAATATATTAATGCTGTTTTAGATACTTTATAAAGAAGAAAGATACAAAAGATAAATATAACATAAAAAGTTTTGAACATACATATTTGATTTAATTTCACAAAGTAAAACATTTTAAAATTTTATAATCATATTTAGCATGCCTTAGTCACTATTGATCTCAGAGTTTTTCACTTTATAAAAGGATGAAACTTAACTTTATAAAAGGAACTTTAACTTTATAAAAGGATGAAACAAAACATCAAAGAAGATGGGTGAGAAATGTGAAAAAGAAAGACCATAAGCAGTAGGACTACACTATGCAAAAATGGTGCTGCAGAATCCAAGATATGGCATTTCCTGGCACACATGAGGCAGTTGACTCATGCCCTAGGTCAATCTGGCATTAGACAGGCATATACTTTGCAAAAATGCTACACTTTGTTTTCATACTCTAGTTATGTAAGTGAACAACATGAAACAATATACAACTGTACAGCATATGTGTCCATATCTATTGAACAACTAAGTCCACCAACACATGTTGAAACCAGATTCTGAAGAAATCTGAAGTTCGTGAAAAAACAGCAATGCCTTGTATTCAGTATCTTGGGATGAAACACGAAACAATGAGTAAAATTAAATGTGCAGTCAGGAAATCATCTGAACACATCCAAGAAAACAATATGGGATCTGACACTACTGCACAGTATTACATGTTACACTATGACACAAACATACAAAAAAACTGGTGACTTCTCTACGGAAATTCACCTGGAAACTTGCACAGAAATTTCAACAAGCAAAATTACACACAAAAGAGTTGAAAAAACTTGCAAATTTCAAGCATATTATAAATCTTTTGCACAGGAGTTAAAACTCAGCAGTGAAACAACAAATCACTTATTTTGGTGGTTTCAGCATTTTGCTAAAAAAAAATCTACGACAAAATCTGGTTAAAGATGAATTCCAATTCTATCTTAATACGTACATGACAATTCCCTAAAACTCATATCAAGGCAAGAGATAATCTTCAGAAGACGTAAAGACAGTGAAACATGAAGAGGTTGCATTCCTCAAGCAACCTTGTTGAAAGACTTGGTTACTATGCACTGTCTCTAAGAGCTACGGAATTGGGTTTTTGATTTCAAGCCACATTATCAGGTTTTTGGTTCACTACATTTCTGATGGTTTCAGAATTTCACCACTAGAAATCCAAACTTTTTAGACAAAAACGTGTTACATGAATGAATCAAAGTTCTGCATTAGTGGGTATCTCAATTCCCAAAGCATTCCTATATGAGCAAGAAGTCAAAGAAAGAATTATCATAAGAAAGAAAGCATTATCATAAGGCTGTGGTTCTCAAGCCATGGTTAACAGAACACTGATGCTCCGTGAAGCCACATTGAGTGTTGTGCAAAAATTTAAATACACAATTAAAAATTGTTGAAAAGAAAAATCAATACAATGTAAAATAATATTTGTATGGAACTGCGATCAGCTAATGGAAATGATAATTAAACTTTGTAGTTATGTATATTGTACCGTAAATTTAATACACGCCTAATTGCTATGAAAAATGTCATGCACTAGATATAGACTGAGAAGTATTTTTTAGACTTTGAACTATTTATTTATAAACAAAAGATCATAAATTATTTTTTATGCTGAAAAAACTTTGGGAATAAACTGAGGTGTAGAACTGGCCAGGATTTATTGGAAGCAATAGTGTCATATTTGAATACATTTCAAGGGATTAATGTGTTGATAATTGCACTGACAGAGTAGAATCTATGACAGAATTAGCCAGAGGATGTGAGGCTTTAGCAAAAATGATGAATCCAGATATAAAATACCAACACTGTTTCTTTCTATACACTTATCAAAAAGACAATATAATACAAAAAAAAGTACTGCATCAAGCAGCTTCATGGTTAATTTTATTAAAAAGAGACTGATGAAGAGCCAAATTTTTATCTATAATTAAGTTGTTTTTACAATTAATATTGTTTTTTTCATAGCATCCTTGATTTAAAAAACGATTGCCACTGTTTCTTTAAAGTTTATGTTGTACTAAATCTCAGAATTTAGTGTTCCCAACTCAAAAATGAAATAATGACAAATACTACAACCAGGTATATGCAAGTCAGCAATGCCTTCGTGAAGCAAAAACATAGCATGAAACTCACAACCTGCTACTTTCTGGAATGAATCATCTCCACTGCGAGGAGGGCTCTGACCGAGTTATTTCTCCTTACTCATGTCATCTCGGAAAAGCCCTGTGATTTCCTCTTGTCATCTATGCTGAAAGATAAATTCTACAGGAACAAATCACATAATTGCAGCACTGGAAGAAAATATTTACCATGAAATTCAGCTTCAGACTGTCAAACAGCTAGTGCAAATCTTAAGAAATGGGATGATATATTCAAGCATGTTAGCATGCCATTGGCCACCACTTTAAAAATTCATAGTCCACTGTGAATCCACCTATAATTTCGGTACTGTTCTATTATCGGGACCAGATTCGGAAATGTATGCGCATGTGTATATATGTATTTGGATGTGTAAAATATTTTTTTTTTACATTTTTGTACACATACACATACATACATTCATGTTCACATTATACATGAACACATATATCAGAATAACTGATAACAGAACAGTACCATAATTTCATTCCCATTTGTTGGCTATTTTGCATATTACACAGAAAAAACGTCTGGTACCAAAATTCTATATAATCTCATTTGCAAATCTGTAATTAAAAAAAAAAAAAAAAAGAAGAAGAAGATTTTTCACACATTAAAATTAGTACTATCTATGTGAATTCCTGATCAGTTTCCCTTTATCTCTGAAAGAACAGAATTCTAAACTGATAAATGTATTATTAATTAAATAATTTTAAATATAGTAGTAATATTAAATTATTAAAGAGAAATAATGTAAGCCTGAAGTTTACATACAGTGGCAAAAATAAGAGAATTCAGAATTTATGAATATCATATTAATGAATTACATAAAATGGAGTTTCATTTCATGCAGATAAAGATGTTCATAATAAAAGTAAATCTACTATGCCAGTTTAGAGTGATGAATGCATGTGAGGGGAAGGGAATAAAAAATGATATTTTATTCAGGCACACACTCACTAAAACTCTTTTGAATCAAAACAGAAAACAGGATTTTTAAAACCCATAAGTTTCAAAAGTATATGTTGATACTTTGGGACAAGACATAATAACCAACCAATCACTTATGAAGTAAGTGTGTTATAAAATACCTCTGTTTTTTAAAGATGTCTACAATTGCAAGCAGTTAAAACAAGAAATAAATAATAAAACAACCAGATAAACTAAATATTTCATTTAATACTACATAAAGAAAGAAAAAAGAAAGATAAAAAGATAAAATATGAATTAGTAAGTTTTTGAAAATTCAGAATACATGCAATGCCTACAAACACACAATGATGCAATTTCACACTGTTATAGATACTGCTTATATATACTTTCTTCCCCCCTTTTTTTCTTTCTTTCTATTTAATTTTTTTAATTTTTATTTATTTATTTATTTATTATTAATATTATTATTATTATTATTTTGGAAATAGCGCTTAAAATTTTAAATTTGGATAAAATAATATTCCTTATAAATGCACTTGAACACATAGATTTACACATTAAAAAATTAATTCACACAGAGAAATGTTGATTGATAAAATAGCAGTAACAAAAATAGCAGAAATTATTAAATTATCGTATTAATGATTTCTGCAATTATTTTCAGACTTCATAAGTATCCAGAGGAAGCTTTCCTACATAAAAATATTTGAAGCAAAAGTTATCAATATGCAAAGGAACAATTTCAGAGTTGAAACTCTTTATTAAGAAAAGGAGTAGTTTGAAGAAATAGCAAGAGGCAGTAATCTGATTAGAAATCAAGTCAGAAGCAGTCTAGGATATTTCAAACAGATAACAATATAGACTATCTATTAAGTAATTATATTAATTAAT
Source organism: Stegodyphus mimosarum (assembly GCA_000611955.2). NCBI lineage: Eukaryota > Metazoa > Arthropoda > Arachnida > Araneae > Eresidae > Stegodyphus > Stegodyphus mimosarum. The sequence goes on along the minus strand of KK118615.1, from coordinate 154,805 downwards.
TAATTAATGTATGAATATATACTGCTATATATTAAGTAATGTTAATTAATATATAGAATTAATTATATTAATTAATGCACATAACATTAAAAAATCCAGCAAAATGTTTTAACAAAAAAAAGTTTTGAAACTTAAAGGACATCAAAGTGCAATGGATTAACATGAAGCTGCAGTACCCTTCCATCAAAGTGAATACAGAATAACAAGTATTTCTTCATTAAAGGCACATAATTTTTTTTTCCTTTTTTTTTTTTGGTCCTTTCTAGGTTATTTCTGTTTATAATTTCTTAAAAATAAATTCTGTTGATTTCATCTTGGAAACCCTTTAAAAGAAGGAGAAATATGAAATAAATAAAGAAAAAAAGATACATATTGCTTTCTTTTTAAGTGGTAAAAAAAAATACATAAAACTAAAATAAAAAAATAGTAGCAATTAATAAACATTACTTTTAAATAAAGAATGATATATTAAACAAAAGGCATAAAATTACAAAGGGCATTTAGCATAGGATCTACTTTGGAATGCATTCATAATTTCAATTATACAAGAGTCTTAATGTTCGTTAGCAGTGCCTCTTTGACACTTACTACACTTTTTGCATTACCCCAGATGCTCAACAGATTGAATATGACCCAATATGACACTTGGTATCCAAATAACCAAAATGGTAAAACTAGTTTTCTGTGAACTGCTCAAAATCCTAAAGAATGAAATCCGTTGTGGATTGTGCTATCGTTGTGGTACTGCTCTGTTCATAAATAATAATAAAAAAGGCTTAATAATTAAAAAGAAAAAGAGAAAATTTTCTGAGAAAACACGAAAATATCTATGGCTGATATTTGTTCCTTTATAGCAGGTTGCAGCTGTTTGGTTAAATACAAAGTTTATAAATTCACTTGTACTCAAACATGTATACATGTGTGGTATGCCAAAAATATGGCAATATGGAAATGTTGAAATCAGAGGTGCACATAATCAAAAAGAACCAATTTAAAATACTGTGTTACAATCAGTTCTTGTTTAGAATCAAAAAGTTATAAAAATACAATTCACTGGAAAGCAACACTAGTTGACTGTGAATACAGTTTTCTTCTTTATTTTAATGATTCCTGTAACTGTTGCTACAGTAGGCAGATCATTTTCAAACACAAATAATCATTAAAGATTACTGAAGAAATATGAGTGCACAAACCTGATTAACCCATCGTTCAATTCTTGCTATTGAGCACAAATTCATGCAAGTAAAATGGACTTGAAAAATATAACAGATTAATTTTTTTTAATGGCCGGGCACTTCTTTAATATCCATTAGCCTTGCACCACTACAAGGGTTGGAAATAGTGGCCATTTCATTTGGAAGTACCAAATAGGTGGTCACCATTGTCTCCTTTGAAGGGCAGGGGAGTCACAAACATGCCTTCTCTGGGATTCAAACCTGAGCCCATTGCTACAGCAGTCAGGGTCCCTAGCCACTATACTGGCTGGGCAACTTATAACAGATTTTTATGCCTCAACAGAAGCATGCAAAGGACCACTCAGACTATGTATTTCATGAATCCCTTTTTTATTATGAATTAACTTGGTTGGTATTTTTTCCTTCTTTTTAGTTTTACCTATATTTATTAAGATTGTTCCTGCATGATTCTGTTGCTAACAAAATTTTTTTATTATTAAAATGCCCTTGAATTGCTTAAAAACATTAAATAAAACCCAGTTATTTGATTAAAATGGATTTTCAATTTATAATTATCTATGTGAATATAGCATAGATTGGCAGTTTCTAAAATGTAAAAATCAGTGAGGTGTGGATAATCAAAATGTATTTTTTATTTCTTCAACTTAAAAAATCTTAATCTGCTCAAGAAAGTTTTGATATATGCAGTAAATTTGTGTTAAGAGTTTAAATGTTAACATGACATTCAAGAATAAACTTACTGAGGCACAACTATAGCCTTCAAAAAATCCTGTAAATATTGACCTTTTTCTTCAGCGGAATGTCGAAAAATACCAGGCTTATAATGTGAAAAATCTAGAAGAAAATATAAAATCATAATAATTCAATAATAAAATAAAAAACTCAAATGAGTTAAATTATAAAATTCTGATAAAAATATTAAAACTAAAGAGACTGCAATCATACATATGTAATAAAACATATATATTACAAACAAAGTAAGCTTCTATAATGCAAAGATAAACTGAATTTTGAGAAGAAATTACATGAAATTCATGAGCAAGGATGTTTAATAACAGTTATAAAATAATACAATCAACATTTTTATAATCAGTAGCAAAGAACCAGCAAAATATTTTCATTTTAGAACATTACTTATTACATCCATAGTAATTTAAATATGATAAAAATGTGGGGATGAAACTAATATTTTTTTTCTTCATAGCTATGATCTAATTATACCCATCTTTACTCTCAGTAAATTTAACTATATATATTATAGAATATTAGCTATATTATAAATCATTTATTATATAAATAATAATAAATGATAAATATTGTATAACACATGTATAACAAATTTTAAGATATTGCTCATATAAACAAGAACATATATAAAAAAGGCCAAAAGAACTAATATTAGGTATACAATTTATATATTAGACTCCTGAACATAGAATATAATTTCTTTTTATTAAGTTTCTAATTTCATAAAATTAATGGCTCTCATGGATTATTATTAAGAATAAAAAAATTATGAAAAATCAGTTTTATTCAATCAGCAAAATCTTTTACTTGAAGGTAAAATATTTCATATTTTGATAAGCATATGACATTTTAAATGCAAGGAGACAGCATGCTATAAATAACCATTTACACAAATAAATTTCAACTCTCTCATAATTTTTAATCATGGCACCCAAATTTTCTTCCATGCCATTGATGTGCACTTTTCATAGGCTTCATGAAAATGTGAGAAATTTGTTCAGTTTCAATATTTGTACACATACAGAAGAAAATAGCAGTTTAACTAACATTTTACTTTGATTTCCAGGGTTTAAATTCAACTGGAGCCCAAAATAAGACTTTCAGTGTTTTAATTTATGTAAGAACTTAATACATTGAAATAGAAATAAAATTATTTAAATTGGGAGATGCCATTTTATAGGTACAGGACATGGAGAATAGCTATAGCTATTCTAACCTCAATCCTACATGATAGCCATTTTAATACATATGTTGGTGCCATAGTGGAAACAGAACATTTAAGCAATACTTAAGAATATATGCCATAGTTAAAAAAATAAATAAATAAATAAAAAAGTTGACATCAAAATGACAATTTTTTTATTTCAGATCATTTTTATAAAAAGATTTACAGAGTGATCAATGCAAAAAGTTCTTTTAAAATGCACTTCTGAACATATTTTTCACTAAAATATTTATGGTCTCAATTTGAAGAACTGAAATGAAAGTGAAACTAGCTAGTGAAACATCCTAAATAGCAAGTTAAAAAGCTCATGTGCAGAAGTTGATCATTGTTTGTTTTCAAGCAATTATATTTTCAGCAAATCCTAAAGCTGGTCCTAAGATGTTTAAATGTATGAAAAATACATCCACTCAGAAATCTGCTCTCAGTAATAAATAGTAATAATTGCCAGTACTTGGCATTTTGTTAACCTTACCTGTAAGCCAGAGGAAATAAGAACACAAACTAAGTTGTCAGCTAACCATTGACGATTTAAAAAATTAAATTTATCATTAATTGCAAATAGGATCTGCTTCCTGTAATGCATTTGTTAATATAAATGTACAAACAAAATTTTTTGAAAAAGACTTAGTTTATCACAAACTGTCAACAAATACTGTTTGTGGAGAATCTTTAACAGAGGAAAGCCGCATTTAGCAATATGTTATATTACTCGTGTCTACGAATTACAAAATAAATACACAAATTCCAGTTATTATTAATAGCACTTTTTAAAGAAAGGGAAAAAAATAAATCACAAAAAATATACTTGCTAGGGAATGAAGGGACGACAACTCTTGCACCCACATTATGAAGATGATGCGCTAAAATGCCAAAATCCTTCCATGAACCTGGAGCTCCATGTACAGCTAAAACTAATGGACGCGTTTCTGCTTTAGAATCAGATACTATACCTTCTCCTGTATCTATATATGGAACATTAAACGTTAAACCTTCTTTCGGTATTGTTCGAAATCTTTTCTCATCTTTCCATTTTTTATATAATGATCCACATGTTTTAATAATTACTTCACGTTCTTCGTAATGTTTCTCAGAAATCGAAACATGATTACTTCGGTAACTATTCATATAAATATTATATGAAAATTTCGGCGATTTTTGAAATAAATTAATTAATTTGCAGACACTCCAATTCATATTTAAACGTAAAATTCACGGGTAAATAATTAGTTATTATTTCGAGCCTTTTCTAAATAATTATAACACAAGCTTCTGCATAAATTCTCTATTTTAAATACCAATAAACAAATGGGAAAATGCACAGTGTCTCTCACAATGAAAACAGATTTCTATCTGACATAAAATATTTAATCTTATGATAAATTTTATAATCTACTGTTTTTTTAGTTGACCAGTTTTTAATTAGTTAGAAATACAAGTGTTTTTTTCTGTCAAGGGGAAATCGTATCAGCGAATTTCGCGTTTCCTCAAATTCGAAGAAACACACACTTTGAATTTCGGACTAAAATCAGAACTAAACTTTTGCATCTGCTTCTTCTTCTCACTGAGGCTTGGTACTTGCGCGGTACTGAACGATCTGAGGCATGCTCCAGAAATCAAATGGATGCGATTTAAGATTTGTGCAGCTTTTTATAAACCTTGAATAAAAAAAATAAAAGGGGAAAACCTATAAATTTAGATAAAACGAGAACACAACAAACAGTCTGTACGAATTCATCTAAACATGGTGCTTTTTCACACTAGTGTGGCGGATAAAGATCGGTGCCTTACAATCTTGCCTTACACATCCGAAAATAGAGTTGCTAAGCTTTCCTGAGATTTTTAATTTCATTCGAGGACGAGTAAATTCTTGCTGTATTACTGAAGCAGGAAGAATTTTAACAGCGGATCATTTAGTCGTGCACGGAATTTTACTTGAAAAATCGTATTCAGAAATTTTAGCCTCGGGATTAAAGTTTATAAAAGATTACCTTGTCCTTAAATATATATATTAAGGACAAGTTCTGTTAATGCGGTCAAGGTCTATAGAACAGGTTAGCTTACTTCGGTAAACAAAGATAAAATCGGGAACTCCTTCAGCTGTGACGTCACAGAAGTACACTCTAATCGCTTCTACTGGTGATTTCGCTTTCCTTTCAGATACTATGTTCTATTTTTCGTAGCGAAAATAAAAATTTGAAAATTTGAAGTTGCACTTTATCTACCTCAGATATCTTTTACTATGTAAAATAAGTCTTAGTTACGAAAATCTTCCCTAGTAATTTATTATTTCACCAAATATCTCCCAAACTTCGTTGCAGAATTTGCCATTCAAATGTAGCATATTTACATTTTGAAATACAAGGAATTCAAACTAAAGCTATTTATTCTGTATCTAACTCTCTGTCCGGCACTGAAAGCCATAACAACTTGTTCCCAATGTTTGGAATCTAATTTGGCTGAGATTTAAATTTATTTATGCTAGAGTTCTGTTTCGGTTGGACCGCTTCTGCGATTCTTGTTTCACATAGAAATCTCAATTATTGTCTTGTTCATTCTTTCAGATTAACTGTCATCATTTCTTCTTATTATAGATGAATAATTTAATAGAAGATCCAAACAGAAACTGCCCAGAATTCTGAGTCGTTCGATTCTAAAGTTGTTTTGTAGTTTTTTAGTGTAATCAGTAAAGCAGTAACAGCACTTAAGTAGTAGGCACATTTATATGATCATACTATTGG
>KK118615.1:100698-148873 GCA_000611955.2 Stegodyphus mimosarum | reverse complement strand
AGAGCATCGGTTTGAAAGCCTACCAGATCACAAACCACTATAGAAGTATTGGATACTTATGGTGTTAAAGAATGATTTCTTTACAGCACTCGAAATATAATGTCACTGGCATTTACTGTAAGAGTATTTAATTTAAAATGTTTACATATGTATTTTACAAAAGTAGTATTTATGTGTCGATTATTTTATGCAATAGTGCCACACACACACACACACGCACACACACACGCACGCACACGCACGCACACACACACGCACGCACGCACACGCACAAAAAAATGCGGACAGTTTTATATCTCCTGTTCTATTGGACCGATTGACAAAATTTAACTTGCATTTCTCATGTCTCGAAAATGCGACTTGTTATATATATTAGATTTATATACAGCATTGTTCTAACATACTTATTTTGACACAAATAGGTCTTTTTCTGAAATAACACACCGAATTTTTTTTTTTTTTAATATTTCGATTTTACTCCTTAAAGCATGCCTAAATAATAAATTTTGCAAAATATTGTGAAAAACATACCGAAAAATTTAAAAATTTCTTTTGGCGAACTGTTTTAAGTCTGAGCTAAGAGCAATTCATTTGGAGAAATTCTTAATTTATGGTAACCACTTTTCCTTTCCCTTTCACTGTTAGGTGGCAGCAGGTCACGAGGCACGAGTTCCTGGGTCGAAATCCTCTCCCAGACTAATAGATATAAGTAGTCTAACGTATAAATAGCATTTCAGTAGGTGTAGATAAAATTTCAGAGAATTACACAGTCCAGTCACATTAATGTGACCACCACGTACTTTCCATGTCAGAGTTAAATAACCAATCACAGAAGGCAGGTGGCAGCACAGTGCAGTTGAGCGTATATAAAGGGTGTGTGAGGGCTTCGGAAAACATTTCAATCGTTGGCGTAATGCAGAAACGAAGCGATTTATCCGACTTCCAAAACGGCATGATCATTGGCTTTCGGGCCAAGGGTGGAAGCATTTCCGAAACGGCTGAGTTTGTGAACTGTTCGCGTGCCGCCGTGGTAAAAGTGTACCGTGCATGGCAAAATGGGACTGTCCAAAATCAGCGACGTGGCAAATGTGGTGCACCACGGGCCATAGATGACAGAGGCGAACGACGGTTGCGGAGATGCGTTCGGGCAGATAGACGGGCTACCGTTGAGCAACTGACCACCAAAATGAACCAAGGGGCTACCAAAAGTGTCTCCCAAAGTACTATTCAGCGAACATTGCTGCGTCTGGGCCTCCGAAGCAGACGCCTGGTTCGTGCACCTATGCTGACTGCTGTTCATCGACGGCGAAGGCTAGAATTTGCACGCCAGTACAGCAGCTGGACGTCCACTGAGTGGCGACAGGTTGCGTTTTCGGATGAATCGCGTTTTATGCTCCATCGGACAGATGGACGTTGGCGTATAAGGCGTGAAACCTCTGAAAGGAACCACCCTGCAACCATTGCCGGAACGGTCCAAGCTGGAGGCGGGAGCATTATGGTCTGGGGAATGTTTTCCTGGCATACCATATTCAGGTATGTATACCTGAACGGTGTCGACGAATGAAATACTGAACAGTGGGTCACGCGGGAGCCAAAGTTAGGAAAGTTAGTGATTGCCTGAAAGAGAGGTTAGCACCAAAGAAAAGAAAAACTACCGGCTTTATTCGTAATAATCTTAACAGGATTGCTAAAAGATGGCAGCACACACATATGCAACCAACAAGGTATCAGCAGCAGAAAAATACAAGTTTACCAATAAGCATAATAATACAAATTTCCCTTTCACTGTGCACAAGCGAAATAAAAAGTGCATTTTTCATTCTTTCAAATGATTTTAAGAAAGTGTGTAAACCATATCTGGCGTTATTATCGCTTGCAGACACATTAGGTTACTTCGAAAGCAGGAGAGATGAAAAATGAGCAATGCCCTCTCCGGCACTCGAACTACGAACCTCTCGAATACGCGCCGAGCGTGCTGACCACTGCACCATGAAGGCATGCGAAGAAGGCGGGAGAAATACCTTACATACTTCCCCCTTTAAAGGGCGACTGAGGATTAGGGGACCCAGTCGCCTAATCCTGGTGGTAGAGAATCATCATCCACCATCTTTTTATCCGGGCGCCACCGTAGAGACATTAAGTAATTTTTGAAAACAGGAGAGATGAAAAATGAGCAATGCCCCCGCCAAGACTCGAACCACAGACCTCTTGAATACTCGCCGAGTGTGCTGGCCCCTACATCAGGAAGGCATGTGAAGAAGGCGGGAGAAATACCTTATACGCTTATAACAAATATGCCAAATTTCAAAACGCGCCAAGATATAAATTTACGTATACGTTCGGAAATTTTCAATTAAAAATTCTAATTTTTTGCAGGTGTGCCAAGAAATACATCCACTTTAAGAAGATGGCAAAAATTTTATAATTCAAACGCTTTTTCGAAAAATTTATAAAAATTACTAAAAATTACAAATTAAAAAAATAAATTACAAAATATCAGCGAATTTTATTCGGATTGAACCCAAAATTTCGAATTGTGAAAGAAGGAATCGAGTAAGTTAAATTTTTTAAAAAAGAGATCTTAAATAAAGGTATACCAAATTAAATTAACAACTGAGGAGCTGAAATTTTTAGAGCTAATTTTTTTAAAAACTATTCGAGCGATTTTTATAGAACTTGGCATTTTGACATAATTTAAGCAGACTAGGAACATGGAAAAAAAATAATTATGTCATTTAAAAAAAGTCCAATTTTGTGTAAAAATACCTGTGTTAGAACAATGTTATATAAATCTAATAACGCAAGTTAAATTTTTTCAAACGGCCCAGTAGAACGGGTGACATAGAGCTAACTATCCACCTTTTATTTGGTGCAAGGTGTACATATACCCAGTTGACTACTGATATCGTGTTTCTGGTATCTACAGTGCAAATAATTCAATAGGCTCATATTCTGAGTAGTTAATGCGGCCCACCATCGACGGAGGGGTAAAGTCGCTAAACACTGGTAGTTCCACCTGAGTTTGGTTCCATGGGAACGGGCTAGCTCCATGGGCGCTCTCGTGGTTCTTCCGAAATGTGACGAGGATACCAGCCAATTTGCTTTAGAAAGTACTCCGCGAAGCCCTCTTCATTTAGTCAGTAGCCCTAATGGGCTTTGCCATAAGATGGATGGAAATTGGGATGTCACAAACTGATGCTTCTAGACATCTTACTGTCTTTCGTAGTGTGGTCCACCGACTATTGAATCAATTTGAAGCCGAGGATTATGTGACATGTTCCAGGCAGACCAAGAGTTACAACACCGGCGGGAGACAGTTATTTAGCTATTTCGGCCCAAAGGAGGAGCAACATTACTGTGCCTCAGCTCGTGGCAGATCATTTAGTGGCAACAGGAACCAGAATCTCAGCTACTGCAGAGCTCAGACGTCTGCACAATACAGGTCTGTATGCAAGACGACCACTTGTTTGCGTCCCCTTGAGCCGAGGACACAGAGATGTCCGTTTATGTTGGACAAGAGAACGTGTCCCTTGGACCACTCAACAATGGACGTCTGTTCTCTTCACAGACGAGTCCAGGTTCACACTGGAGAGTGATTCAGGTCGTTAACTGGAACAACTGGGCGGTAACAACGCACCAGATACAACCAATCCCACATTGTGAAAAGACACAGTTACAGAGATGGTGGAATAATGGTTTGGGCTGGGATTTCTTTAGTTGGTTACACTGACCTGCTTGTGTTCCTTGGAGGAACTTTGTTCGGTGTGAGATATCGAGACGAGATCCTTGATCATTATGTCCGCCCATATGTCGCTGCTATTGGTCCTGGATTTCTTCTGATGGACAACAATATGCGACCGCACCGAGCTCGGGTTGCTGAAGAATATCTTAAGAGTCACAGTATGGAGAAAATGGATTGGTCAACTCAATCCCCAGACCTGAATCCGATAAAGCATCTTTGCGACAATCTTGGGAGACAAGTTGCTGCTTCGAGTGCTCCACCAAGGTCGTTAGATGAGCTTGAACAACGATTACTCCAGGTCTGGTAGTTGCTTCCCATTTCATTGACGACAACTTAATTGACAGCACGCAAAGTCGCTGCCGCCAATGTATTGTAGTTAGAGATGGACACATTCCTTATTAGAACCCATTTTTGTAATGTCACCACCACATTTATCCTAAAAAATCTATGATATACTTTTTCTGCAAGACGGGTGTCGAACTTTAGAAACATTCTTTGTCGTATTCATTAAAGAACTGATTAATGAACATGTCCTCAAAATTTCTTATTTGTATGTTCCTTCGTTTTCAAATTAGACCCAAAAAACATGCTGTTACTTAACTTTTGAGAGCAGTGTACAATAGAGTTACATGCATATAATTTAACACTATTTAAATATATTTGGTACTATGTGCGTTTTATGTAATGCTATTTAAATTTATCTGTACTCTACGTATTTATAGTATTATTGGTCTTCAATGTAACAGTATTCAAGCATAATTATGATCTATATATCATTGTGGCCTTTGAATAATATGAAATGAGAAAGTCTTAAGCAAAAAGAACTACGAATACTCGACAATGTATTGTTGCGTGCGTACGGGTTCGTTATAGACTGAATGCCCAAGTCGTTAAAAAGTGAACAAAAATTTATTCTTTCCACAAGAAATAAATAAAAAATGCTGAAATATTTCTTTAGAGATATTCTTACAATATCACAATATCTCAAACGTTTAGCAAAACTCAATTCATAAACAGAGACACTAATTCTATCTCACAGCGAAATCGCTACAATCAACAGCATTAAGTAAACAAACAGCAGTTCGCTTTAAACAGCTACAACTACAACTGAGATGGGGTCAAGATCAAGATCAAGATAGTACTTTCGGTTCAAGGTGTCAACTACTAATGAGTTTTAACCTATATATGAAGTAAGGCCGGAGGCCGCTTACTTTTGTTTAGATAAATCAGAGGTGCTTAGCATCGCGCCCTTAGGCGTAAGAATGGTCTATGTGGCAAAGTCATACAAGAAGGCAGTCATGAAATTATAAATTGATATACTTTTGTAGATGTAGAAATATTCGAAAAATTTTTGAGCAGGTGCTGGGTGCGTGCTATTTGTAGTGAGGAACTGAGTGACTGAAATGAGCATGAGATACGGAGAGTAAGTCAAAATCAAATCACGTAACCTGAGGTCGCGTTCTGGTTCGTTGATACATACTGCTGTATTAACTCAAAGTTTTATTAATTTAAGAGTAAATAACTCTCGTAGGCCTATAGTATTGCAATCTACTACATAATAATGATCTAATAACTATGGAGAGGTGAGTTTTATGCTACGTAATTCTTGTTTAATTAGATAGAATTAGATTATTCCTTTTTTGGGCGTGGTGGTCACATGGACCAATCATGTTTCAGGATAATCTGTTAAACGATTTCACGACGAAAAATAATAGTCCATAAGGCTATTTCAAATTACTGTTCACAAAGTCCGTAATTTGGCTTTGCCAGATAATAAAAATACACTTAAAACACAACACAAAAATAGTGAATCATATCACGAATTCTTGAGTATATGAAATGCAATTAAATACTGAGTACTATTTACAATATGTACACTTTCACCACTTTGAGTTGTGATGAATAGAACGTGGTCGCTTAACCAGATTTTCTTCTGTTGGATCATAGTTTGTGAGATTTTTAATAGCATTATATGGTGAATTCTGAACTTGGGTAAAGAATTCGTGCGAAATTATTAAGATCTGTTCTTGTATTTCAGGAATCTTCAGGTCTTGATACAGCTGGATATTTCTAATAAACCAGGGTGCTGAGGTTATTGAGCGTAGAATTTTATTCTGCAGATAGCTAAGTTTCTTTCTATGGGTTTTGCAAGCCGTGGCCCAAGTGGGGACTGCGTATAAGAGAACTGGTCGAATAAGCATCAGGTAAAGATTGCGTTTAGTATTCAGATTTAATTTAGAATTTTTCCCTAGAAGCGGGTAAAGAGCTATAAAAGCATCTTTCTTGACTTGTGTGTCATCACTACCGCGCCAGGAAAGCGTTTCCGATGATGCATTGCCCTGTAATTTCCAATCCTCTATGTGTACTCTATCCCTCCTAAAAATTTGTCCCCGCTGTACTAACACAGTTTCTCTTAAAAGTCCTCCAGGGAGGCATCTTCCTCTCCGGGGTGAATACCGTTGTGTGCATCGAAATTAAAAATACTAACAATATGTATCTTTAAAGGTTCTATGCTTATAAACCCCTGAACTTGCTCTCTATAGTTGTTGAATTTTGATTTTAGCCTTGAATACATTTCTTATGAATGTAATTTTACTCAGTGTGATACTGTATCTTTAATATCACATCAGCTGAATGCGATGAACGAACATAGGTTCAAATTTCAGTGTTATTCATGATACGCTGTTTTCTTTTTATACATTATTATGTTAATGATATTTTTGTGTATATTGGAATACTTGAAGTATATGCGATGTTATATAATTATAGTTTACAAAATACTGCATTCCTTATAGTATACGACATGTTTCGACGGATTTTACTTTTGTAAAAATTCAGATGTAAATTCTAAAATGATATGCGCAACAAATAGGCCCATGTAACTTTTTAAAATTATTTATTGTCTGCCATCTGGACTGCCATCTCAGTCCCTCGCTATGGCTTCGGAGTTTTTTCAGTGGTCAAAATGATGTTACTTGATAAGTTGCGCTTTATAATACCGGTTATTCAATATGATTTACAACATATTCAAAGTAATCTCTTCATTACGATATAATTCGAAATTTCTGTTTCTGTAAATGTTGTTGTTGCTAATCTCCTTGAGGCAGGAAAGCCTACACCAACTCCAAGAGACCTTGCCGCACACTGGCGTCCCCTTGCTCAGCAGACAGCTGTCTGAGGGAGACGCCTATGCAATCCAGTAGGTGAGCGGAAGAGGCAGGGAGGGAACAGATACACGAGGGGAAGGTCCTTTCTCCCCCTTTGAATTTCATTTTCTTAATTATATATAGGAACTTTTAAACGCCTTCGAGTAACTGATAGCCAAAAAATACGAAAAGGAAAAGAAGATTTACTGTATAATGAAGAATAGTAGAATAAGAGAATTAGATTACCATGTTTAGCAAGCAAAAGTAAAACATTTTAGCTGGGGAATTCTACAGCACTTAAAGTCAAAATTGCAGACGAATCAAATAACTTCTGCGAATCATTTTGCATTAGCGAAACAGTAATGTGGGAGACAATACATTAAAAGTTAGAAAGATTATTTGACCGCTTTTCCTCTCTATTACATCACTGCTTTACTAAAGTTATGATACATTATTATTACTAAATATTTAGTAAAATTATTTTAAGGTGCGAACATGCAAAATTCTGATCAAACAATGATAAATCTATGAAGCACTTCTGGTACTAATTCTTTGAAAAGCATCTCTTAGAATATATAAATATGAGGGGAAAATAATAAATAAATAAATAAATAAATCTGAAAGGTTTCAGATTTTAAATTACGTCCAAAAGGGCGCTTTTTACCATTTTGTGTGTTATCTTATTCTTCGCACTTAAACCACAAAATTCAGTTCAAGAGTAATATCGCAAAATAATTTTAAAATGAGCATACCTTTAGAATTTCCGGTACACAGTCTCACGCGCTAGAGATAAAAATGTTTTTTCTGTTCAACGTTGTCATTGCACGCTTTGAAATCCTTGAGTTTGTTAATCAAAATGTTTTACTAAATATGAAATTGATAATAAAGCAAATTCTAAATTTCAAATTTGGGCTTCCAGATGCCCATATTAGCAGCAGTCATTCAAAATTGGATACTCTAGGTACCGTTGTTTTAGCACAGTGCGAAAAACATACATGCATTTATGCAGATGCTTCATTATTTAATTTATTTAAAAATAATACAGGGCGATAATATTTGGTGGTAACAATTTGAAAAGTGAAACAGCGCTTGTAGTGAACCAACGCAAAATGCCAAAATGAAATTAATAGTCCTTCTGGGAAAATTGCCTCTTTGAACTAATAATTACATAAATAGCTATTTTGCTGATGTATTATATATAATATAATATGATAAGTAATTAAATGAAATGGATTAAAGTGACGTTTTCATTAACTTGTGTCATTCTGTCTTTGAGAAGTAATTAAAATATTTAATTAAAGTTTTCCTAAATTGAATAAAGCAAATATATATGTCTGATATACGGAAATCCTTGCAGAGAATAAACATAAATGTATTCACCAAAAATACGAATGAAAAATGACTTTATGAAATATTATTTTATATTAAACTAATTTCATAACTTATGTTTTCAGTTTCACTTCTGTCTCTCCATCGTTCTTATTTAAATACACATAATTGGATGCACAGAAGTTTTTATACATATTAACAAATTAGAAGCCTTCGAAATTAATTTACGTAATCTGAAAATTCAAAATTAGTTACACCACCTTTATTTAAATTTGTAATCAAATCATTACGCACTATAGACTTCTAAGCCTAATATACCTGTAAAATAATGCTTTTTGCTCATTACTTTTATGTTTTGCCTAAATTATTGGTTGCTTACGGACTATTATTTCGTAATAAATTTAATAATATTTGTTACAGAGAATAGACCAATTAATTTTCCCAGACGTGTTAAAAATTACGTCAATGCGGAAGCCATTCTGGGAGATGTGATTTCAATGACGTCGCAGCCAACAGACAGCGAGAACGCACTTTTCCCCGTTTACCCAAGTGAGCTAACCTGTTCTTCTATAGACCTTGAAGTTCTAGTACCGCGCAATCACCACATGAAATTCAAGGACATTTTGTTGTTAAGATAGGCGAACTAAAAAAAAAAAAAATTCTTGTTCACGTAAAGAACTGCTGCTTCCTGTAAGCATTGCGTCATTGTTTTATTGTATTGCAACTGGTTAGAAGATAGGCAAAGCTCCCAGCTCCTCTAGCCGGCCATATGGCAATAAAGCGGGACAAGCCCGGGTAGCAACAAACAGGGAACCCCCAAGAAACAAAAAAGGGTTAAAAACGAAACATAATAAGCATGCGAGTCGAAAGTTTGCAAGCTGAATTATAATACGCTAACACACAAACGAAGTAAAAAAACTTAAACTGATTAGCCAACTTAAAATCAAAAAGAACACATAAACACTCATACCACATAAAATTAGTAATCGCCTTCCCTCCATCGACTTCCATTAAACATTAGATCTTCTTTTCTTCTTGGGGAACTTGTACAATTTTTAGAAATTCATCAAGTCATCCTTTAGTATAGCCCACCTAGATTTTTCACCAAAAATTATCGCCAAGAATGGCAATAAATGATAGGATGTGGCAGCCTATATTCATGTACGAGCTTGTGGTAACACTACCATTCGGCAAATTCAATTTCAAAACAAATTACACAGACATTCATATACTCAAAGTTAAATGCATGTGCCCCTGTATTCTTACTTTTCCGGCATAGCCTTCTCTTAAAATTTGTCTCGCGCTACATTGCACAAGAAAAGTACAATAATTTTAATTATAATTCTACTAAAATTAATTGTCTAAATACAAAATTCGTAGCATTATTATCGGCAATTATTTAACGCTCAAACATCGCGGAGAATACTATTTTGGAGATAAGACTTTTGGCTACTTTGGAGGTGAGATTTTTGTATTTAGTTACTTATGGCTTGCTCTAGACCTGCTGTTAGTGATATTGTAATTAAGATTAGAAGATCTTAAAGGAAAATTTGAGGTGGGAGTTTTGAAACAAGCTTTTAAACGTTGGGGAAAGCCTGGCATTCCAAGCAGATATTTTCTATATGAATTAAGAAGAGAGTATGAACTGGAGGATTTTTGGTGGAATGAGGATTATTGAAGGATAGAGTTTGCTGTGAAAAATGTAAGATACTATGCTGTTTAGTTAGTCAGGAAGAGTCATCGAATTTGGAGATGAAGAAGTGTAGGGCTGACAAATCGATTAGGCTAGGATCTTGGCTCACCTGTAGTAAGCTTAGTCTACAGTTAATTAATTCTTAATTACAGAATTATTTGTTAAGGGCGAAATATCTAAACATTTTCGGCATTGTTTTTAATACATTCTCATTAATCATTCTTTAATATATTTTTTTTAGTCCAAAGGGGCTTTGTCCCTGAAGGACTATTGCTTTCGTTTTGCGTCGGAAATATTAAAAGTCTGAATCATTTTTCAAACTGTTGCCAGCAAATCTTGCAGCCCTGTATTATATTTAAAGAAACTAATTAGTGAAGAATCTGCATAAATGTATGTATATTTCTCCCACTGGGATAAAACAACGGTACCTAGAGCCATCCAATTTTGAATAACGTACGTTTCCACCTGAATATGCACATCTGGAAGCCCGAAATTGGAACTTGGAATTTGTTTTATTATCTATTCCCTATTTTGTAAAACTTTAACGAATTTTCGATGAACATACTCAAACGATTTAAAAGCGAGCAATGGCAACACTCTTCAAAGGAAAAAAAAAAAAAACTTATCTAAAGCGCGCGGAAATGTGTATCAGAAATTCTAAAGATATACTCATTTTAAAATTATTTTGCGATATTACTGTTGAATTGAATTGTATGGTTTAACTGAGAAGAACATGATATTTAATAAATAAAGGTAACACACAAGACGTTAAAAAAACGCCCCTTTGGACGCAATTTAAATCTGAAACCTTTCAGATTTTTTTAAAATCGTGTATTAATAGTCGTAAATTTATTTCTATTAATCTCGATTTCTGGTTAAAATAAGATAGTTGCCATTTTTGAAACACGGAGTTTCATCGGAAATCTTGATGGTAACCATTTTTCAAATCACGGTGTTTGAAATGCTTTGGCGCCAAAAAAAATTCGGCAGATTTTGAAGGTGGGCTATACTGAAGCTATTCCGGTCAAAATTATTTCACAATTCCAATAATGTCCTTATTATCGTTAATAATCTTCATAATATCCTGTGCGAAAGCATTTAAAACATTCATCTTGTTGTTTCTTGTTGAATCTTTTGGGTATTAATAATTCCATACCTCGCACTCAAGCTCTCCGTCAGTTTGCAGTCTTCCATAAAAAGCTTGGCAACGCCATAACTGTTGCATTAGATCTGGCAAAGCTCTAGTGGTTTATTTTTAATCACTATGTAATTGTACTCAGCTGTGCTTAGTGTGATCTTCACCCTCAAGAATTATGTGTACATAGTATAAATAATTCCCAAACGTGTGTAAAAGTGTGTTATTAATCCTAAGATAGGACTTAGTGCATTTTTAAGAACTTTACTAAGAAAGAACTTAGTTATTTATTTATAATGGTTGAAAAACTTTCAAATAAACTTACTTGAACTTAAGCAGCAGACTGCATGGACAGCAAAATAGTAGGTGACCTTACCATGTGACTTCCGCAACCAATCAGAAACAGCCTATTCCTGAAAAAGTTAGAAATGTCAGAAAATTAAAATATCAGTATAATTAATACATCGAAATGCCAACCCCATCCTGAACATTTTGATACCAAACATACCTAGATTTAGCGAAGATTATGCCATGATGCTTCACCCTCATAAAAATTTCAATTGTACACTTTCAAGCAGCAGAGTACGCGGACAGTCTCTGGGGGGGTGACCACCCACCTTACTCAATTCAGCCAGTCCAACAATCACAGCTTGAACGGCTCCCAGATGCTTATCCATGGACCTTCATGTGCTTGTCCATGTGTCTCTTATAAGGTCCATGTGCTTGTCCAAATTACGTACTTTGAGTACATATGCTAGCTTCGCGGCGTTGGTATTTTTAATTAAAATACCAACGCCTAGGGGTAGAAAGTCCACGACTTACAGTAAAAGCAGCCTTCTGATGCACACTGTATTTACCATTAAAAGATTCGATTCGATAACTGTTGCAGGCCAAACCTGCCGTGATTAGTAATAATTTGGTTTACATCCATATTGTTCATTATTTTCATATTCTTTTTTTTTTAAGATTTTTAAATAATCAACAATGTTAATAGATGATTCCCACTCTTGATTCCATTTGTAAAAGACATTTTCCTTCATTCTCCGTGAATCTGTTATGTCTATATAGATATTACCATCCTCAGGGCAGCCTCTTTTGCCAGCATATCCGCTCCCTCGTTACCAATAATACTGAAGTGAGTTTTTACCCAACGCAAATAGATGCTATGTTCTTTGTTAATTTAATTGTAAAGTTATTTTATGCTCACAAACAGACTATAAAGGAGTATAAAGGCCCTGCAACGCTGGTAAAGCATCTAAATAAATATTTATCCAATGTCTTTCAGTTAAATTTTCTTTAATCCATTGTAAGGAGGCTTTGATAGCAATGACTTCAGCTTGAAAAACACAATTTTTCTTTCTTAATATAATTGTCTTGCTTTCTATTTCTGTACCATGGAAGTAAATAACTTAGGCACATCCTATGCCTACTTCGTAACCTGTAAAAATATCGATCATCCCATTTGTGATATAATTACAGACAAATGGTATACCATTACAGTCCTTTGGATGTATATTCGAATTATAATAGTTTCTCAATGCTTCACTCTCAATAGTAACATTTTCATAAATAATTTCATTTTTCAGATTGTTTCTAAGTAGAAATTTATCATAATAGTAATTATAACATATCGAGAGAGGCGGAGTGCCGGCTAAAATACAAATGATTTCGTTAGATACAGTTCGGAAGACCCGAGTGATGGCAATCAACCAACTTCTCTGCATGGAGTCCACTTTTGTGCGCAATCTAATTAATTCCCCCGCCTGGCATTATGTATTGCAACTGGTAGTGAAATTGAAAGTTAACTTTCGGCCCCCTTTCAGCCAAAAAAACAATGAAGTTGGTGCACAAATTAACATAATTCATCATTCTGTTAAAAGTTTCGTATGTAAACAAACAGCGGTCTCGTTAGGCCTAGCGCCACTTTTAAATTGTTGACAATTTTACAGTTATTGCATGCAGAAAGGCATAAAAACTTTAACTGGAACATAACAGCAACATAATTCAATCGCTTTTAAAGCAAAAAACGCACAATTTACCCACATATAAGAATAAAAATACTGAGCTCATCGAGCCGGGTAACAGGCTCGATGAGCGGTATCGAATAGCAATGCATAAGGTTGGTGCGGCCGATTATAACGAAAAAGGGAGGTACACAACTACTCGTTATAGCAGTCTCATATATAAAATTTCAACGTTCTACGGCTATTCGATTTTCAGTTATGCGAGATACACATACATATGTACGTACGTATAGACGTCATGAAAAAAAAATCTTTTCTGAACCCATTTTAAATCCAGTTTACAATCCATTTTGAAAAAAAAAACAGTTTTTGCTCTATCCGTACGTACAGATGTCCCGCAAAAACATCAAATGATTCTGAGAGGGGTCAAAATGGATATTTTCTTTGACATATGATACACGAAATGTTTTGCGGTTACAATACGTCTTTTACTTCGTACAAGGTTTCAGGACTGAATGTTCGGTGCATATTCTTGGCGAACATATTCGTGAAATGCTTTAAGTCCTGATCTTGAACAGGGAGCTGAATGCAGCTATGTTCTGTGGTAGAAAACTGTGGTTACGTGGTAGAAGAACTGCACTTAAGAAGGATTTAAAATCCCCTTTTATTAAACCACAATTATATACAGCCACTTCCCAACTCGGGAGGGATACAGAAAATAATGACCGCACTTGGGTCTAAACTGAACAATCAAATAATTTGAACTAAAGTTAAATAGAAATTAAACCGTCGTTGCTCACAGAGCTATGAACGCGAGGTTGGCCTCTATGTTAAAGGGTGCGTAGCAAGATTTAACTAATACTAACGCACTTAGATTTACTTCAATAAGTAATACCGTAACAGCGCTAAGGCTTAGAATTTAAATACTAGCTGGTCAGGCGAACGTCGAACAGAGTAACAGTGGTCTGAGACTAAAAGCTCTCTCACACTGAGAGGTTCGTACCTACCGTTTAAATAGAAACTTGGCTCCACTTCAAATTAGCATAAAGCTGAAACGCGCGCTTATTCTAACGGGAAGTTGAAATGAGAACACATAGGAAAGGGGAAATTAAAATAAAACTTTGTTAGTTTAAACTAAAACCTTACAAAGGAAGTAAAAATTGCATTGCATTAACATATATTAAAAAGTCATTAAATTAATTTATATTACATAAACTATGTTGAATCCATGAAAGCATTTTCTGTTTTCAAGCAAAGCATAAGAATACGAAAATAAAATATCAACTTAACTGAAATACGTTGTATTTTATCAATTTTGCCTCTTTAATGCACTTTTTATCTGAGTCATAAATTCAAAAATAATTTCTAATAAGCCTGCTAATAAATTGCATTATATGAACTTCGTAATCTTTGAATAGCTTTGTATGAAAACACTATAGGCCCCCTTCCAATCCAACAGAAGAATAAATTATGTTGTTGTTGTTGCTAATGCTTACTTGTCTGAACTATAGTCAGTTCAAGCCCACGAAAATCCTCGTGGGAAGGAGCGCAAGCTTACGCCTATCTTCGGCAACAGCCTAGAGGACAGTGTCATTTAGCTCAGTTCTCTTCCAATTTTGATGGAGGGCACCCAGGGGGACGGGTCTGGAGGCCTCCCACCCCTCCTCCCTACCAGCGACCTCTCGAGAGGACTTTCGGCACTGAAATGCTATTACTGTATGCATTTATAGTGTTTAAAAAGTTAATAATACCTATTAAATTTAAAATAATAGCTAAAATACGCTACAATTTCGTTTTTTTAAAAGTTGCAGGCTTTCCCCCCCCCCATTTTTCATGTGCATTTACTATTGTTGCGTTTCTTACCAGTTCGTGGATTTGGAGTGATTGACGACAACACTTGATGAAGAACGAAAACACAATTTATTAGTCAGTATTACTCGAGACAGCTCCAAAAACACGTTTACAGTCGTCGGAAAGCTACGACAATTACGCTGAAGCTCTTATTTAAATTTTAGTTAGTTAGTAGTCTTATATTCTTTAATGTTCACACCACAAGTGATTGGTCTTTGTATCCCGAAGTACGGGAACGTATGTAAAATGGAGAAGCAAATACAGGGTAATTTGCACCCTCTTTATCTTTGTTGTATCTTCTACACACGCACGAACATAGCTTTTAGTAAGCTCCCTGTTCCTATTCAGGACTATAGCTATGTATGCAAAATCAACTACAAGCAACAGAAGTCCTGATACTGTAATTAAAGAACTCCGCAAGCTATTCGGCATCGACCAAACCCAAAAGACACATCCCCAGTCAGACGGCATGGTAGAGAGGTTTAATCGAATCATCCTTAATAACCTCTCGTTGGTGGTCACCAGAAACCAACAGGACTGGGACAAGAAGTTAACTCTATTTTTACTGGCTAATCGCAGTGCTGTCCACGAGATTATTCCATCCCAGATACTCTTCATCATGACCTTCGACTGCTTTGTCATCTTCTGTTTGGTCGCCCTCCGGATGCGCCTTCATCGCCTCAGGAGTATATCCAAGAGCTCCAGGCACAGTTTGAAGTGATGCACAATTTTGTTCGAGAGCGGGTCAACTTGGCGACTTAGAGGACGAAGACCCGATGCGACACGAGAGCTACAGGACATCGATTCAACAAAGGAGACGTGTGGTTGTGCAATCCGACTCAAGGGAAAGGACTGCAATAAACTACGGTCGCCTTGGGATGGTCCGTTAACGGTCCTAAACAGGTTGAAAGACGTCGTTGTTGGGATTCAAATTCTAAGCCCAAAGCCGTTCATTACGACAGGCTAGCTCCTTATTATGGCCACAGTATGTAGTGTATATAATGTAAATAGTATAATATCATGGTCCTTTTTTGCATTTAGTATTTGATAGTATTTGATTTGCTTTAAGTTACTTATTGGAATGATTGATTATGTTGTTTGTTATTGTATTGTAATGTTCATTATTGCAGTGATGCTTTAGTTGTAAATATGTCTTCCTATCCAGGCATTGTACTGCCCGGGACGTGCAGTCATTGGGAAGGGGGCAGTGTTACGAATTTTGTACTTTTAATTTGCAATTTAGATATTTTTAGCAGAATTATAATTAAGATTGTTTTATTTCCCCGTGCAATGCAGCACGAGACATATTTTAAGAGAAAGCTACACGGAAAAGTAAAAATACAGGAGCACGTGCATATAACATTTAACATCTTGTTGTTTAGCTGATATGAGAATTCTTTTACTAATTAGTAACTTTGTTTTAACAGGAAGGTTGCTTCCAAATGGCAGTACAATATACAGACGAGAAAAGTGATCGTTTTTTACGGAACTGGTTAACTGGAGTTTAAATTCTGGTTACTGGAGTTCCAGTGAACCTAATCCTGAGTCCATCGCTATTGTATCTTAATTTTACGTATTATTTTCAGAATTTTAGATAAATTTTTCTTTGTAAACTCTGAAGTTTTTAAGAAACTTCTAGTCTGAAATACAACCGAAATTTCGGCTTGAAAATATGTGAACTAAACTTATACTTCTAATAATATTTTATATCTAGTAACTGTTAACTGTGTTATAAATAAGAGACATTTCAGAACGAGAGAATTTCATTAAAAATCCAGATAATGCCCATTTATTTCCCTCTGTTCTTTTTAAACGACAGTAAAAACTTTTCAATATCTATACTGTAATAATTGAGAAATAAAAATACGTAACATATACAGTTACATAATTTTTGTCTATTTTGTTAGGAGGACTTCCATGACATTGAGCGGATCTATTTATTTTAATTTATAGTTTACATTTTTATATCCCCAGTTTAGAATATTGTTGCGTCTGTACGGGTTCCTTATGGATTGAATGCACAAGTCGTGAAAAGTTAACATAAATTTATTCTTTCTACAAGAAATAAATCAAAATGCTGAAATATTTCTTCAGAGATATTCGCACAGTATCACAATATCTCAAACGTTTAGCAAAAACTCAGTTCTAAACAGATAAAATAATTCTATCTCACAGCGAAACCGCTACAATCAATAACAGCATTAAGTAAACAGTTTGCTTTTTACAGCTACAACTACAACAACAACAGCAACAACTGAGATGAGGTGTTTCAATTCGGCTTTTATAAGCTTTTAAATTATCAGTAGAACAAACTCGATTTTTCTGGATGGCAACAGTAATGACGAGATATTTATTTATTAAGCATAAAATACACACGCTCTTTTATTTTTATTTTTTGTTCATCGTAACTTTCTCTTCAAAAATCGTCTGCGTTGTACGGGGAAATAATAAGGAATTTTAATTACAATTCTAAATAAATAGCCAAATAAATGTGATTTATCGAAATTTGAAAAATGATTTTAATCGATTATTTTTCATATTTTACCAAAATAAATCATTTATTTGTATTACTACTACAAAATTTATTTAAAAAATTATTTATTTACTTTTTCGGACAACGTAACAGCACGTAAGGAACTAACTATGCACTTTTTAGCAGTTTTTTCGAATTTTTTGTGTAATTCCATGTCGAATTATAGTCACAATACAGACATAACAATAATTCTTTTGCATAAATTTGCATTTGCATTTTATCGCAACGGCATAAAAATGTGATAGTGGGGGAAAAAAAATACGGATGAGGAGAGAAAAATAAAAAAATCCGCTTTCCAGCGTTGTACATGAGAGTACCGTGTCCTCGTGACGTTGAAAAAGTCAACGGACTCGTACAGGATTGGGAAAGGAGCACTTACTCCGAAAAACAAGACGATTACTCCTCTGAAAGAAAAATAAAACTTTCAGCAGCCACAATACGTTGGAATGCCATGTCGAAACGGTTAACAGCATCCAGACAGACAGACAGACAGAGCGAGAGGCATGGAGCGGGGTAAGAACTTCCCGTTGATGGCGAGCCCAACCCCTCCCACGGTTCCATGGCTAAAAAGCACAGCCACTTGCAGCCCAGACCCAAATGGGGTGGCTTTTACTTCACGATGTTGTTTTGGTTCTCCCCTTTCCTTCTTCTTGAACTCTGACCCCTTTCCCTCGGCCGGTCAGTGAACCCTTTGCGAAAACTTTTAGAAGCAGGTACGTACGGTCAGCAGTTTGTTCTTAACGGTCGTCAGGAACATCTCTTTTTTTTTGGCTTATGGTGCAACAAGTGCAATAGATAGTAGAAAAATCACCCATAACATTATGGATTACATGGCATGGATTTGCGACCACAGTAAGTGACTTTTTAAAAACACATTTCTTTTGCTTTTTTAAATTGGATTTTTAGTTGTAATCAACACGGAGTGACTTACAAAACTAAAAGCCTCGGCTAAAATTTCTCACAGAGATTGATTTCCGCAGAGAAACGCGCCAAATGTCCTCCTCCACTTTTAAATGAACTCCCAAATCCTCCTAAATACATAAAATTTTAAAATATAGATTTAAAATCTGTAAAATACATAAATAATCCTATGAGTAAATGAATCAAATAGCCTGTAAATGTTAATATGTAAATATGCTTAAAATATGTAACATTTTGTGGTTTTTTTTTTAATTTCTTGAAGATATAATAAAATTAGAAGCTGAATTGATCAGAAGAAATACATTTTTAGTCCAAAGGGATTTAGTCCCGAAGGACTATTACTTTCGTTTTGCGATTTTGAGTCGGAAACACAAAAACGGCGTATCACTTTTCAAATTGTTGCCACTAAATGTTATCGCTCTGCATTAAATTTTAAAAAATGAAAAATCTGTTCCCGAAGGACTATTACTTTCGTTTTGGCATTTTGCGTCGTTTCACTTTTCAATTTACTGCTTATTTTATTTATTTATTTTATGTAGCTTTCTCTTCAAAAATCGTCTGCGTTGCACGGGAAAATAAAAGAAGAATTTTAATTACAATTCTAAATAAATGTGAAATTCGTAACAATATTCTCTAAAACTTTAACGAATTTTTCATTAACAAACTCAAAGATTTCAAAGCCAGCAATACCAACGTTGTACAGAAAAACATTTTTATCTCCAGCGCGTGAGAGCGTGTACCGAAATTTCTGAAGATATGCTCAATTTAAAATTATTTTGCGATATTGCTGTTGAACTGAATTTTATGGTTTAAGTGCGAAGAACATGGTATTTAACAAATAAAGGTAACACACAAAATGTTAAATAAACGCCCCTGTGGACGTAATCTAAAATCTGAAACCTTTCAGATTTTTTTAATTAATATCCCTGATTTTTATTTTGTATTTTTTTTTTCATTTCAAAGCAGGTGAATTTTTTAATTCAACTTTTTATTCATATACATGATTATTGAATAGTAAATAATTTAACTGCATTAATAGGGTCAAATCTCAATAACCTACTTTTATAATAAAATCAAAATAAAAATTCTTTAGGTTCTTTTTCCACCCCTTTCCTTTTTCTAAAGTTTCTTTTAAGAAAACATGATCATTGAAAAGGAAATTAATAACTTTTATATTTTAGCCAATACGCACTGAAGTGAAACCACGAAAAGAAATGTGTAAACACGTGAAATATATATTTGGTTTAAATATCTTTGAATAAAACACATTAAATTATAAGGTTTTATATGAGGTATAATTTGCCTTAATAACATCTACGACGTTGAAAAATTTAAAGAGAGACGGCCTGTGCAACAGGTTTCGCCTCGGCCTTCTGATTTTGTAAATAGGCCCTGTTTCTTTCAGAGGCCAATAATGTTTTTAACGTAGCAGTTATTGCTGATGTTCATTATATAAAGAACTTGGAAAAGTAATTTTATATTTCAATATTTTTCGTTTATAGTTATTTAAACAACAACAAAAAATTTTTATATGGTTTATTTTCATGATTTCAGTTTATTCTGTGTTTTATAACACGTAAACTTATACATTTTTAAATGAGGTTCTCAACAGGAAACGCAGAAGAACTTAAATACGAGTGTATTCTTATGGATTAGAAACTTTAATTAAGTTGCAAAGATGAAACTAAATTAATTTTTTATCGATTTAAAAATCATGTTTACAATACATAATTAAATACATAATTAAGAAATTCAGTTTCTTTAGCAGCGAATACATGATTTCTTTTGACTCCCTTTTTTTCCCGTCCCAGAAAAAAAACTTAACCTCTGTTTTAAAAATTACAATAATGTACAGTTGCTGAACAAATTCGCTTTCCACTAAAAGATCGGTTTTCAAGAAAAATTAGAATACGAAATTTACATTTTGCGCTTACATCTATTTTCTTTTAAAACTACAAATAAAAAATAAAATGAAATAAATTTTAAAAAAAAAATTGGAAAGTTTCAGATTTTAACGATCGCCCAAAAGGATTTGTTAAGGTTTCTTCTGAGATCGCAGTTTACCAGTCTTCTATTGCCCTGACATCGGCTAAACCCATTTTTTCTTTTCGTCTTTTTACCTTTAAGTATAATTTCCTTCGCACTTGCGTCATATACGTTCAACAGCAAAATTACAAAAATTTTAACAGCAGCATAGCAGCATGTGTTTAGAATTCTCGATGGAATAGAATTTTTTTTTTCCTTTTAATATTTCAGTTCATTATATCAGTGTTCAGTTTTCTAAGTAAAATGGAAAGCAAAACCTTTTTTTTGTTTGTCTTTTTATTATTAACGTTTTATGCTTTATTTATTAAATATCCCGTTCTCGCACTGACGCCACATAAAACTCAATTCAATGGCAAAATCACAAAATATTTAAAAACAGCATATCTTCAGAATTTCCGACAGACAGTTCCGCGCGCTGGAGACAAAAATGTTTTATTCCGTACACCGTTACCACCACTCGCTTTGAAATCGTTGAGTTTGTTAATCAAGATTTCGTTAAATCTTTTCAAAATATGAAACAGATTCAAAATTTAAGATTCGGGCTTCCAGGTGCCCACATTCGGGTGGAGACGTACGTTATTCAAAATTGGATGGCTCTAGGTACCTTCGTTTTATCGCAATACGAGAAACATACATACATGTATGCACATTCTTCATTATTTAATTTCTTTAAATATAATATAGGGCTCTAACATTTGGTGGCAACAATTTTAAAAGTAATTATTCTGGACGATGAAAAATCCCGTTTCGAGACTAATAGCCCTTTTGGGTCAATAAATAAATAATAAAATTTTATGTATTTCAAATTCTAAAGAAAAAGGGGGAGGCTCTTTGAATGTGGAAACGCAAGGCAAGTGCCCTTTTCCTTTTGCATGAATAAGGCCCTGATATTCATTGTAGAAAAAGGATGCATTAAAGAAGGATCATACAGGCGCTGGCAAGGCCGCCAAATGGGACTGAATTCGATACGTTGCAAAAAATTTACTTGATAAAAGTGATAGATAATTCTATTTTGAAAGAAGGTCATCGTCAATTCCCACCCTGCAATGATATCATTGTCGAACACTGTATAATAGCATTACTTATCGTTCTTAAAAGCTGTTAAAGGGAAAAAAATTAAAGTATTACACCGTGAGTTTGGGGGGCGTGCGGGGAGAAACAGCTAGCGTTGATTAAATAAACCAGTTTCTCTTGAGAAATTCGCCTCGACGTCAACCCTCCTTTTAGACAGTTAACCCTCATGTGCTTTGTCATATTTCAAATCATCCAATCCAATAGGAAATACACGTAAGCAAATTTACCTTTCAATTGCAGAAAAAAGTCTTAAGAAACTTGCTGTAAGTAGATATGGTTTGTAGCCTGTTCTTTCGATGCGCTGGAGATTCAAATAATAGCTCTCAAAAACCCGGTTACAGTATAAAAAAATTTCGAAAAGGCAATGCTTGTTTTTTTCTTGCCCAAATCGATCATTGCATTGAAAAACCATAAATGGCATTGGAACGATACACGTATGACGAAAACTGCCGGCGAAAAGCATTTGCGAAGCAGAGCATTCTAAAGGACCGATGACAACGCAAGACAAGAACAGGGGGGGGGGAACATTTATTAGAATTACAGATTTTCAACAGATACAACATTTCAAGATATAGCCATTTCCCGTAACTTTGCAATTTCTTTGCCATCACGATCTCCGACTTCCCTCCCATGGATTTCTGGTTGTTCTCCGAAGTTTAAGATGTAACTAACGCATTTTGCAGGTTTTATCGAAATAACGAATGAACTTCTTAGTAAATCCTAAATTTTACTCTCAATTCACGAAGATACATAATTTAAATACAATTCTATCTGTTACAGTTTCACACTCCAGCTTATTACAATTTCTTCCTCTATGAATTTTTCATACATCTGCTACTGGCAAAACTTTTAGAACAATCATTTTAAACATATCTATAGTTGCTCAGCAACGGTTACACGAAACAAATGTGGCGTTGCCACTCCGATACCAAATATAATAAATATAATTATTTGTTAGTCCAAAGGGATTTAGTCCCGAAGAACTATTACTTTCGTTTTGCGATTTTGCGTCGATTCACTCTGAATGGCCGTTTCACTTTTCAAATTGTTGCCACTAAATGTTATCGCTCTGCATTAAATTTTAAAAAAATGAAAAATCTGCATAAATGTATGCATGTTTCTCGCATTGTGATAAAACCTAGAGCATGACAAACATTTTGAATGACGTAATCCTACTGCGAATATGGGCATCTGGAAGCCCTAATTTTGAATTTGAAATTTGCTTTATTATCGATTTTATGTTTTGTAACATTTCAACGAATTTCTGATTAACAAACTAAATGATTTCAAAGCGAGCAATGGCAACACTGTACAAAAAAAAAAAAACATTTTTATCTCCAGCGCACGAGACTTACGGAAATTCTAAAGATATGTTCATTTTAAAATGATTTTGCGATATTGATTTTGAACTGAATTTCATGGTTTGAATACGTAGTACATGATATTTAATAAAAAAAGGTAGCACACGAAACGTTAAAAAAACGCGCCTTTGGACGTAATTTAAAATCTGAAATCTTTCAGATTTTAATTTCAGTGTACTGTTGATGCAATAAAAATAAAAGCAATCGAGGTTAATATGAAATGGTTAAATATATGATGGATAAATCTTTACATTTGTTATTTATTTAATAATTAAATATTACAATGCACACATCAAATCCACGAGATTTGTCAGAATTGAAAGAGGCCATAAAGCGAGAAGGTATACAGATTCCTCCTGCGATATTTTGTCACTGATATTTTACAATGTTCTTCTTTGCAAATGTTTCATGCCACCAATTTTCGTCATAGGTGTAACATTACGTGTTTCGTCATACGTGTATCGCTGCAACGTCATTTACGGGTGTTCAATGAGCTGATCAATTTCTGCAGGAAAAAACTGCGGTCGAAAATTTCGAAATTTTCCAATGTAATCCTAACCGTCAGAGCTCGTGTTATTTTAAACCATCACAATCTCGAACGCATACCTTCGAATAATAATGTCTGAAATTTAATTTAATTGGTTAAGCGGTTAGGCCGCTAGAGGTTCATATATCGGGGAAGTTTTCTTATGGAAATCCTGTATATAAGCAAGGTGTACGCAGACAGCCCGTTCGCGGTTATAAGAATGCAGACGAAATTACCAAAAACACTTATCCATTCCCATTCGGCCATTGGCGGGACGGCTACCATCATGAAATGAGGAATCTGTAAATTTCTTGATCAAAGAAATAGAATCTTTTTCTTGTAGCTTCATTAAGCTATAATGCTTTTAATTATTAAAATTTCGGAACTGATATTTCATAGAAAATGAACAAATGAACGTCATTCTAGCTTAAAAAAAAAGAATTTATGCTTTCAATAAAGTTTTAGATCGTAATATTTAGAAATGTTGCTCATTAAATTAATTAAAATTGTAGGGTTTAACTCTTTAAATCTTAAGTTCTTACTTAAAACCCCACGCACACTTTACAAGCGAATAATCGCTTAAGTGTGAACAGAACAGGTGAGACTTGAGAAGGGTTTAAAACCCTTTATTATCCAGTATATTTACAATCAGTTCCTGCTTGGAACTTTACAATAAAGCCACCACTCGGGCTTGAACTTAAAGACTAATAATTTGAACTAAAATTAACTTAACTAAAGTTCTTAAATAAATATAGCCGAAGCTATCAGAATCTAACTAGTTGCCCCCTAAGTATTAATTGAATTGGCGAAGCCTAGCAAGGGCCTAGATATGGCCGAACTTAGTAACAGCTAAGAGAGATGTGGCCAGAAGGCAAACGCGCGCTAGTCAGGAAATCAGACCCTCTCTGTTGAAGTCGGTTAAGTCACGACTTAAATAGTACTCATTGCATTCTCTGCGTTTCTGAATTCACATTCTGGCAGGAAATTGTAAGCTGAAATTAGAATAAGATAGGAAAGATACAAAACTTAAAATAACTGTTAGAAAACGCATTATAAACCTTGCAAAATGTCCAAAAACAAATTTCAAAAATTTTCCCTATTTATTGCTTTTTTTTTTTTTAGAAATCGTTAATGGAAGAGAATTTTTAACCCAAACGGGCATTAGCCCGTGGGCTATTAGTATCGAAACGGGATTTTCCAAATTGCTGCCACCAAATATTATCGTCCTGTTGTGAGTATTGACGA
Organism: Stegodyphus mimosarum; assembly: GCA_000611955.2. NCBI lineage: Eukaryota > Metazoa > Arthropoda > Arachnida > Araneae > Eresidae > Stegodyphus > Stegodyphus mimosarum. Next base: position 124,307 of record KK118615.1, on the reverse strand, counting down.
ATAAACGAAATCGAAACTACACAGCCAGAGCATTTCATAATTTAAATAAATGATTATTTTGGTCTTAAAGAAAACAGCATATTTATTTTTATATAACTTACATACGTGTTTGTAACATATTACTTATTTTTTGGACATAAAAATAATATAACATGCCTTTTAAAAACTAATGCTTACGCTTATCATAGAACGCTCCAAGTAAAAACCTTTTTGAACTAAACTCGTTGTTGCCACACAGCGAATCTTAATAACTATGCAAAAACGTTACATCATGTTGCCAATTAGAAAATCATTATATAAAAACTTTAAATTTTGTTCCACTACACTGTAATACATTTAAATAAATTAAATAATAAGGAAGAATCTGCATTAATGCATGTATGCTTCTCGCATTGTCAAAAAACAATGGTACCTAGAGTAATTTGAATTACTTGCTCATCCACTCGAACATGGGCACCTGGAACCTCGAATTTGTCTTACTAACTATTTCCTATTTTGTAAAATTTTAACGAATTTTTGATTAACAAACTCAACGATTTCAAAGTGCGAAATAAAAGATTTCTATCTCCAGCGCGAGATTATCTATCGGAAATTCTAGAGATATGCTGTTTTTAAATATTTTATGCTTTTGCCGTTGAATCGAATTTTATGTGGCGTAAGCGCCAAAAAACATTATATTCAATAAATAAAGTAAGCACACGAAAGGTTAAAAAAAAGAGATAAAATAAAATCTGAAAGGTTTCAGATTTTAAATTACGTCCAAAGGGGCGATTTTTAACGTTTTGTGCTGTTTTTAACCTTTATTTATTAAATATCATATTCTTCGCACTTAAACCGCAAAATTCAGTTAAAGAACAATATCGCAAAATAATTTTAAAATGAGTATATCTTTAGAACTTCTGACTCACAGTTCCGCGCGCTTTAGATAAAAAGGTTATTTTTCCGTAGACTGTTGGCATTCTTCGCTTTTAAATGGTATGAGTTTGTTCATCAAAAATTCGTTAAAGGTTTACAAAATATGAAATAGATAATAAAACAAATTCAAAATTCGGGCTTCCAGACGCGCATATTCGGGTGGAAATGTATGTTATTCAAAATTGGATGGCTCTAGGTAGCGTTGTTTTATGACATTTAGAGAAATATACATACATTTATGCAGATTCTTCATTATTTAATTTCTTTAAATATAACACAGGGCTGCAATATTTTGTGGCAACAGTTCGAAAAGTGGTACAGACTTTTAATGTTTCCAACGCAAAATCGCAAAATGAAAACAATAGTTCTTCAGGGACAAAGCCCTTTTGGACTAATAATAATAAAAAGACAATAAAAAAGTTTTGCAAAACCAACTTTTTAAGGAAATTGGACTTTGATATGGTGAACTGAGAAAAACACGGAAAAAGACAGTAGATTGGTAGACTGCGAGCTGAACGAGAGCATAAAAAACCTCAGCAAACCATTTTCGGCCGTTGTTTAGTCTGAAACTTTTTCTTTTTTTTTTTTTTTCTTAGACGAGATTTTTGTTAATTGGAAGTTGACATTAGTTCGAGCAAGAAAATAACTTGCCTTGTTTAAGTAAAATAAAGAACACTGCAAAATATTCAAAATCGTAACAAACGCACTTTTGACGGGGGGGGGAAGACTCGTAAAAACCCAGTAAAGCGGCGTTGACACTGAAATCATTTCTCAACGCTAAAAGGGTGTTAAGCGAGCAGTGGATCTCAGATCAGTGTGTCGCGAGAGGAGAAAGCAGGAAACAGAAAGGGTCAACGAACTTGCTCTCCTGTTTATCTTACTTTTCGTTCTCCTCCAAACGATTAGTTCGGCTACTTGTTGAAAGTTAAGAACGTCTCCGGTTCTGGGAACTAATGATTTTCCTGTTTTTATAAAAATTTACATTTTTAACATGCAGGAACAGCTGATAAACATGAAAAACTCCTTTCAGTTTTTCGATGAGACATTTAAATCTGTGCTATTAGCGTTATTTTATTTTGTCACGTGCTCTGCATTAGCGGGGAGATAACGTAGAGTAATGGTCTTCGAACTTTGTTGACTCAAAGAATTCTTAGAACTGTAAGATTTTTTTTTTCGGAAGTCCCCATCTCACCTTTAAAAAATATATATATTAAAATAATATTTAAAGTAGATCAATATGTTATAGGTATTTTATGTAAGGATAATTAAACAAAAGTATTGTATTTTTTATTAAAACATTTTAACATAAAATTAATGTAATTTACCCATTTATTGCATTAATTTCGTCGATCAAAGAAGTAGTTTCATCTTTCTGTGTTTCTTTTCTTCTGAAGACCCTATAAGATAATTTTTCTCTCTTCCCAGCATGTCTTCGTGGTGTAACGGTAGCACACTCGGTGCATATTCGAGAGGTCCAGGTTTGAGTCCCGGCGAGGGCGTTGCCCCTTTTTCACATCTCCTGCTTAAAATAACTTAGCGTTTCCATAAACGTCATCTATAATTGCCTTTGATGCTGATTCTCAAGGATTTCAGTTCTTTCTTCTTGAACTCATTTTCTGAAGTCGGCTAACTGCTAACTTCCAAGCCATGGTTCAAAATCACCAGCCTGTATGATAAAAATGAAAGCAGCCTATATCATGGCCTGTATCATACAAACCCAGTTTTCTTTGGGCCTGTATACATGAAAAACCTACTTATTTTCAACGCTTGGTATACGTTTTAAGAATACACTAAAGCAGTGATTCTCAACCACTGTGCCGCGGCACTTCTGTGTGCCTCCAAATTCTTAAAGTGTGCCGCCAAATTTTAGAAATGTATACAATAAAAATTATACTGGGTTTACTCCTAGTATGCGGGACACAGGAGAACTGGCGAAATTCGGCTTTTAAGGCATTAATAAGCTCGCCAATTATTTGATCCAAGCCGATTTTGGTGTTCTGGAGGATAGCTCCTTTCTGAGCAATTTCGCGCATGTTCAGTACATAATTTAAATTGAAAACTTCTGATTGGTGCAGATGGGAGAATAGCTTACTTATCAGACATTTTTGTTATTTTTAATAACATAAATTCAAGTATGAAAGAGCCGAAAGAAAATGTATTAAGCTCAACAGATAAACTGGTGGGATTCCAAAAACAAATAACTTTATGGAAGAATAAAGCTCAGGAAAGCAATTTGGAAAAGTTTGAGTCAGTTCTAAAAAATTCTAATAAAATCATTCATAAAATTGTTATTGACCGTTTGACAACATTAGAGGAGAGAATTATTTATTAGTTCCCAAATTTAGATATAAACAAATTTGATTGGGTTCGTAGTCCATTTGTGATAACGAATACTTCTATATTTGAATTAACTTCGAATGAAGAAGAAGAACTAATTTCGCTTTCTAATAACCGATATTTAATTTTAAAACATTCGGAAGAATAAATTAATTCATTTTCGACTAACATTATCTGTGAGTATCTTACGATGGCCAAAAAAGCTTTAAAAATATTATTACAATTTTCTACATCTTATTTGTGTGAATTCGGATTTTCGGTATTAACCAATATACAAGCGAATAAAAGATCGAGACTGTTAAATGTAGAAGACTATATGAGAGTAGCATTGTCATTTTTACGACCAAATATAAATGAAATTATCAAAAAGCATCCAGCTCAAGTTTCTCATTAAAAGTATTCTTATTATTTTAACTTCTAATTACTTCCTTAATAAATGTACTGTTGTTTTTGTAGTACATATTATTTTATTTTACATTCAAAATTATTATCATAAACTATTTTACAGTGTATTACAGGTAAATGAACAACATTTAAACTTATCTTTTTCTTTGTGTGCCGCCAAATTTTGAAATCCTTAAAAGTGTGCCGCGACAGACAAAAAGAAAAAAAAAATAAAGTGTCATTGCCCTAAAGATTTCTTTTTACAATGTAGACGAATATTCCCATGAAATATGCCTGCAATTTTGTTTCCGCAATGACGGGCTCTAACTGTTTATAGGCGTTGACAGCTACTAACCCCGGAAGTGGTGGCTTCTTTGTTTATGAAGGTTTAACAACGGTCCACTTATCTTTGGTCCCTATTGAAGGGATGTACAAATTACATCCATGTCTTCTCCGGGATTAGAGCTCCGGCCCTTTAGTACGGTAGTAGTAGGAGGCCGTCACTATCCACTTTCCCGTCTGGGCGGCATGTTCTTGTAACTAGAAAACTCGGCGGTCATACGAAATGACCGCTGTTCTAGATATTATAAATTGTAATTAAAATGATTTGTGCAAAGGTATCTGTTAATCAAACTGAATTACCGATGGCAGGCGGCGAGGACGCCCCTTTGCTTACTGCCCCACGGGGTTTTCCCCTTCTACTTGCTTAATTGCTTAAAGTAGAGTGCAATGAAGGAAATCACTGGCGGTCCATTTCTTTCTCTGCACAGTGGTTTCTTTTTGTCGAGAAAGCCGTTTTTGTGCAGCTTTGGCTCCTTTTCTCTCCTCTTCAGTGCCGCATTTTCTAGGAGGCATTCTTAAAAGAAATTTCGTTAAGACGTAGTTTTTATGTAAAACAGATGATTGCCAATGCAAACAAATGTTCACCTTACGCTCAATTTGCGTTCAGTTGTAAAGCATTTCAAAAACAGATTATTGCTAATGCAAACAAATGTTCACGTTCCCCCTGACACGCTCAGTTTGCGTTCGGCTGAAAATTCAGTTTAAAATACAATGTCGGAATAAAATCGGGCAAAATTTTAAACTCTATACGCGAAAGGATATTTGGCATAGGAGTTTGGGTAAACCTACTTGATGAGATGGACTACGCACAACTCGTTAGTTGGTTTCGTCTCCTTTAATTTCTCAACGTTTGCAAGTTTCTAGGTAATTCATACGTAAATAGAGTTAAATGCATAATAAGCAACAATTGTATGAATTAAAAATATTTAAATGCCATAGTAATTTAACTAAAACAATGATAACTACATGTATTGTATCAGTGTATATGGACTGCCGTGGCAACTTCACCCCATTGGCTAGTACAGTTACGCAAGCAACCAATAAACTATCGGCGATAGACAGACACTTAAGCCGCATTTAATAAAGATGTTTCAAGCAAACTTCTTCGAGTATATTAGTAGAAGGATATCCCAAATTGGAATATGCTTGGCACATTTCAGGAACATTTCTGAATGATAATAAATTATTTTCTGGGAATATGTCTCAAAACTCAAAATGATTTGCGAATGTCCCGGGAGTGTTGAGGATGATATAGAAAGAAAATGAATTTTTCCGAGCTGCGTAAGGTAAAAGTATAAGAAGATGCGAATAGTTGAATTATTTCATTGCATTTATGAACTGTAAAATATTGGCATATTTTAATAATTAACTCCTAAGATTCCTAACATTAAACTCCTAAGATTTTTCAATGAAATTAATTTTGGGGATATGGTAAGATATATTTTCTACCAATAAACTTGCTCACAATAATTTACTAATTGATCAGTCAGACTTAAGACAAACGCACACATTTCTCAATAAGAAAAACGGCCACCAAAGTCTTGTCGATTAAGTACCAGCCACGGATCCCTCAATGTAAAAATTAAGGATGAAAATGATTAAATTGCCTTAATACCAATTCCAAATGCTTAACTGCTCATGTAAAGTTGGTATATTTTTTTTTTTCAAAGGAGAACTTTAAGGTTGTAAAAATCATATTATATTCGAATAAATGTTAGTTAAATTTTATATTATTGTACGCAGATGAAATAATCATTTTGATTGGGCGTTAAGAGGAATGACGTTTAGAAAAACCCTCTTGCAAGGGCAGGAAACTGTCCCTGTCGTCCCATATCATTAAGGTGCACGCCTTTAAGAAGGTGAGGAGAGGTACCAAGTATGACTATGAGAAACAGCTTTTTTCTATATAGAAATTTAATAGCGTCACGGTAAGCTTGTTTCGAGGGGCATTGAAAAGGTAAAATCCACGAAACTGTCTGGAACTTTTCTAGTAGCATTGTTCCCTCTGCCCTTCCGTGAAGTTTGGTTGGTCACTGTGATTTTAAAAGGATGAAAGTCACCAGTCTTTGCAGTAAGCTTTTATCATTTTCATAGTTTTTACAGTTATTTCTCTGCATTTAGGTATAATTTTAAAAAATTATGAACTTTTTATTGAATATTATTTAATTATTTCATTGAATGTGATGATGATTCAAATTCCTATTGAAACCTGTAAATGAATAATTGCTCAAAGAGGTACTTTTACAAGAAAATAACAGCATATAAATAATGAAGTAATTTGAAATGACCTTTAATTAGATAGGCTTTTGATTTTTTTTTAAACCCAAAAAAGACGTCAGTCCCGAATGGGATATCTGTTTCGAAACGGGATTTTGCGTTGAATCACTATAAAAGGCATATCACGCTTCAAGTTGTTGCCACCCAATATCGCCCTGTATTAAAGAAATTAAATCATGAAGAATCTGCACGAGTGTGTGCATGTTTCTCAAACTATGAAAACCCAGCGATATTTAGAGCCGACTTTCCATAACGTAGTCATTCACCCGAATATGGGCACCTCGAAACTCGAATTTCTTTTATTATCTATTTCATCTCTTCTCTACATATAATAAAACAAAGAGTCTGTGTGTGTGTCTTTCGTTCGTGTTGCGAGTAAGCTAATAGACCCAGGGCCACGAAATTTGGTACATAGGTGTATCTACACAAGAGCCAGTGCACCTCGAAACGATTCTTTCGAAATTCGAATTCGAATTTTTTTTATTTTATGTTTTGTGACCAAATCGCGTCATTTTGAGACATAATGGGCTACAGGAAAGCGAGATTTCACTCTATACATTTCATTTTTACATCGTCGTCAAGGGTAGACACTTAGCTATTTTACGAACTTCAAATAAATTTCGTATTTCAATAAATCGATTAAATACGAATTTATTTAGGAAGGTGAGCTTAAGACCTTTTCGGCGGAATTTTTTTTAAAAAAACTTATTTTAAAAAATGTGCTGTTTATTTTCCTTTGATTTTTGGACACGTTGAACTTTAATCCTTTCGACTCCTTTTAAAAGAGGAATTTTGGAAAAATAATGATATTTTGTATTTTTTTTTAAATTTTTTAAATGAAGCTTCCGAATACGCTTCTCACATCTCAGATATTTTAAAACGTAGTTTTGGCAACAATTTTCCTTTCTTATTGTCGTGGATAGATTTTCGATGAAATTGCATCATTTTGAATAGTTTCATTCTTTTAAAAACTTCGGTTTGGCAACAATTTTTCATCGTATTTCTTCTGTTACTGTTTTTAAGAGACTGAAAAGTTTAAGAATTTGCTTATTTCATTGTAATATTATGTTTTAATTATATATAATTTTAATTATAAAAAAGTTTTGCATGATATTTTTTAATCTGTTTGTTCTTAATCTGTTTATACCATTTGAGTTAAGATTTTGCAAAGGGAAGTTGGTTAATTTATTTATTAGGATAATTAATATTTGTATTAAGGGATATTGCTTATTTCGTTGTATGCTTTTTATATGTAATGCATTTTTAACTGAATTTTTTTTCCGTTGTTGTTTGTTTCATTTTCGATAAAATTGTTCTGCAGAGTAAAATTTTGTGCAGTTTTCAAATTTAATGTTTGGTGTTCTCTAGGCATTTTCTGGTACACTTAAAAGCCAGACGAAGGCTGGCCGCGCAGCGGCTAGTATTTAATAAAACTTTAATGAATTATTGATTAATAAGTTCAATGATTTCAAAGCGAGCAGTGGCAACACTGTACGGAATAAAACATTTTTATCTCCAGCGCGACAGACTGTCTATCGGAATTTCTAGAGATATGCTGTTTCTAAATATTTTGTGATTTTGCTGTTGAATCGAATTTTATGTAGTGCAAGCGCCAAGAACGTGGCATTTAATAAATAAAGTAAACACGCAAAATGTTAATAATAAAAAGACAAAAAAAAATGTTTTGTAAAGCACTTAGGGTTGCATCCCGAATTCTAAACGTATACTGCTATGCTGTTTTTAAAATTTTTGTAATTTTGCTGTTAAAATGTATATGGAGTAAGTGCGAAGAAAATAATGCTTAATAATAATGCTAAAAAGACAAAAAAAAAGTGTTAGTAGGAATTACTTTAACAGACGACTGACAGACTGCGAGCTCAGCGAGAGCGTAAAAACCTTAATAAACCCTTTTGGGCGACCGTTAAGAAATCTGAAACCTTTCAAATTTTAGAACTTTTTTTTAGTCCAAAGGGGCAGTTTGCCCAGAAGGACTATTAATTTCATTTTGGCATTTTGCGCCGATTCGCTAAAAGCGTTGTTTCACTTTTCAAATTGTTGCCACGAAATATCATCGCCCTGTATTATATTTAAAGAAATTAAATAATAAAGAATCTGCATAAATGTACATATGTTTCTCGCACTGTGATAAAACAACGGTACCTAGAGACATCCAATTTTGAATATTGAACGTTTCCAACCGAATATGACCACCTGGAAGCCTAAATTTGAAATTTGGAATTTGTTTTATGATCGATTTCATACTTTGTAAAAATTTAACGAATTATTGATTAACGAACTCAACGACTTCACAGCGAGCAATGCCAGCGTTGTATAGAAAAAACATTTTTACCTCCAGGGCGCGAGACTGTGTATCGGAAATTCTAAAGATATGCCCAGTTTAAAATTATTTTGCGATACTGCTCTTGAAGTGAATTTTATGGTTTAAGTGCGAAGAACATAATATTTAATAACTAAAGGTAACGCACAAAATGTTAAAAAAACGCCCGTTTAGACATTATTTAAAATCTGAAACCTTTCAGATTTTTCTTTTTTAAATATATATATATTCTTTTTTTAAGGCAAAGGATTTTTATTGCTAGCTAGAGTATCTATGAGGAGACAAAGGAACTACTGGGAGCTATTTCTATCATTTGAATGCTTGTATTACGTTTTATAAGTATTTATTTGGTTTACTTTATGATGTGCATTGTTTGTCTCTACGGTCAGAAGTTTGTCATCGATTTCTTATCTGTTTCCTGATAAGCTACCGAGTTCAAACTGTTAGACTTACATTAGGGAAGCGTTTTTTTTGGGGGGGGGGGTCTGATTTGGGTTTTTTGTAATTAAGTGTTTAAACGATCTTTCGCACACACATCTGTATTTGACAAACTAAAAATCTCAAAATTTTATTTTATGCAGCATCGGATAGAGCGTAAAAGTTCTTTTAAATGAAGATTATAAAAGATTTTAATATAATTTCTGAATTTTTTTCCTTCCCAAAATCACTGGATTTTTCGATTATTTAATGAAAACAATTGCTCGAACTAACAACAGTGAGTAAGAAATTATTTTGCGATGAAATAATTTGATTGATAACGCGTCATTTAGATTAAAAAGACGAAAGTAAAAAAATAATGAAATTGTGAAATTGTAAAATAAAACGTTAGACAGCGACACTTGATTAATATATGAATGTCTAACTGAAACAATTACAGTTACATTTAAAGGTAGAAAAATTTGTAAACAAAGCAAAAAATATGTTATATATGTATTTTAATTTTATCTTCTTTATTAGCCCAAAGGGCGTTAGCCCAGAAAAGCAATTAATTTCGTTTCGAAATTTTGCGTTGAATCACTATAAACGGCGTAGCACTCTTCAAATTGTTGCCACCAAATGTTAGAGTCCTGTACTATATTTAAAGAAATTAAATAATGAAGAATCTGCATAAATATACTATGCTTCTCGCATGCGATAAAACAACGGTACCTAAAGCCATCAAATGTTCAACTGGAAGCTTTAATTTGGAATTTGTTTTGTTATCTATATACTGCAACACTCTACGGGAGGGGGAGAAAGAAAATCTGAAAGGTTTCAGATTTTAAATTACGCCCAGAGTCCTTTTTCTAACATTTGTAAGATTGTAGTTAAATGTTTAATTTTAATTTATTCTTGTCTATTTGTTCTCATTTTCAACTTCCCGTTAGAAGAAGCGCGCGTTTTCAGCTTTATGCAAATTTGAAGCGGAGCCAAGTTCTATTTAAGCGAGAGGTAGGAACCTCTCAGTGTGAGAGAGCTTTTAGTCTCAGACCACTGTTACTCTATTCGACGTTCTCCTGACTAGCTAACATTTAAATTCTAAGCCACAGCGCTTCTACGTGATTACTTATTGAAGTAATTCCAAGTGCGTCAGTATTAGTTAAATCTTGCTACGCACCATTTAGTTTACAGGCCAACCTCGCGTTACAGCTCTGTGAGCAACGATTAATTTAATTTCTATTTAGCTTTAGTTTAAATTTGATCGTTCATTTTTAGACCCAAGTGCGGTCTCTACTTTCTGTATCCCTCCCGAGTTGGAAAGTGGTTGTACATAATTGAGATTTAATAAAAGAGGATTTTAAATCCCTTTCAAGTGCAGTTCTTCTACCAGTGAATCACAATCTACTACCACAGAACATAGCTGCATTCAGCTCCCTGTTCAAGATCAGGATTTAAGGAGTTCACGAAGATGTTTGCCAAGAATATGCACCGAACACTCAGTCCTGACACATTTTGTGCGTTACCTTTATTTATTAAATATCATGTTCTTCGCACTTGAACCATAAAATTCAGTTATATAAGAACAATATCGCAAAATAATTTTAAACTGAGCATATCTTTAGAATTTCCTACAGACACTCTCACGCGCGGGAGATAAAAATGTTTCCTCTGTATAACGTTGCTGCCTTTGCTCGCTTTGAAATCCTGGTGTTTGCTAATCAAAAATTCGTTAAAGTTCTACAGAATATGAAATAAACAGACAACAAATTCCAAATTTGAGTTTCCAGATGCCTATATTCGCAGGAAGATTACGTCATTCAAAATTCGACGGCTCTAGGTACCTGCACAATGCAAGAAACCTATATACATTTATGCAGATTCTTCATTTTTTAATTTTTTTAAATATAATACAGGGCGATAATGTTGGGTGGCAACAATCTGAAAAGTTAATCGGACATTTATAGTGAATCAACGCAAAATCGCAAAACAAAAACAATAGTCCTTCAGGAACAAAGCCCCTTTGAAGTAAAAAAAAAAATTATCTTGAGCGCGCGAGACTGTGTATCGGAAATTTTAAAGATATGCTCATTTTAAAATTTTTTTGCGATATTGTTTTTGAACTGAATTTTATAATTTAAGTGTGAAGAACATGATATTTAATATATAAAGGTAACACATAAAACGTTAAAAAAACGGGTGTAATGTTGGGTGTAATGTAAAATCCGAAAACTTTCAGATTTTTTTTTAATCCTGTCCTTTCTTGTCTTGCCATTGGTGTTTACAACGCTGTTCTTCGCAAATGTTGTACGACGTGAATTTTGTCATAAGTTTATAGTTCCAATGCCATTTATGGTCTTTCCAAGGATTTCAATCAATTTGCGCAGGAAAAAAAGCGGACGAAAAATTTTAAATTTTGGTTTATTGTAACCGTGACCGTGAGAAATATATTGTCTTAAATCATCACATTCTCGAGCGCACGCCTTCAAATAATAATACCTGAAATTTCATTTCTATTGGTTGAACGGGTAGGCCGTTTGGGTTACATATATCGGGGAAGTATTTATGACCCTCTGTACTCCTTGGTTATATGCTTGGGTACGCGTTCCATTTTGTACAAGCGAAAAAGAGCTGGTAGTGTGTTTATGTTTTATTTCAGCTAAATGTATTGCCAGGTTTACTTGTAATTTCTTTTTCCAAGCAGACGATATCCGAGTTATTCTCAAAAATTTATTTCACTGATGTATATTGCGTACCTGTTAGAAAGTAAAATCCTTCTCAGTCTTTTTAACTAGCCTATGTATTTGCTGATGAAGCCTTCGAGGAAACAGCTTCAGACCTCGAAATATTCGGCAAAAAAGAGTTGCATTAGTTTAATATATGCGGACAAGCTCCCAAGCGTATGTTTTTTTAAAATGTAATGAATCGTCTTATAGAGTTTCATCTTCTTTGGTAGCATAAATTGCACGAGAACTCTAAAAACTAAAGCGACTTATCCCTAGGTCTTGTAAATTACGACAGAGACTGAGAAAGGGTGTAAAAGACCCTTTTATTTAACTCAAATAAAAGTCAACAAAAGGCACTGCTCGTGCTTACATAACAGCCAGCATAAATAATAAGCTAGCCCAATGGTTACACAGACAAGGAAGTTGGCTCAGACCTAATATGGGCGTGATAAGCCCAATAGCGAGAATAATGCAATGCCGCAGATAATAAGCTCTCAAGGGAATCGATTAGCAAACATGGCCTCGAAAGGCGCGAACACGCTCTGATTCTACCCTCTAAAACCTTCCGTTAAATAGCATCTCCTTTGTACTCATTTGAAATGGAAATTTGCGTTGTGGCAGGAAAATCAAAAACGAGGAGAAAGGTAATTAAGAATAAATAAGTAGTTAGCAGAACTAAATAAATCCTTACAGTAAAAATCCTTGTAATCATGAAAAATTACAAGTATCATATTTCAACGAAAATATCCATTTTGAGAGCTATCCAATGCAATTTAAGGATGTTTTTTCGTGACATCTGTACGTAAGGACAGAATAAAGGACTCTTTTTTCCGGGGTGCGAAAAGACTTTAAATGGATTTAGAAGAGATTTTTTTTCATGACATCTGTCGTAAGGACATTTTTTTCATGACATCTGTACGTAAGGACAGAATAAAGGACTCTTTTTTCCGGGGTGCGAAAAGACTTTAAATGGATTTAGAAGAGATTTTTTTTCGTGACATCTGTACGTAAGGACAGAATAAAGGACTCTTTTTTCCGGGGTGCGAAAAGACTTTAAATGGATTTAGAAGAGATTTTTTTTCGTGACATCTGTACGTAAGGACAGAATAAAGGACTCTTTTTTCCGGGGTGCGAAAAGACTTTAAATGGATTTAGAAGAGATTTTTTTTCATGACATCTGTACGTACGTACGTACGTATGTATGTATGTATCTCACATAACTAAAAAATGAGTGGCCTCAAAACGTTGAAATTTTTTATATAGGACTGCTATAACATGTAGTTGTGCATTTCCCTTTTTGGTTGGAATCTGACGCACCAAAAGTATATATATATATCCATTGCGTTACTTGGCTCAATGAGCTCAGTTTTTTTTATCCTTATATGTTGGTAAATTAAAAATGATTAAATTATGTTGTTCTAATCTTCCGGTTAAGGTTTTTATGCCTTTAGCTAATCTGCAGGCAATAGTTGTAGAATTATCAGCGATTAAAAAGCTGTTTAAGTGCGGCTAAGCCTAATTTTTCTTTTCGCCGAATGAGAACAAAAGAAAGCTTTCGGTTTTGTGCATGAAAAAAATCTGCCTTCTTGCCCGCTGGCCGAATTGCTTGTTTTCGCGTAGAAACTAATTTTAAGTGAGCAAATTGTTTTGTAACTGTTTTTAGATGTATTTGGTGTTTTATGTTTTTCTATATCTTTCAATTTTTAATGAAAATATTTTGAGTTTTTACGTATTTTTGCCTTGCCGCGAATTGAGAACTGAATTTATTGAATGAGAAATACATCTCTAATGAAATTCGAAGAAATACGTGCTTCGTATTAGCAGCAAATATTGTCGCCAGTCTGTCTCTGACAGAGGAGAATGTTTACGAGTAGCGCATGCGCATTAGGTAAGCGGCGCTGAATCGACTGTGAAAAACTGTTTCTTTTTTATTTGTTTAATTTCTTTTATACATCGTTTTAGATTTATTATAGTATTTGATGAGATCATACGGCAAAGATTAGATAATTCTTCAGATGATATACATAATTTTTGTGCATTCTGAGTTAAAAAATGAATGAGATGTAACGCGGTTAAGTAAACCTACCGCTAGAATGTCGCTAGGGTAAATAAATATAGTAAATTTTAAAGATTGCATTTATTCTATTGGGGTTCATGCGCTATCGACGAAGTAGCTTTAATTCAATTGAATAAGTTTAAATGAAACTCAGGAAAAAAACTGCGTATAATTTAATATTCCGTACAAGGAAGTTGTGTGGTGTATACATCAGATGTTTTAAAATTAGATGATTCTGATGGCGTCTGCACTTAGCAATCAGTGCTTCAAGTGCTTGTTTTCCTTTATCAAATACATTCTTTTTTAGTTGACAGACAAAAGGAAAACAGTTATCACGTGCCAGAAAGTTGACTATAGCTCAGAAAATTTCACAATTAACGATTTACGTCAGAAACCGGTGAATACTTGCTCGCCTTCTGGTGAAAAATCCTTTTTAAGCAGCACAAGGTTACGCACATCTTCAGGCGCGAAGGAAAGAGGAAAGATCCAACGCACTAGACAAACAAGAAAGAACAGAAGACTTGTCTACATTGTTGCACGTCTGCCAAATTAATTATCAACGAATTATAAGCAGAATGTATTTTTTGGGTATTAAAATAAATTTCCTTTTAAGTTAATATACGTTCATTAAGTTTTCAGGCCTAGTTTCGGAGTTTGATCACTGTTGAGTGTTTTAAAAAGTAGCCGCAAAATGTTAAATTTGCAAATGCAGATAATAAACTAATAACAGCGTCTTGTGTAAACGCAAAGCTGGTCTATATTAAACCTATGAATTTGCATATAACATCCAGCGCGAAAGTTCGAAGTAGAAATAGAATAGAATAGTAGTTCTAAAATAGAATAGTAAATTACACGTTTCCGTTATTTACTTTATCATTCAAGTATCAGATACTGGCGGTATTCGTTTCCTAGAACAGTTTCCAGAAATTTTTCCATCGCGCAATATATTCATAAAGGCGCGATGTATAACGACCCGCATACAAGGTATGATAATCAAGTTCGGCAAATGACGTCATAAGATGCACACGCGCGTTAGTGCGTAAAAGATGCTCCATATCATATTTAAACGTGTCTGAAACTGGAGTTCTGGTTCGAGCGTGGTAAAACTGCATGAGAAAGCCTTTACGCGTTGAAATATTTTTACAGAGTTGAAACCGTATCATTAAAATGCGTGGTTTAAGTGTTTTCGTAATGGACAGGAATCCATGGAAGACGTTGCTGGAAGTACCAGGCCAGCGACTTCTTGCAGTGACGAAAACACTGAAAAAGTGGAAGAAGATGTTAACCAGGAAAAGCAGCAATGAATGCTAATACGTACAAAGATGTTCTGGTAAATGTATTACAAAGGATCTGTTATGTATGTATTCAGAATACGCCGAGGCGGGCTTTTGGTTCCTTCTCCATGACCGACCACATTTGACCCTCGTCATGGCCTTGTAGACGAGCTGTACTCTCTTGATCACCCATTGTACTTACCTCATCTTACTACTTCCTTCTATTTCCGCATTTGAAAAAACTATAAAAACCGATTTTCGGGGATTCCAGACATTTAAAACCACGTGACGACCGTTCTTCATGTGATACCGAAAGAGGACCTTGTTCACAGTTTTCACGAACTGTAGAGCCATTGCCAAAACTACATTGCAAACGACGGATAGGACTTCGAAAAATCATAAAACATTTTTCTTTATTTAAGTGAGAATCTTTTGTTCGTATTGTTGCGTGTGTACGGGTTCGTTATGGTTTGAATGCACAAGACGTTAAAAAGTTAACAAAATTTATTCTTTCCGCATGAAATAAATCAAAATGCTGAAATATTTCTTCAGAGATATTCGCACATGATCACAATACCTCAAATGTTTAGCAAAACTCAATTCAAAACAGGTAAATTAATTCTATCTCAAAGCGAAATCGCTACAGCATTAGGTAAACAAACAGCAGTTCGCTTTAAACAGCTTCAACTACAACAACAACTGAGATGAGGTGTTTCAACTCGGCTTTTATAAACTTTTTAATTATTTACTAGAACCTTTTCGGTTTTTCTAGATTTTTCTGGAATGGATGGCAACAGAAAGTACGAGACATTTGTTTATTAAATTAAATATTAAATGCATGCGCTCTTCTATTTTTAGTTTTCTGACGTAGCTTTCTCTTCAATAATCGTCTGCTTTGCACGGGAAAATAAAGCAATTTTAATTACAATTCAAAATAAACAGCCAAATAAATACGAAATCCGTAACAGTATGAACACATTCACTGAAATTTATTCGTATACCTTATAAACACTCAAGAAATACCTTCATGTATGCAAGAAATACATTCTTAACGCGCAAATGATACATCCTTACCTGAGAGTAATAAATACTTATAAGTATTAACGTGGATAATAATGAACAATATATGAAACTGGATATTCTAATAATATACAGTGTCTCATAAAAGTGATGGGACACTTGTGCCTTACAAAAGGAAACCGTAATAAAATAAATTAAAAAATCATGTAAAAATTTTTTGTGGGTGTGTTTTATACTTAAATTCAGTAACAATTATTACATAACATACATTTTCTCAAAATATTAAAATATTAATTTAATAAAAATGCAATTGTTTAGAACGGAGCAAAAAATGGCTCCAGGCTGTTTCTCTTTGAAAGGTTTGGCCACTCGTTAGGAACTTTCTCTTAAACTCTCGGCCACCGATTAGTCACTTCATCGTAGAAAATTTCGACCACTAGTGGGGAAGTTTTTCTTAGTTTCGGCAACTGAGGAGGCACTTTGTCTTAAAATCTAGGCCGCTGATGGGACAATTTCTCTTAGAACGTTTCGTTAGTGGGCAGTCTCGGCCACTGATGGCTCACCTTTCTCTAAAAAGGTTTTAGCTACAAGTGAGGAACTTTCCCTTAAAATTTCGGCTACTGATGGAGCACTTTCTCTTAGAGAGTTTCGGCCACTAGTGGAAAACTTCTTAAAAGTTTCAGCCACTAGTAAGGAACTTTCTCTTAGAATTGGTTTGGTTTTGGTTTATGTGATTACGGAAAGCCTCGAGGGCTATCTGCCTAAACGCAGGGATGCCTTCGTGAAGGACTTTCTAAGGGGTTCGTATACACGTTACACATGGGGAAAACCACAAATACGCCCATGCAGCCAACCCCTTCGCGGGATTCGAACTCCGGACCGAACTAACAGTTTTCAGCGACTCAACCGGTCGGCCTCTGTTGGATCTCTTTCTTTTAGTAAGTCCTCCATGAAGGTATATTTCCTTTTAGGCAGATAGCCGTCTTCATTTTTTCCATAATCAGTTAAATAAACAATCGTATACTTGTGGAAGTTATGGATCTTGAATATCTTTGACTAATTTGCGAAAGACGAGCAAGAAATAAAGAAATGTAATTCCTGCATTCTGCAGTGTTTTAAGAGATACTATAAGTAAAAACCAGTTCTCAATGTGGCATTAACGAGAACATGGATTATGCTAGAAACAGGCAAACGGAACTTTAACTGGCGGTAGAAATGGACGCGAATAAAATTGATTCAGATAGCCTCTGACCACTGAACTCTGTCAATACATTAAACGCCCTGCCAGCTTCTCAATATATTAAACGCCGTTAAGCAAGAACAGAAGGAAGGGGAGGGAAGACGCAGATCTAGAGAATGGCAAAAGGTTCCATACAGACCATTTCTAACTCTTGTATTATTTGATTACTTCAGT
The DNA here is from genome assembly GCA_000611955.2 of Stegodyphus mimosarum. Classification (NCBI taxonomy): domain Eukaryota; kingdom Metazoa; phylum Arthropoda; class Arachnida; order Araneae; family Eresidae; genus Stegodyphus; species Stegodyphus mimosarum. Next base: position 106,807 of record KK118615.1, on the reverse strand, counting down.
CCCAAATCAGCAGGTGCTTTGGCTGTAGCTGCATAGGAAGACAATTGAATGGAACGCGCCAGAGACTTTGTATCTAACCTCTTAATAAGAAATATTAATATGATGAACTGAGAAAAGACAGAAAAAATAGAAAAATGTGTGCCAACACTTAACATTGCACCGGGAATTCTAAACATATACTTCTTTTAAAATTTTTGTGATTTCGCCGTTGGATTGTATACGGCGTAAGCGCGAACAAAACGATGCTTAATAATAAAGATAAAAAGACAAAAACAACACATGTCCCATACTATAGGATAGTCGCATTTCCATACAATCATCATTCATAAAAATGATATTTAAAACCTTAATCTTATCATTTAATATAACTTTATAAAAGTACTCCAATTCTGTAACATTTTCATTGTGTTTGTTTCATATTTTCTTTCGCCAGATTTACCCGAGACATTAGGTATTTTTTGAAAGCAGGAAGATGTGAAAACTGAGCATGTCCTAGCCGGGTCTCGAACCACGGACCTCTAGACCACGGACTCCTTTTTTCCTATAACCCAAATGGGTGTTCAGTCTCGGAACGGAATTTTGCGTTGATTCGCTATAAGCGTTGTTTCATTTTTCAAACTGTTACCCCCAAATATTATCGCCCTGTATTATATTTAAAAAAATTCAATAATGAAGAATCTGCATGAATGTATATATGTTTCTCGCACTGTGATAAAACAACGGTACCTAGAGCCATCTAATTTTGAATAACGTACGTTTCCACCCGAATATGGGCATCTGGAATCCCAAATTTGGAATCATATTTTGTAAAACTTTAACGAACTTTTGATTAACAAACTCAACGATTTGAAAACGAGCAATGGCAACACTCTACGGGGGAAAAAACTTTTTCTCTCCAGCGCGTGGAATTGTGTATCGGAAATTCTAAATATATGCTCAGTTTAAAATTATTTTGCGATATTGAAATGTTGAACTGAATTTTATAGTTTAAGTGGAAAGAACTTAATATTTAACAAATAAAGTTTAACAGACAAAATGTTCGAAAAACGCCCCTTTGGACGTAATTTAAAATCTGGAACATTTCAGTTTTCGGAAATTTCAAAGCTACTGGAGACAGCTGTCCAATTCTTAGTCGATGTTACTTTGTTCACAAGAAATACGTCTTCATCGTATGCAATAAAATATGTTTTCATGTTGTTATTGTTGAAGGCGTACGGGTTCGTGATGAGCTGAATGCACACAGAACCGATGACAGCTTGATAAACTTTATTTTCGCAAAAGAAACAGTTCTGCAACTTTCCACAAAAATATTCGTACAGTTCTTCGCAATGTGGCATAGTACAATCAGTAGTTATCCTTTCAAATTACTGAGGATGTTAAACATAACGAAAGGCAAAATGCCTCTAAAGAGCGAAGTTCACACGGAGATCTAATCTGAACTTAAAAAAAAAAGAGAGAGAGTTGATGTTTTTTCCAGTTTTATACAGTTTCTCAAAATTTCTAGAAGGCATATACGGTTAAGTTACATACGGGCCAAATACGGGTACAGTTATATGTAGTTATTAATTACAGTTATACAGGGACGAACTAAAATGTCGCTAAATGGCGACTTCAGGCGATTTTTCTAAACCATCTCTAAAAACGTCGCCATAGATCTATCATATGAAGATATCTCGCCAAAGTAATGAGATAGCCAATTACCTCAACGTAAAATAGACTTGCCCTGTAACCTTATTTTTCCGGCAGAGTTTCCCTTTTCTGAAGTCTTTCGTGTTACGTTACGCAAAAGATACTACAATTTCATATCAAAATTTCCGTAAAATTATTTACACCTATACAAAATTCGTAACATTATGCTTTATGATAACGGTTCACACAAACGTTTTTAGACCAAGACAAGAATCATAGATCTTGTACTGGATGATGAGAAATAAATATTACCAACTATCAGATATTTCTTTAGTAATGTAAAAGGAACAGTTTAAAAATTCATAATGAAAATATTACCTTTATTACGACACAATTCTTGTTAAGTGTTGTAGCGTTCTACCTTCCTGCTGTTGTGTAGAACCTTGAGAGATAGTGATTGCACTCACGAAGGGTTAAACTGCCCTTTATTAAACTCTTTAACTTATTTGCAATGCGTCAACTCGACGCTAACATACTACGCCTCAACTTGGGCAGTAACTGAAACAGTAGAATCAAACTTGAAATAAGAGATACACTGACTACCAATAAGTATTTGGACACCTATGCAAATGACGATATCTGCGGTCCTAAGGTATGTCCCGGACTCCGCCTGTATATATCGCGTAGGAAACAGCATCAGATGGCAGTTCGGATGGCAGGGTGTGGGTCTGGCGTCTACCTGGAGAACGTCTCCTGCCAGAATGCATTGTGCCAACAGTCAAGTTCTGCGGAGGTGGAATCATAGTCTGGGATGTTTCTCTTGGTATGGGCTGGGACCCTTGGCCCCCATTCATGGTAAGCTCAACTCCGATGCCTACTGCACTATTTTGGATGACAATGTGCTTCCTACGTTTGGGGCAGTTTTACGGGTTCGACCCCTGTTACTTTCAGGACGACAATGCCAGTTGTCATGTTTCGACGTTAACCAAGGCTTGGTATGGTGCCAATGGAGTTCATCGAATGGACTGGCCTGTCCAGAGTCCAGACCTGAACCCTATCTAGAACCTCGGGGACGAGTTGCATCGCCGAATTCAGGGATGCACTACCCGTGCAAAATCGGTGAAGGAACTTCTGTGTCTTCTCCAAGCCGAGTGGAAGAAAATACCACTAGCTGTCATACAAAGACTTGTGGAAAGTATGCCCCGGAGGTTCCACGCTGTAATTACCTCTCGTGGAGGCTCTATCAACTATTGATTTTGAATAAAGTTAGTTTTTCTTTTCTATCACAGGTGTCCAAATACTTATTGGTAGTCAGTGTATTCACAATAGTAGAACTACACTACAGGCCTCATATAATCCTGTAGTCTACAGCGCGTAGAAGAGTCTAGTGGCCGCAAGGTACTAGCGCTTAAGCCACGTCAAAACCAGCAGTACTGCTACACAGAAGTTTGCGTATAAGCACGCACGGCAATATCCCGAACTCTACCTTTCTCTACTGGAACGTCGATAGGTAACTTATTTTTCTACTGGTAGAATTTGCATTTCTTGCGCGAGTACTAAATTTAAATTTTCTGGCACTGACAATTAGGGGGGCTGATAGGAAAGTAACTTAAAATTAAAATTAGCTGGTTATTTAAAATAGATATAAATCCCTACAGTGTAATAATATTTATTATTCAAGGTGTTCTGCTGTAAAGTATTAAAAAATGGTAGGGAGAAAAACTAGCTCTTTCGATTATATATATATATATACATATATATAAAGCGTTCAGATTTTATATTACGCCCAAAAACACTTTTTTTAAAACTCTTTGTGTGTTACCTTTATTTATTGCATATCATGTTCTTCGCGCTTAAACCACATAAAATTCAACTAAACAGCAATATCACGAAATATTTCAAAACAGCATATCTTAAGAATTTCTGATACACAGTCTCGCGCGCTGGAGATAAAAAATGTTTTTTCTTACAGTGTTGCCATTGCTTGGCTTGAAATCGTTGAGTTTGTTAATCAAACATTCGTTAAAGTTTTTACAAAACAGGAAATAGATAATAAAAAATAATCTAAATTCGGGCGTCCAGTTGCCCATGTTCGGCTGGAGGACTAGGTTATTCAAAATTTATCTCTGTAGATGCCGTTGCTTTTTCACAATACGAGAAACATACGTACATTCGTGCAGATCCTTCATTATTTAATTTCTTTAAATATAATACAGAGCGATAATATTTGGTGGCAACAATTTAAAAAGTGATTCACCGTTTATAGTCAAACGCCACAAAATACCGTTTTGAGAATAATAAAGCCCTTCTGGGCCCTTTGGGCTTAAAAAAAATCTTCTTTTATCTAAAAGAGGCAATGTTTTTCCTGCTTCCAAACAGACTGTTTTTATCTCCTTCAAGATAACTTTTGTACAGGTGTTCAATTAACTTGAGAGGCCGAGGTTTTTTCCTTTCTGGAAGAGAAGGAGGGAACAGAAAGTTTAAAGTACATTAGTACATTAGTATTGGCTTGCTTGGTACTATTGTTATGAAAAAGTATTTTACATATTCCATCTTTGTTATCAATGTGCATTTTTTTCCCAAAATATATAAGTAATCAAATAAAATAATAAACAAATAGACGCGCACGACGACCTTCTAAAGTCATCGTATTGCTGCAACGATACAAGTATTAAGCAAAAAGAAGAAACAAGTACATCATTTTTTTCATAATTTTCCTAGATCTAAATGCTTCTTCTCCCCCCCCAAAAAGGTGCCACCTTTTCCTTTAGGAAACAGTCTTTGATGATAGAGAAGCTGCCACAAACTATTTCGGGGGGGGAGTTTAAAAACTGAAATTCATGATTTGACCTTGAGGCTTGCATTAAAAGTAACAGAGAGTATTTGAATGAATTTAGAAGTTTTAAATGGTGCAAGATTTCATTAAAAACAATAAACGTTAATAAGTCGAAATATACATTCCTGTTTTTAGGTGACATCGAAGTTTATTTGGGCCCTTCACAGATTTTTTCCACAAATTAGCATCAAACCGAAATGGCTAATGTTTGGAAGATTGTTCTTTTTTTAGGTCGTCACAAATTTTTGTAAATATATCCTTTACTCATTACAAAGAAAGTTGAGATGGCCTAATAAGGCAAACCTAGATCTAGTCTTCTTTATTACTATAAACTGCTGCTAGACCTACTTGAAAATCTGGGTTACGACTTATCGCTAAGATTGTAGAGACATTTGGTTATTTCGAAGCAGGAGAAGTGAAAAATGAGTAATTCCCTCGCCGGGACCCGACCCTCGGACTTCTCGAACACGCGCCGTGTGTGCTGACCATTACACCACGAAGGCATGCTAAGAAAGAGGGACTTGTAAGACTAGATGAATACAACAGGGAAAGGGTGTAAAATATCTTTTTATTGAACTCAGTTATTTGTAGATGGCACGGTCTTATGTGCTTACAATTTCATCATCCACTTGTGGTGAGGAACTTAATGGTAACAAACTAACTTTAAGAAATAAGCTAGTAGATCAAGACTACACATATTAATTTAACCTAGCAGGCTGACTCAGAAATTTTTTCCCGACGTGATTTTAAACTTCGGTAGCAAGAATGCAAAGCCGAAATTCAGAACTCAAACAGCTGGTTGAAACAACAACGTACGCAATAGGGAGAACACTCGCTCACTCATAATAGTGAAAACACGTTTAAATACACTGTCATTCACCATAACTCACTTACATCCTGGCGAGGAAAAGACAGAGAAATAAGAAGTAACAGAAAAGGCTAAAAAATTAAAATAACAATTAGTAAAAATAATATAAACCTTATAAACTTACCTCCTTTTCCGTCACCATGATTCTATCAGCTAAAACTTTTTGCTGCAATGTAAACTATTAGAATTGAAAAACCTTCTAGGTATTTGTGAATCTTTTAAGCAACCAGGTCATCAAAATCTCATCTAAGAAGAATTTCAGTGTAAACCACGAAACTTTTGCGTAAATATTAGCATACTTTGTGTTGCATAAATCCGAAATTGCTGCAAGAATAACTTCCCAACAATTTTCTGGGCCATAACAACCACCGCATAAATCTGCGAGATATGACAGCAACTGCTGCAACGCCATCCTGCTCTACTTCCACGGCTGCATCATTTGGCCAATCCCTACAAGCTTCCCAAATATTATATACGCGCACTAGTTTTGAGACGTGCAGAGTTATAAGAATGATTTTTGGTAAACTCTTCATGTCCCGCTTTACCAAGATCCTTTGTTTTGCACCCTTTCCGACAAGTGCTATGCATTATTGAACCCAGTTTAACCTTTCCAACAAATGTTATGCATTATTAAGCCGAGTTTAACGTGGCTAACAAAGTTTTGCAAAAATGCTTTAGTATCTTTACTATGAATTTATAAGATCTGGCCTTCTTAGATAGCACACAATTAAACCAGAACTCTAAAAGACACGGGTAAGTTTTCACCCTGTCTTATG